>BMAU01020281.1:0-600000 GCA_019973935.1 Trichonephila clavipes | reverse complement strand
TTTAAAAATTTTAATGGAGGATAATGCTAGACTTTATACGGCTGTTCTTGTGGAGAGCCTTATTGAAGCTGAAACAATACAGCGTAGGAAGTGGCCAGCATGGTCTTCTGATCTTAATCCTATCAAGAATGTTTGGGATACATTTGAATGACGCTTTGCCGCAAGACCAAGATCTCTTGTTACTGCCCAAGACTTGGAGATTGCCCTTCGTCTAGAGTGGAGTATTCCCCAAAGTTACATCGATAGCCTCATCGCATCCGTGCTAAACAAATGTGCGACTGTCTTAGGAGTTTGGAGGTATCACACACTATATAAAAAGCCTTTTCATTTCTAAACAATGAGTTTTTTTTGTCATTTATATGCAATCCAATTGTTGCCTTGAAACGTCATTTCATGTTCTTTATACCATTCCAAAGCATTAAGGATTCCATACAAATGTTTTTTTGCATCTTTTTTTCTGTATTGTGTTTTGTTACACCCGTTCTTCTTGCTTCATGCTCATGTATGGCTATTGCGCAAAGGTTTCTTCACTTTTTTGCTTGTTCCTCCAATATTTTTGAATTAATTTTGATATAAATTCCAGATAAATTTTGTAATGCTTTAAATTGAAAATTGTTCTCAAAACAAATTACCTCAATTAAAAATTGATTTAAAGAACAAATTTGTCAAAAACGCAGGAAAATAATATAAATATTTCAGTTCCTAGAAGTTCTTAACTATACCACAAGAATTCTTAAATAATTGCAATACGAAACTAGCTATCAAGGTGTATAACAACTCCAGAGAGTTATTAATTGGCGATGAAAATGTTTCCCATACACACATCGAGCTTCTGAAATCCCACAGCAGTCATTAAATATATAAAAAGGTGATTGATTGAACATTTATGCGTTGCATACAGCGAAAAAATCATCCCAAAGGACCAATCTACTTCTTGTGGTTTCAAAAAGCAATATGCTTTGCTATATTGTTCAATTTACCGAATAGTTTATTAAAGGGAATAAAAAAAAATCTTAATTTTAATCATCTAATAGCTGGTTAATAGCTACCAACTTAAATTTGTCGTAATTTTGTCATCTCGTGTCAATTCTTTTTTCCATTTGAAGCTCTTAACCTTTTAAATAAGTCTATTGATTATATTTTCTTCTAAAGTAATATTTTTTAAAGGCAGATTTTTATTTAGCTGCCTTTTATTTTTTTTAACGCGTAGATAATTTAATATTTTTCGACGATCCTCCCCCAGATAGTTAAAAACTTAGTTATTTGCCGATTTTAATCAACCGCTGAAATATACTTTCATAAATAATGTTAATTTTGAAATATCTGGAACTTTTCAAATGCTTTATGAAAATATATTGAGGAGAAATAAAGATATTCTTTTTCATGTTCATTATTTTTTACAGTTTTGAATATATTGTATTCTACTAAAAGGTATTGAAGAACTTTTTTTACTTTCTTAAAAAGAACAATAGTAAAGCCTGTTTTCTTTTCCACTAGTAGGTGTACGCTTATAAGATAATATTAGTTTGCATGATTTGCATATACGCTGCCGATACCCTGTAAAAAAGCTTTTTAAATATTATATCTAATATATATTATAAATGTGAAAGTTTGTGAAAATCTTTGTTATAGTCTTTTACGCAAAAACTACTGAATGGATTTTAATGAAACTTTACAGTAATATAGCATATACATCAGAATAGCACATAGGCTATAATTTATAAAGACTATAATTTATAAAGATTTGAGAAAAGTGTCAAAAATATAACGATATTTGTCAAGTAAGTAGGAAAAATTCTGTCTTCTGCTAGCAATTCTGGCATGCGCTGCAAAAAAAAAAAAAAAAAAAACCACGTCTGCATATATCTATCTTTTGTTTGTGAAAAACCTTTTTTGTTTTTTGCCTACGCAAGGTGCTCGCTTCTAATTAATTCCTCTGATATGATGCCTATTTTTTTTATTTCAGAATCAAACTAAGTTTTGAAGGGAGAGGTTGTTATAAATCTCTCTTTATTTTAATGTTTTTTTTAACATCTTATTATGCATATTTGGTAGTAAGAAATTGATCTTTTTCCAAATAAATGCTTTTATCAGTTCTGATACTTAAAGTAAATAAGCTTTCTATTTCACACTGCATCATTTGGACAAATTTTCAAAATTTATTTGTGGTTAGTAGTTAATTATAACGCTATAATTTTAATTCAATAGGCAGATATAATTATTTTTACACTTAAAAACGCAATAACTATTGTTCTGTATTTCTTGGAGTGTGAGAGTGAGTGAATATTAATGTTGCACTGTTCAGCTACACGAGGGCTTTTGGCAACGGATCACGTAATTTTGAACCATAGTCAAGTAACGTGGACGACATCTGAGCTGGCACCCCTTTCTCCTAGCTACCACACCACACCAACTTAGAAGGAATATTCTACCAATAATTAGCAGGAATATTCTTTGAAATCCACTCTTCCAAGATATATGGCAGCACGGGTTCCATGATGAGTATTTTAGCGGAAAAAATAGTTTGTCAAAATGTAAGTGACTTATGTTTTTGTATGTTAATGAAGACCTTATAGAAAATGATTTGACTACTTATTTTAAGTGAACGGTATATATAATTAATTTTACAGTGGAATATCTTTATTTAATTTATTAGCTCTAACGGATTAAATTTCCCAAAGTGGAGTATTTTGTTTATGTATATCCCTTAATTTTCAATGTAGTGATCCAAAAAAATATTGCATGAAAAAAACTGCAGTAAATCATTATGCGGTGGATAAAGTATTAACGTGCATCGCTCCCCTACAGGGTGGTTCTTACAAAGCTCTAATAAAGCTCGAGTTATGAAAGTAGCTAGGCATTTGCCAACTTGACTCTATCGTTAAAATTTCGCTATGTTTTTAATTGGATCGTCATTATTATTTAAGAAACGGCGTTGCTTGCGAATATTACAATTTTAACATAAAATAAATACTACTGAAAGTAATATTAATGTATTATACTTTCAGATAAAAATTATTCACACTATTTTAAGCGTTCATTACACAAAACTTTTAACAATGTGTTACTTTTGCTGAGCAGAGATCAGCTTAGGAAGGTATTTTCAAAAATCAACCATCAAGAGTGTTACGAGGAGTTATAAATAAAAAAAATCCTTTTTATCAGCTATTAGACCTACATACATAAAATTTAACAAAGGTGTTTTATTTCTCTCTTTTTTTTTTTGTTACCTGAGTTACGCCAAAAGCTTTTTTTGTTTAATTTGCAATTCACGTAAAATTAACTCATTAAAAACTTTTTTATCCTTCAATCTGTGTTGTTTAATTTTTGAGTTAACCCGTGTGAAGAACGGGTATACCAGCTAGTGTATATATATATATATATATATATATATATTAGGTTTTGGAAAAAGAAATCCATTATTTTTGCATGAAATTCAAGACATTATTTAACATGTTTCGGATTATATGATTTGTGTAAAATATGCACCGTTTTGTTGTATAATTTGTTACCATTTTAAAATTAGCTTCATAATGGCTCTCTCATAAAAGCCTTGGTCCTTATTGGCGAAAAACTCTAGTAATCGAGATTTTCACAATCTTCTCTTGATTCCAATTTCTTATCACTTGGAATGTTTTGCAATTGAAGAAAAAGGCGGTAATCGCTTGGTGCCAGGCACGGACTATATGTTGAATGCATTAAAACTTCCCCACCAAGCTCCCAGAGTTTCTGGAAAGTAACTACAGACGTTTGTGACCTGATTTTGTCCTGATGGAATGCAACACTTCTTCTGTTGGTCAATTCTGGCCGTTTCTGCTCAATCGCTAGCTTCAAACGGTCCAGTTGTTGACAGTAGATATCTGAATTTAGTGTTTGGTCATATGGAAGCAACTCATAGTAAATTATTCCTTTCCAGTCCCACCAAATACACAGTAGAACCTTCCTGGCCGTTAGTCCTGGTTTGGCCACCGTTTGAGCTGCTTCACCACGCTTTGACCACGATCGTTTTCGCACAATATTATGTTACCCATTTCTCCACCTCAGTGACCATCAGCTTAAGAAATGGGTCGATTTCATTCCGTTTGGCCAAGGCTTCGCAGATGGAAATTCGATCCATCATGTATTTTGGAGTTAATTGCTGTGGCACTCAAACATCGAGCTTCTTTTTTATCCTAACTTGGCGCAAATGGTTTAAAACTGATTTATCGACACTACAGCATCTGCCGAAAAAATAATGAATTCATTTTTTCCCAACGTAATATATATATATATATATATATATACACTCTGACGCAAAAAAATATATGCACGCAGAAGAAATTGAGCTACATTCACGAAATTTGGTATGCATGTAGTGTATATGAAAATAAACAAATGATTAAAAATTCAGAACAAAATATCATTTTATTAAGCGGTTACAGCTTGCAAAAGGTTAAAAATCAGTAAGTAGTAAAGCCACCTCTGGCAGCTATACAAGCCGAAATTCGGCGTGGCATCGATTTAATTAGATCACTTATGACCCCCTGTGGAAAATCCTGCCATAGTCTTTGCATCTGCGCAGTTAATTCTCCTGTATCTCGACGGCTGCAGTTGCCTTCCCAGCGCGTCGCAGACATGCTCTATTGGCGAAAGATCTCTGGTGACCTGGCAGGCCATGGTAGGACGTCATATCCTTGAAGACATTGTTGGGAGAGTCGCGCAGTATGTGGACGAGCATTATCTTGTTGATAAATGGCACTTGGGCGACTTGATAGCATGGGTAGCACAATCGGCGTTAAAATATCGTTCACGTATCTGCGAGCTGTAAAGTGCCTTGAAGGACCACTAAAGATGATCGTGTGTCCCAAGAAATTGCTCCCCCACACTGTCACACCTTGTGAAATTGCTGTATGCCGCTCGACAATAAATGCCGGATCGGACCGCTGGCCGCTGCGCCTCCAGACACGTATGCGGTGGTCATCAGCACTGAGACTGAATCGGGATTCATCACTGAAGACGACACGTCTCCAGTCTGTCACACTCAAGTTGCCCGAGGTCGGCAAAATCCAGTCGACACTGCCTATGATGTGGAGTCAATGGTAAGCGTCTTAGCGGACGTCGGCTCCTCAAGCCAACTTCGGTCAGTCGTCTCCTTATGGTTTCTCTTGATGGCACTGGATGTCTGGAAGGAGGTAAGTGGCGTTGAATCGATGCTAGCGACGTTGTTGGTGCCGAAGTGGCCACTCTTCTGATTGCACGATCCTCGCGATCATTTGTGTTTCCTGGGACGTCCTGACCCTCCGCGACGGTACACTCTACCTTCTGTGATCCACTGTTGCCAACACCGAGCAACTATATATCGCTCCGACCGAGGTGGCGGCCGATACGTCTATTCGACCAACCTGCTTCTCTGAGGCTTATTATACGGCCCCTATCAAAGTCCGTCAGCTGCTCGTACTGCCGCCGGTTACGTCTTAGAGGCATCCTAAGTCTCAATATCGTCTATCAAAGTCATCAGATTCGTTTGGATAGCCGTACGGCGCTCGTACTCATGCTTTTAAACTCTCCCAGTTGCGCAACTAATATGCGCATAACGCACCTTGTCTCATTGGCTTTGAAATTTTAATCATTTGCATATCTCTTACCAGACTACATTTTGCCGAGTTTCGTGATTGTAGCTTGATTTCTTCTGGGTGCATATATTTTTTGCGACAGAGTGTATATATATATATATATATATATATATATATATATATATATATATATATATATATATATATATAATTTGTTATTTAAGAAAGATTTTAAAAATATTTTTTACCCTGTGTATCATATTCCTATTTTCTAATATTTAAAAATTGTATTTTTTTATGTTTACTGTTCATCGAATTTTAATTATTAATTATTTTTTTCTCATTTAAAACAAATTTTTGTTTACACTTGTCTTCATAAAAAAAGGAATGAAAATTAGTTTTAATTGAATTTATTGTCTGTATTTTCATTTTACTCATATTGATGGAGAGAAAAAACATATTCTAATGTAAATATTTTCACATATTTAGTATACTATCTTTTTATTTACAAGCTATTTTATTTTCCATTCTTGATTCTTATAATAGAACATCATATTATTAAAGAGCAGAAATATAAAGAAAGGAGGGGAGGAAATAGAGTTTCCTTTGAACGTAAAACTTTTCGAATTGTATTAGTTCAAATTATTATTTCTTTTTACATCCCATTAATGACATACATTCTACTATATATATATATATATATGAAAGCACTAGGAGTCATATTTCCCAATTTCCTATTTTCAATCCGCTCTCTGTGGTGTATTATTATCACTTTTCATGCTAACGGTATTATTCTGACGTTATGTTAGCTTCTTTCTCCGGATGTTTATGATTTTTCGTGGATCTCGTTCGCGTTCTGGCTGACGTTGACGCTGAAAATGATCCTTCCAGATTTTGCTTCGTCTTACAAAAAACTTTTTATTTTATTTGATCCCAAGGTTTCTTTTTCATAGGGAATACAAAGGCTCAAGATGTTTTAAATATCGTAAATATTTACAATTTCAGAAATGATTTAGGTCTAGCAGTGCAAAAAAAAAAAAAAATCGTTGAAATTGATTCGTATAGCTTATACACTGCAATGTCTCCACTTTTAAAATGTGATCACCAAATTTGAAATAAGGTAAACGAAATTAACTTGAAGTGAAATTTACACTTCTTGAAGAGTCAATTATTCGATTTTAAAAATTTGCAGGCAAGAAAAAAGTAATAAAAACTTCGATAACAAGCATTTTAAATTGTTTCGCAATTTCTTTTTCAACCGAGTTCGCTTTTCTGCTTATAAGAATTAAAAACAACAACAAAATATTTTAGCTACACACGTTGCCTGATGGATTAACTTTGTATTGTTAAAATGTGAAAAGAATTAGGCTTTTAATTTATATAAATTTATTATTTATATAACTTTTAAAAAGACATGTTTTTATAATTTTTGAGAAATTTAGATACTCTCTAAAAATTTCTTTAAGATGAAATATGTATTGCATACGCAAATTAAATGGGCTAAGCAAAGTTTAAACTTTCTTAACAAAGTTGATTTCAAATCATCTCCATTTCATATCAGATAGTACACAAATCTGTATGATAGACCCGTCATGAATTTTGAGAGAAAATCTCATCCTCCTTCAAATCTCTCTGATAGGTGAACAGTTCCCTTTTCCTCTATATCTTCTATGTAAAGCAGAAGTATCGGGAAATGATTTTATTTCTCAGTTGAATCTGCATATAATAATGATTGTAGAGAAACTTTAAGCCAAAGACACATTTATACAAATTGAACAAATCCAGTATTGCTACCAGATTTACATTCCCATCATCATCATATTAAATGTTTGAATATTTTTTCTTCTGAAGTGTATTTTGAAAATGGGAGTTATTTTTGTATATTTTAAACAATTGTAAATAACTTCGGCATGCTTTTCTTTCAATTCAGCATTAGAGTTTTGAGTAACTCGCAATTTAATTGTTGTTATAGATTGGTTTTTAGTAATTTTTTCTTAATAATTTTTATTTTGACGTGTCAGATTTTCCCCCTTGTTATGCAATAAATTACAATTACAGTAGAAACTGTTTTATTCATCAAATGATTGTTTTTGGTCACTCTAATTTTTAGTGTTTAATAAAAATGAAATGAAGCTTTTTAACTAATGGGAAGAATATATCTTATAAAAAATTTTTAAATCGAAAATGAATTATATTCTTTAGTTTCTTATACAATGAACTTTTTTAATAAACTGGTGAAAAATGTGCAAATTAGTGCTTGAAAGATTACAAGTTTGAAATTTGTTGAGATATGAAGAAATGAATAATATCTTATAAATCATCTCCTTATCAGTAATAATAATAATTACATAAAGGTTCAGAAATTTCCTTATGATGGACAGTCAACTACTACTTAAGAATGTGCAACTAATTTGGACAGTAAAAGAAACAATTACTTGAGAATGCAATATCCATAAAATCCAGATGGACGCATTCAGCTCGCCCGTAACATTCTAGACTAGATCAAGATGAACGCGCTGAGCACGTTCATAACGGCCTGAGGGTTAAACCCTGTCATTCACTCCATTTAAAAAATTATCCTACACTAATATTCTATAGCCTATTTGTTCTAAAAAATCCATCAAATTTCTTTAGAGCTCTGGTTTCCAAGCTGAGATATTCACACCTCTGGGTAGTACGCAGAAATGTTTCAGTAGGTAAGCAAACATCTCTGTTAATAGTAGATGGTAAAATCCTATCGCAGTGCATTCATGAAAACTACTTAAGCTTTATTCTATCTTCGTTATGCATTGTTGAGCATTGAGAATTTATGAAAAGAACAAGAATATACGTGTGAAAAGCAATATGAAATGTATTACAGATTTGTGCCCTTCCACGTTTTTGAATGAACAAATATATGTTAAAAACATCTATCATAAAAGATACAATTAGGTATTCTTATCAATTCTTTCAGTGACTTCAAAAATGTACGAATTATGAAGATGTTTCCAAGTACTTTCACCTGCATGTAATAATCGTTGCATTTTCTTAACTATAGATCTCTAATTGTCTTTATCACAAACTTTTTCTGGGGAAGTAATATGGCAAAATATTCTAGCCATTCCTTCTGCGGTGCTTCTCGATCGTAATGGCGCATCAGATGTTAGAAAGGACTCATGAGAAAGTGAAGGAAGAACTGCAGTTTCTACTCCCCATCTAACAGAATTTGTTCCGAAGGGGAGTCAAACTGTTATTGCCTGATTCCCTCTCACTGATTCAACAGATATTGGGCTATATTTTTCTCCACTAACTGTTCTTCCTCTCGCTGATCGTTCCAAGCTTCTTCACTGTTCGATGGTTTGGAAGAATATTGCCAGGACTTTTCATTCTCTTTAATGGATTAGGATCTCATGTCGTTTAAGACGATAGCCAGAAGAGAAATTTATTTCTTCTAAACCATAGGCCTTTATGATGAAGCTGTGCCTTTTAAAGAGATATTGGGAATAGTGACAATTCAGTAGCACTGCATTGTTTAGAAATAATGTATAATATTGGAAAATTAGATTAATTTATACAAAGAAGGACGCAGTATTAGTCAATGAGATCACAAATAGTTTTTTATTGGAGAATATTTCCTCATTTTATGTTCGCATTTTTCAATGGAATTCATAAGTAAATTGCTTTATATTTATTTTTTAAAGTCAATTTTAACTGTTTTGAAAACTGAACGTGAAAAGTTTATAATTGTTACTTATATAAAAATGTACCTGTTAAATAAAGGTTATAGATAAATTAAGTACGATAATTAACAAAAAATCTTTTTCACTCTCACTTACCAAAAATTTTAAAATTGACTTTAAATATATATATATATATGGAAGCAATATGTAACCACCTAAAACTTAAATTTGCTCATGCCTTTTTTATTTTAACCCCTTAGCTACCATATAATTACTAGTGGATACATGCTATGAAAGGACAAAATCCTATTGTAGCATCACATGCATACATGGCTTATTTAGGCGTACAGCCAATGTAATCATCACAATAAACATTATAATAAAGATTTTCTTGAATTGGGGTTGTATAAAATTACAAATTTAAGTTACAAAAATTTGAAAAAATAGTAAAATTAGAAAAATAAAATTACAAATTTTTGTGATATTACTCGTAATGTTCCATAAGACAAAAAGCAATTCCACATAAGTGTATCGTCATTTCTATTACATTTCTTTATCTCCTTCATCACAAAGAGATAAATCCATATCAGAGTCACTGTCATACTCATCTGTTTCCAGCAAACATTCTCAATTAGTGTCACTTCCATTGAAATCCAAGGATGATGCCACATTGACAAGAAGAAATAAAAAATACAACAAAATTGGTTATACAAACTTTAGATGCGAAACGAAACACGAGAGAACATACGCCATATTCAGCGTTAAGAGGAAAAATGAAGCATGCGTCGTAACGTCCAAGTCAGTATCTCCCAAAATCATCTGGGATTTGCGTGTGTGCTAAAAAGCTGAGTCGGGTAGCCAAGGGGTTAAAATGAATCTTTAGGATTTTACATCGGCAGGATTTAATTGTTAAATTCCTCTTTATTAGCTTAAGCGTCTTGATATGAAAAACATAAATAATGATTTAAGTATTGAAAAACAGAAAAACGAACAGTTAAAAATAAGTACAATGTTCTTAAAATAATTGCCCTCTTATGCATTGCAACAATTCATATAAGTTTCCATTCTGGAATTAATCACAGACTGTCAAAAATCGATTTGTAAAGTAATGAAGTAAAATAGTTTTTCCAAGTCTTCAAAGTTTTCCCATTTAGCTAACCTAAAAGCTTGACAACAAATAACAAATCAAATGATGAAATTTGTGGAATTTTAGGACGATTATGATACACACACTCATGAAACTACTGATATCTTAATAAATACTTTTAAACCCTCACACTCGAATTAAGTCGCTCTTTGAAAGCATAAAAATAAAAAAAAAAGTTAAATTTTTTCCCCAGTAAGTGACAATGAGCAGCGAGAGAGCCTCCCATTTCCTAAACGCTCCATTTACATACTATCCGAAGAAAGTTTCTGTTAACGCAGCTTGGAGGTATCTGCTTGAAAATCTTGTTCGAGGAGGAAAGAAGAGGAAAATACGTGCGATGATTCTAAAATTTCTCTCCCCGCTCGTCTCATTTGCATGGAAAGCGCAGCATCATTACTGAAAACGGCCAAGAAAGCGAAAAAAAAAAAAAAGGTTCTCTTGAAATTTTTTCATAGCTTAGGAAAAGGAATTCTCGGTTTTAAGGAATGGTGGATTAAGAATCCATTTCATTGCAAATATTAACCTTACTTAACTGCGGTTTCCCCATATCTCTTCAGTTTTAGGAACATTTTTTATATCTTTTTAGTGGTGTATAGTGCAAAATTGGAGACTTGGATCATCCCAACTTGAAGATTGAAGAAACAAGAATTATATGGAATTTGTAGAGTTTTTTATTTTGTAAAAGAAAGATCTTTCTCTTCCTTTTATTCGGCTAGCGTTTAAATTTATCATATGGTCTGCTTTGTATAAAAATTTTGTGCATCTAATTGCAAAGGAATTTAATGTAGATAATATATTCCTTTTTTGGATCAAAAATGAATTTATGCTTACTGCAAATTTCATCAATGAAAGTTTGATTATTTTGTATAGACACCACCCATATATTAATTTCTTGGCTTTGTGTAAATCTTCGATAATCTCTTTCTAGAAAAAAAAAAAAAAATTTCTGAATAATTTTACTAAACAAATTTTAAAGAAATGAGAAAATGATTTCATGATTTAATTTATTTGAGATGAAATTTTGTATAAATTTATTTAGCAAAGAATGCGAATGCATTTCGTCTTTTCGTGTAATCCTTTTTTCGTTTGCGGAGATCAAAATCATTAGTAATGTTATTAATGTGCTTGTAAATTGCTTACGAATATTTTTATTTACAGTCTGTATATTACATAGTTTTATGCAGAATTGTGTTTTGAATTCTTTCGAGAAAGTTCATGCAATGAAAATTTAAACGTGCTCTCCAAAATTGCCTTTCGCTTTTCGAAAGATGTGCAGCGTAGGAAATTGTTGAAATACTCTTACGTAACAAGGGTAAAAAAACATACTTGTTTTCTTTTTGCAAAAATTTATAGGTGGGAGCTTCATTGGTATAATTTAAAGCAGTATTACACATGTACATGTCAAGCGTTTCTCGTAAAAAAAGACGCGTGCTATACACACACACACACACACACACACACACACACACACACACACACACACACACACACACACACACACACACACACACACACACACACACACACACACACACACACACACACACACACACACACACACACACACACACACACACACACACACACACACACACACACACACACACACACACACACACACACACACACACACACACACACACACACACACACACACACACACACACACACACACACACACACACACGGTGAATATACCTAAAACTTTAAAAAAGTACAGTTTGAAAGTTCAGGTACGCGTTATATTCGCCGGTGCTTTAATACGCCAAGATATATGCCTTTTCGAAAGCCCTCGAAGTAAACAAATGATCTACTATCATATGTTCTTAAGAAAACTTCGGAATCAATATAAAAGCGGATTCAATTATGAATTCTTGGCTTGACAGGTAGGATTGTGTTAAATTTTAAGAAAACTGAATAGGAGTAAAAACAAGAAAATGCTACCAATCGTATTCTTCAAAATGTAAGAAATCTCTTTTCGGTAATTTTAAGAGAAGTATGACCTCTTAATAAATGTGTTTAAAAATATTCAGTACTCTTAAGAGTATTCCGCGAGATGAGTTTTAAAACTTCTCTTTCCTTTCATGGAATTTTGTCATTCAATGATATCCGAAATGTTTCTAACGAGCAACAGTGTGCAAATGCCAGCATTCCAGATTTGAAACTGTTTCTTACGGTGGCTGATTTCTAGCTATATCTTCATTGTGTTAATTTTTGGGAAAATTATGAGCCCCGAAAAGTAAAATTGGTTAGGTAGAGGAAGGAAACAAGAGAAATGTTTATAATTTTACCCAGCAGAAGATTTTCACTTTTAAAATTGGGTTACTTTTAAAAGAGTTAAAATTGATCTTATCTGGCATGTCCTTAATGTTTTTAACAGCCTCATTTTGAGGTTGTTGATGTTTAAGGGTTCGAGTAAAGATAATCCATGACTAGTTCATATTCCACTTTATTATTTCACTAACTTAAATCAAACAACTAAGGGTAGGAAATGCACAACGCTACTAATTATAAGCGCGATTACGCGGCAAAAGGATGCTTAATATGTGAATGTAATCTAATTCACTTACTCTTGGAACACTTAAAACTTTTAAGGAATAATTCACCGTAATTCTCTTATTTGTTGTATGACCTCCGGTCGTTATTATTAAACTCAATCTTAAAGTTTATTCGCCAATTAACAATAATTGACCATCCAGAAACTACTCGTCGACTAACTCTCGACTGGCTCTCGACTAACTCTCTCTCTCTTCCCGTACCTAAATGTTCACGATTAAATATAACAACTCATTTGCATAATTGAAGTCTTCTTCTTCAGGAGAAAGTTTTCAATAGAACATACAGCTAAAAAGAAATAAATTTAACCCAAGAGGCTTAGTTGAAGGTTTGCGAGTAGACCCGTTACAGGTTTGCTTGACGATATTATATTTTTATCGATTTTGCAAGAGAAACTACGTTATTAGCGCAGAAACGAATTGGTAACTGAGTGAAATAGAATTTGTAAATCTACTTTAAGCATTTGCAATATCTTGTTTAAATGATGGAGTAAAACAAATAATATTTTACCAATGTTTCTAAAGTAACGCGTAAGTATTCTGTGTAGAAAATGGATTAAATATCTTATAATTGCTGCATTTAGGAATTTATGGATGCATCCGCTATTGCGCATTTTAATAGTTATATTCAATAAAAACAATGTTATTATGTATAAGTAATACTACTTTTTACACAAAATAATTGTACTTGACGTAACTCTAAATGTCTTTGAAGAATCTTTGAAATGTGAAACGTTTTTACTGCAATTTTATATGATTACGAATTGCTGTCTTTCGCAAAAACCTAAGAATTAATTGAATAATATTTCTGCTACAAATTTCGAATAAAAACATTTATTTTATTAGAATAATTTATGGTAATTGCAGTAAAGATATGCTTTAATATTCTTACCGAGCAATGGGACATATTTCTAAAGTTAAGGGGTTTTTGTATTATGAATTATTGAAATATTTGAATTATAAGATTTTTACTTATAGGTGTCAAAAAAGCAAAAGATTATATATTTGAAAAACTTTTGAGAAAATTTTTTTTAAATCATATTTTACAGGAATTTTTTTTTTGTAATTAGTATCAAATGAAAAGAATTTAGAATAAATTTAATAGTTTACTTTAAAATACCTGTCTGATTTTTTCAAAGCACGTCAAACTTTTCTTTTAAATATTAGTGCCCAATGAACAGCTCTAGAAAAAATTGAATTAAAAAAAATGTTTTGAAGAACTTCTGTAACCTGTAGTATCACCATTCAAAAATTGTCTTTTTTTCTTTCAATGACGAAAAGAAAGGGGAAAAACAGGCATGACTGTGAAAACTAAGTTAGAGATGAAATGGGAGTCTGTTTATACAGAGCAAAAACTATGAAGTAAATAAGTTTTCCCTCTCATTACTGGGTTGTTTTTTTAAGGGTAAAATTAAACTTATCCACAGCAGATATTTCATTATGGTATTTATCTTATTTTTACTGTTGAGTCTTGTGTTCAGAATGTGGATTATGCTATATTAGTATTTAATATTTTTTACAGTTATATACTTTACAAGAGAAAAATTATCGCATTTCTTTTTTGTTGGAATAGTATTGGTATGCTGTGATTATGGAATATTTTGTCTTTGAGAGGAACTTTAATTTAGCCAGATACCTCTACCTCTGTGTTACCTCTGTAATTGTCACTGGCGAGGCTAGTTCTGAGTGGGCCCCGTATTAAAACTCCTTCGGGACCTTTTTTTAGAAAAGAAAACCCTGTTAGTTGTACTGTAGTAAAAAATGTTGGGGCCCCTGTAGCTTGGGCGTCCCGTATGATTGATACGGCTGATACGGTGGTAGCTACGCCCCTGGTAATTGTTGTATCTGAATTCCGTTTTAAACGACATACTGCGGTTCTTTTTAACTATGATTTTTTTAAAACTTTTTTTTGGGTGGAGGGGATCTTCTTAATTTTAACCATTTATTATTGAATTGTTCTTCTGGAAGGGAAAGGATGCCGTGGTAGCCTGTTGATTAGGGTCCGTGGCCATATCCATTCGAGTTTAAAGCATCCAAACACGTTCGGAGTATTTTTTTTAAAAATAGTATACTAAAACGTTATTAACGCTTTTTTTAGGAATCTATACTAATAGATACTAATATTTAACTCTATCTCTCTCTCTCTAACAATATTTTTTTAAAAAAACCTAAATTAAAAAAAAATCTTAACTATTAGTGAAATTTTAGCAAAGTTTTTGAAAATCTTCAAAGCAATTAGAGAAAAAATAGTTAACTCATATCACACACACACACAATAAAAGTATTACTAAAACAAATTACATGCATTTGTCTAGAGAATGCATTGACATCTATTTATGTATTAAGAAATATTTTAGTACATTATCTAGAAAGTAATATAAATATCAGGTTCAGAAAGTTTTATAGAAATGCATTTATAATATTTTGAATTATCATACTCACCATGTTGGATTTTAAACAATTTTAATGCCCCCTTCTGGCACCCACTTCCGGTTTTATAATTTTATAAAATTGATTATAATTGACCTCTAGCTAACGTAAAAACAAAACAAAGTATGCCTAGCATATTCAAAAGATGGATCTGTTAAATAAAATAAAAAACAAAAACATATATATTTTGACCGAAGTTCGTCATTTTAACGTGTTCCGATACTTTAACTAATTAACCATTAACAGTGTGAGACCAAGTGCCATGTAAATGAACTGATACACATGTCAAGTCTATCAAGGCTCAAAATCCTCCGGCAACGGCATATCAAATTTAATTGGAAAGGAAGGGAAATAAATATGTGTGTGAGATGTGATCTTTCAATTGCTGGAAGCAAGATTTACTTGAATCGGACACTTGTAAATAGATACAATTTTAGTATTATTTATTTAAAATTATCTAGAAAAATGATTTTAAAAATTCCATTCACTTTCTTGCATATCAGAATTAAGGAGCATGATAGACTCAAGAGTTCTCTTTGTGGCACGTTCTATACTAGTAAAATGTTTAAACAAATATATGTGCGTCATTGGATTATTTATAAGTCCTTAACGCAAGGTTTTATTTTTTGCTGGAGACTCAAACATTTTACACTGAAATTTTTTATCTATTATTGTTTATTCCCCATGAAAAGTCAGTGGCTAAGCCAAAACTTAAAGTTTCTAAAAAAAAAGGTTCATATTAAATCGTTTTGATATTTCAAACTAGACAATACTTTTGATTGACGCTTTCACGGATCTTTCAGTAAAGATATATTCCCCTTTAATTCTAAGCTCCAGATGTAAAATCAGCTTTCTATTTCTGCAAATATTCTTTGCAAATTACGAATTGAAGGAACACTGATTTATTTTCGCTCTTTAATTTGCAATAATTATGATTTCAAAGGAATTTTATGGCAGAGACGCTTTGAAGCAAGGGAAACAAATAGAGTAATGATATAAGCTTTATATTCCCATCCGTCGTATTAAATATTTAAATACTTTCTCTTCGGAAATGTCTTTTGAAAATGGCTGCTATTTATGTCTCTTTTGAATAAGTCTAATTGACTTTTACGTACTTTCTTTTTGACGTTCTATTAAGGGATTTCGCCTAATTACCAGTACTCTTATTCATTCGTTGATATTTGTCTGATTTCGAGAGTATTCGCTTCTCTCAACGCTTCATATCTACATGCTTCAGGTTTTTCATTTTGGGTTATATAAATTTTTTAAATAGATTGTTGTAGTCGTCTGTTTATGAAGCATTTGTATTAATTCAAGTATTGTTTAAAGTAATATTGTGAATCTTTTACTGTAATCAAAATAGATTCGATGTAATAAAAAAAAGTTATCTAGAAGCAGATTATATTCTGTTATCTTTACAACAATAAACTTATATCGAAATTAGTAGAGTAATTACGAATTAGAAATTGCACAGTTACAAGTTCAAAATTTGCTTCAATGGAACGTTAATTTAGTAGGTGTATGGTGACAAAATGACTATATTATGTTCCTCCTTTAAATAAAAAAATTTTAGTAATAAATTTCAAATCAGTAGGCAGTTCGAGCACTTCTTTAGTACATCAAATTACACGAAAACTTACTACCTGTAATATACATCACTGCGCTCCTTCATTCTCTAAAAAATATTTTAGTTAACGTTAGAGAAGCAGTTTTCACATATTCGTATTCACATATTGGTTATGAATATTCACTGATGAAATAAATTAAGATAATTGACATACTTTATCGAATTGCGCGCGCATGAAAAGAACTGAAATGAATGAAAAACCACTGCTTCTAGATAAAAATGCAAATCTTGTGCGGCAAATACGTAATCGCAGAAGTGTGTGTAGGCGGAGCCAGCAGAAAAACAGGCTTTATAAGCGCGTGTAAGGTAAGAGGTATTTCGTTGTTGAACGGTTATTTGTTTTGTATTGTATATATCAACGTATGTATATATCAAATTTCAATAAAATCCGTCCAGTATTTCTAGAGATAATAGATCATGTCTGCAAATTCTCTTAATTTCTTACACCAGTGTATGTATCTTGAGGTTACGCAGAGGATTTAAACAGAAAACTATTTTACAGTACGTTTGTAATATTTTACATTGAAGGGGTGTGCTCAAACAAAATCTATGCATGCAAAATAAAGTTATAGACGAAACCGTCTTTTTTAATATTGAAAGTAAAATTTAAGGTGGTTTTTAAAGTAATGAAAGATATAAACCTTAATCAAATAATACCATTTTGTTAAAGGGAGCATAGTTAATCTTTTGTATTCTAGATTAGTGTTTTACCTGATATAATTCATTGAGCATTCTTCTTCGAGCCTTCTGTTTTATTTCTTATTCAGTATGTTGGAAACAGTAGAGTTTTCAAAATTTAAGAAGTTATAAAAAACAGAAGCAGCATCAAACAACCACTATTTTCTTTCGAAACATTCTACTAGCATTTAATTCAGTAAATATTCATAAAACTACGAATTTCCTGATAAATTCATTCAGGATCATAAACAGAGAAAATATCATATCGTCAGAAATGGGGCATTTTGAAAGTCGAAAATTCCAGAGCTAAAATTCTGCTGCATTTTTTTTTTTGTTCGACTGAACCATGGGAATTTCAAAAATGTTACTTTTAAATTTTAGAGAGAAAATTTAATAAATACACAACAAAAATATCGCTATAAAAATAGAATATTAGAAGGGAAAAAGTAAAAACATCATGAGAGAGTTTGGAAGTGATCCTCAGGGAAATTAATACTTTTAGTATTAAAAAAAACTTCTAATAAATCCCACAAAGCCCTTCGCCCATTCCATTCAAATTAATCCCGTTAGTTTAAAAGTGGCTTTTCCTGCAAAAGAAAAAGAATTGACTAAAATAAAATTCTGATATGTATAAATGATTTTAGAAGATCTCCCATTTCCCGAGCGTTCCATTTACATATCAATATCATCTGCAGAAAGTTTTTATTCCACTCAGCTTGGAAGCGTCTGTTCAAGAAACTACTTCGACACGCAAATAAGGGAAATTAGGTGTGATGATTCTAAAATGGTGTCTCCTACTCCCCTAATTTGCATCGAAATCGCACCCTCATTACTGAAAATGGTCAAGAAGACGAAAAAGAAATGGAAAAGATTCACTCATTGAATATTTTTAAAAAACTTTAAAAAAAAAATCACCAATTTTATAGAACGATGGGTTAAGAAAATATTCATCACCTCTGGGTTGTTAACTTTGCTTGACTAGGCTTTCCACACTACTTTTCCTTCAGTTCTTTTTTATCTGTTTTGGCGAGAAGTGGTATAAAACTGATAGAAACATGGATTGTGCATCAAATTGAAAACAGAATAGAGGATTATATCAGGGAAGAGATTTATCGAATTTGAAGACATTGTGTTTAATATTTAAGAAAGAATTTGCTAGTATTTTTTCAGGCAGCTACTTCTATCTTTTCAGGAGACTATATTGGATAAACCATGTTTTGGTATATATTTAATCTTTTTCAGGTATGTTGTGCTCCTTGTAAATTTTGTCACTGAAAATTTGAAGATTTTCTAAGGCTTTTATTTAATGTAAATTTGGTGATATAGTGCCTTTGGTAATCTCCTCTTTTCAGAGGAAAATGTCTGAATTCTTGAATCTTATTAAAGTTTAAACACTCAAGGGAACAAAATAAATAAGTAAAATTGAAATAATTTAATAAAGCTTTTGAAAATATTTATTTAGGATTACTCAAGAGAAAGTAGAAACGCATTTAATTTTTCCGATTGCATTATTCAAACTTCGGATAATTATTATCAGTGTGGAGTGACTCGCTGTATGGTTAATTTTTTTACAGTCTATTATTAGGAAAGTGTTATCTTAGGAATAGTTCAAGTTTTTGAAAAATTTACAGGTAAAACGAAAATTTTTATTGCAGAGCTTTTGTGTGAAACTGTCTTTTATTTTATTCAACTAATATATGACTTGAAGTAAATCAAATTGTACACACTTATGAAGGATGACACACACGAGCGCACACACAGGCACAAATACAGAAAGAGAGAAAGAGAGAGAGCATGCACAGCTAAGGTTTCTGAGGCGCATTTTCCTCAACTAACTCGTGGCCACGATAGCGTGAAGGTTATGGTAATGGACTCGTTGCCAGTGTGTCAGGAATTAAATTACTATTGCCATTGAAGACCTGCCGTGTACAGGAACGTTAAATCTGCCGTAGCGCAAATTCCTCAAGTGGAGCTTTATGGAAGCTAGCAGAAAAGGAATGTCATCACTGGTGTTATCCTTGTCACTTGACCCTTGGTTTAATAATGCGATTTCCGTCACCAAGAACCCTCGTGTTACGTTATACTGCGACATAAATATCCCTTATTCAACGACCATTTTTAGCTTGATTTTATAATCATCTTAAAAACCCAAAAGATAAAGGTAAAACCTTGCGAACGAATATTAAAAATGAAAAAATTATGTAAGTTTTCATTGATGGACGAATTACAATTTCAAAACATGGAATAAAAGCTAAAAACAAGCGAAAAGTACTCCGACTGAATTCTTTAGTTCAACCCCAGAACTAGCTTTTGACCATTTTAAGGAAGAAACTACATAAATAGTTTGAGAAAATTCTTATAAATTTAAAGGGAGCTCTGTGACCAGTTTTAAAATTTGCTTCCTTTCCTTCGCGAACTTCGTCATACAATAATGTGTCCGAAATATTTTTGATGAGTAACAGAGCGTGTGAATGTTAGAATACTTGACCGGAAACTTCTCTTTTCGGTGCTTGGGTTCGTGTTGCGTCTTTATTAGCTTATGCTCTGCTGAACTTGACGATGAAATTTAAAATGGACCGAATAAAAGTAACAGCATTACAAGGAAACGAGAAAGATGTTTATAATGTTATTCAGTAGAAACCTTTCGCGTTTGTGACCAGGTCGCTTTTAAAAGGATTAAAGTTAATCTGGCGAACGCATTTTAAATTTGTTTGATGGTATTTATTTTACCTTCTTGGAGCTGAGAAATGGAGTTAGGCAGTAATATATTCATGAAATGATAAACTAGTTGGCTACGTGTTGGTATAATCCAGTTATGATTGTCCTTACCTGTGAAAACCGAATAAAGTTAAGGTATCCAAACACGTTCGGAGTACTTTTTAATGAAATAGCATATTTAGTCACTATAAATGTTTTTTTAGAACT
Source organism: Trichonephila clavipes (assembly GCA_019973935.1). Taxonomy (NCBI): domain Eukaryota; kingdom Metazoa; phylum Arthropoda; class Arachnida; order Araneae; family Nephilidae; genus Trichonephila; species Trichonephila clavipes. The sequence goes on along the minus strand of BMAU01020281.1, from coordinate 579,427 downwards.
CTCAATACCAATAAATAATAATATTAAATTATATATATATATATATATATATATATATATATATATATATATATGTATATATATATATATATGTATATATATATATATATGTATATATATATATATATATATATATATATATATATATGTATATATATATATATATATGTATATATATATATATATATATATATATATATATATATATATTTAAATATATAAAATCAATCATCAACAATCAATCACAATAACCAATTGATATATATATATATATATATATATATATATATATATATATATATATATATATATATATATATATATACATAGCATACATTACCTATAGTATACAAAAATCACAATTATAAGAGAAACATTAGCAATATTTTTGAAAAACTTCAAAGGAATTAGAGAAAAAATAATAAACTTATATTAGTAAAAGTATTACTAAAACGAATTATATGCATTTATCTTGAAAACGTACTAAAATTGTAATGTTTTATTAAAATTTGAAAATTTTAGATCTGGCTGAGTAAACATTATAAGAAATGTGACATGCTTAATGAAACCATTATTTAAATAATAGCAAGCCATAATTCAAAAAGTATTCATACAATAAGGAATACTTTGGTACATTCTCTAAAAAATAACATAAATATCAGGTTCAAAAAATTTTATAGAAAATTATTTCCAACATTTTGAGTTATTAGACTCGCCATGATAATTCTTGATCAGTTTAAATGCCCACTTCTGCTGGATCATAGACCCACTTCGGGTTTTTCAATTTTATAAATTTGACTATAACTTGGCCTCTAGGTAGAGTAGGAACAAAAAAAAGCTATCTTTTGTAAAGCCAAAAGATAGCTTTATTTAACAAAATAAAAAACAAAAATATCCATCTTAACCGAATTTGGCCCTTTTCAACGTGTTTGGGTACCTTAAACTGATTATTTTAATCTCAATTTTCTTCGAAGCAGAGGAGTACGAGTTTTCTTTCCTTTTGTTCGAAGTCATACTACTAACTGGCTTGCAAAAAAAGTGACAAAATTAAGCAATGTGTTTCCTATGAGCATTCCGAAATCGTATTATAAGAAGGAAAAAAATATATCTGAGCGGAATAACTTATATCAAATTTCGAATAATGCGCAATTCACCAAGGAGTTTATTCCTCCTATTCAGAGGTGCTTAATGGCTAACCACTTTCATCTTAAATTTAAACTTACCCAATTTCTAACTGGGCATGGAAACTTTAAAACTTATTTGAAACTCTTCAGTTTGTCACCTACTGAGCAGTGTTCTTGCTCCAGTGGTGCAATTCAGGATGCCAAGCATCTAATACTTGTATGCACTAAATTGACTTCCGAAAGACATACTGTCATGAATTGTCTACAAGAAAAAAAAACAATATAACGTGGCTTTCTCCATTCTGTCTTTGTTTAGAGCAAATAATCTTTGACATCGTTACATTAAGAGCACTTTCCCCCGTATTATTTAGATTGTAAATTTTGTGTGTTTGGTAACATTTACTATACGTGTAAGTACATATATACAGGTTGTACCTAAACTCTGCAGCAAAACTTTAAGGAGTGATAGTACACATCATGACAAACAATAGTAAATAGGAAACTTAGGGTCCCAAACGTCTTCCGAAGGAGATAAGTGCCATTAAAGAAATAGTCCGAAATTTCAAATGATTATGAAAAACGGAAATATGGGTCGATTCGTTTGCGGTTTTCGCTAAAATTATTCTTTTTGTCAGTATTTTCTTGGAAAAATAAATTTTAAAGATAAAGCTAAAAAATGTCGATAGAGGGCGCTTTAGACTTTGGAGTAACGAACAACTGTTGTTTACTGTTATTTTTTTGTATCACATTAAATGCTTTCAAAAGCTTATACTTAAACTTAAATTTTGAGCTCAGAATTTGAATCGTTGGGGGTGGTTAAGTAGCGCAAACTCAACTGTGTTCAGGAGGTGAAATTTGAACTCACCTCCTTCCCTGGACACAGTTCAATTATTCACGATCTTCGATACTCGGTCGCAGACTAGACAGCAACTACTACCTCCTATACGTAAAATAAATGAGAGAGGGATGACAAAATTAAAAAAAATTATTCTTAATAGACTTGAGTAACTTCTCTGCTCAAATTAAAAGAAACAATTTGATGTACGCACGTAGTGCGTATGAATGAAGGTTGAATGAATGATGACACGTAGAAAATGGTACACGCATAATTTTCTTGCGGAATCATAAAAAGTGCTCGAAACAGCGCCTATAGTAAAGATGCAGGCCTCACACCGCTGGCGGAGAGAATGTCGAATATTAGCAAATACGCCTGGCATCTCCCGGATTTCGCCTGCTATGATGGCAATCCTCTCAACCAGGGCCTCGTCGGAGTCGATGGGGCTTGCGTACACAAGACTTTTCATATGGCCCCAGAAGAAAAAGTCTAGGCAGGAGAGGAAAGGCCAGTGTGCAGTCGCTCCATCATGTTAGAACCCCATACAAGCCTTTATCTTGGCTGGAACACTTTGCAGTAGAACTTTACATCCTTACATACAATTAGCACCATACAGTTAAATCCTTGTGTACTATCCTGTGATTATTCAAATCGGGTGATTTGCATAATCGGGTATTTTGCGGTGAGAAATTGCTCACGTCTGTTATGAACAACTTTTTTTTATTTAATTTTGTCATCCCTCTCTCGTTTATTTTACGTTTAGTGGGTAATAGCTGCTGCCTAGTCTACAAGCGAGCATCGAAGACCCTGAATAACTGAACTGTGTCCAGGGAAGGAGGTGAGCTCAAATTTCACCCCCTGAACACAGTTGAGTTTGCGCTACTTAACCACCCTCAACGATTCAAATTTTGAGCTTAAAATTTAAGTTTAAGTCTAAGCTTTTGAAAGCATTTAATGTGATACAAAAAATAAAAGTAAAAAATATTTGTTTATTACTCCAAAATCTAAAGCGCCCTCTATCGACGTTTCTTAAGCTTTATCTTTAAATATTTATTTTTTAAGAAAATACTGACAAAAAGAATAATTTTAGCAAAAACCGCTAGCGAATCGACCCATTTTTCCGTTTTTTTTATAATCATTTTAAATTTAGGACCCTGAACTTTTTAATGACACCTATCTCTTTCAGAAGACGTTTAGGACCCTAAGTTTCCTATTTATTATTGTTTGTTAATGTGCACTATCACCTCTTAAAATTTTGCCGCAGAGTTAAGATACACCTTGCATATTTGTTTGTATATGTGTATGTATGTGCATATATATATATATGCATATGTGTGTATGTATATGTATAGTGCATATATCCTTTATGTATTTGTATTTTGAAAATCTTATTATAATAATTTTTCCTAATCTTCCCCATTGTACAATTTTAATTACTGAATGTCTCCATTTGCACGTGAACAGTTTTACAATATTTTATTTAACTTGAAATGTAATTTATTCGAGTGGAATCTTGCACAATTCAGTTTTGAAGCTGATGTCTTCAAACGATTGTGCTGAAATTTTGTATACACGTTTAGTTTGGGTGGCAATGCTTATTTTGACCATTTATATTCCAATATTGCAGTTATTTAAAAAGATATTAATTAAAAACCTTAAAACGCATAATTGTTTTACCCCTGTTGGCTTTTTATTCAGCCGAGCAGCTTATTGGATTGAGCTTAAAGAAGTTCTGATTTTTCCACGTTTTTAAAAATGCCATCTAATTATTTCTGTCAAACCCAGACAAAAATAATTACATAATCGGAAAGATAATTTATTTCGCCACGATACGGTATAATTCTTTTTACAAAATAACGATATTTTTTATTTTTTACTTTTTTTTCTAAAATGAGTCAAAATTAATGCGTTTTTATGAAAATGTCAATTTTATAAATCATTCCGTATGAATTTTTTTGTGTGTTAATGAATCGATATTCTGCACTAAAAAAGTTCAGGTTTTTCTCCTTTAGAATTAGTAATTTAAAAAATAAAATGTCGAAAACTTTTTTTTACGATATTTCAATTTCTACATTTAGCTCGCACTCTCTATATTTATTTTTTCATCTTTGTGAAATTTTTAATCGTTAATAAAATACATTTTAAAGCGCTCAATTGAGCTGAAATTTTAATACATGATTATTTTGGATGACAATACAATAATTTAATTATAATAAAAATTAATTGATTAAAAGTAATTATTTAAAGAATTACAAATACAGCCACGTTGGCATCATTTTTGGTGACTTAGCGACCATTCTGGGGACTTGTGTCAAAATTTGAAAAGGTTTTTTTTTCTCCCGTTTTAAAGCATTCAGTTGAACTACTGATTTAGATGATAATACGATACTTTAATGATAATTAATAAAAATGAATTACCACTTAATGTTGTGATTCTGTCCTATGTATATACATATTTATATTAACTGTAACTATTTAATAAAAAGTAGCTAAAATAAAAATTTTTTTTGTTGATCTAAGTATGAGAGAGAGAGAGAATTGACTTAATTTTTTTTTTTTAATATTACTTGTTTACTATCAACTTATAACGTCATTACACAATTTATGATATAAATGCTTGTCGCGAGATTTACCTGTGTAGATAAACAAGTAAGTTAAATAACTTGATCTGATTGATTTTAATTTTTTAAATTTTCAAACTAAGTAAATACGAGTATTTAAATCTCGCTACAAGCTTTTATATTAGAAATTGTGTAATGACTTTATAAGTTGATAGTAAAAAAAGTTTTAAAGGAAAAGTTTATTTTATTCTTCCTACCGCATTTAAATAAAAGCTTGCCTTTAAAAAAGTTTTTTTTATTTTTAATTTATTGTATTTTCTTCTGTATTTATTGTATTTAGTTGCATTAATTCTTGTTTCTTTTTACTTTTGATTCCCATTTGTGCCTGTATCCTTCTACATGAAACTTTCTACCACTATTGATTGAGTATTGACTTACTTTCGCAAGCCTTGTGTTATACTTTTGTATGCACACAAGGAGTCTTCACCAAGAGTCTCAGAAAATATCATAAATGACAAAATATAAATAACCCAAAAGTTTTAAAACTTGCAAGCTGAACTATGGAGAAATCTACAATTATAGATTAGTGTTCTTATACTACGAAATCAAAATTGTTATTTATAAAACATAAATTTTTTTTAATACAAATGCGTCTATTTACCTTTATTCTTATAATACTTTAAAAACTGATCAGAAACAGACTTAGATATTAGATTGTCGAATTTCAAAGAAAATCTGCAATATATTATGTTACTTAAAACACATCAAAATTTAATATTTTCTTTCAGTTACGTGCATATTGGATAGTTTATTGTGAACAATCTTCTCAATATTCATAATATTCCAGTTTATGAATAAACCTGTTTTTTCCTGAAGAGAAAGAGAATCTTCTACAAATCGCAACCATTAATTCGAAAGCTTTGCACAAAGGATCGAGCAGTACTTTGTAGATAAGGCACACAAGTGCATTTTTTTTCATCTATCAAAATAAATTTTCTCTACCATTAAGAGTAAAAATTTATTTTAAGATTTAGCTATCATATCTTCTGGTTTTTTCTTTCACAAATTTTTTGCAAAAATTTATTTATTAAATTTTTTGCAAAAATTTGGCATGGCTTCATAGATAAAATTTCCTCTTGATAGTCAGCATTATATCCCATGTATATAAATCATGTGATATATACTGACTATATAGGAAAACAAATTCCAACGTTTGGCTTAGTAATAATATATTTAAATATCTTGCATTTCTTTTTTTGAACTCTAACAAAAATTTCTAGGATATCCAAGTCTGTACATAATTTTTTACGCTCTACATTTTAAAAGTTAAAAGACCACATGTGGAACACATAGGCTGCAATTTCCCGGGTAGCGATTTTCAATAAATACAACAAATATAAAAACAACAGCAATTTGAAATAGCAAATTTCATATTTTCCTGAAATAAAACTTATGGGGAATTTGTTCTTTAGCCACTATATCCTGTGCTCTTAAGTAAATACTAAAAATTAAAACACAACATGTTTCAGTTCTATTTGATTTTATGAATTTTCTTCGGTAAGAACTGAATTAGCTAAATCACATAGCTTTTATAATTCACTCCATTCAATTATTATCCTGTAAAATATTGCGATGTACCACAAAATATTGCCATCATATTGTCAATTTTTATATATTTTATTGGAAAGTATATATAGGGCGATGCATGACATAAGCTCATTAGGCTGCAATAACTGAAACGGTTTCTAGTAAGATTTTATTACTCAGCTCTCTTTTTTATATTTTTTTCCTTGACTTAAATGAGAAAGAGATAATTAAGTTAGATGTAAAAAGATATCTGCAAAGAAAAATAAAATTAGCGATTTATCTTCAAAGTAATAGTCTTTATACTGAAAAAAACTGTTTTAATAGGAGCTTATCTGTGAAATTTATTATTTGTTGGTTTGCATAAACTGTTCTTGAATAATTCTTTTCTATGTCTGGATTTTGTCTGAGAGTTATGGATGTATTCAGAACATTAAAGCAGAAATAAATTATGATTAATAAATTTTCTCAGGAAAGGATTTTCACTAACAGGACCATAGAGTTACATAATATAAATGTAAGCTGAGGGTTCACTCCTCATTCGGTGACAGCAGAAACTTTTATAAGAAATTAAAATAAAGAAAAGGAATAATATGAAGAGAGCATTTGCTACTCATAACGTAAGTTAAAGAATCAGCACTGAAAATGGCCTCTACCCTCCATCATTGTTTTTCGCAAGATCTCTCTCATATCTGCCGAAATGACGGTTACAGTTAATGTGTAAGAGTCTCCTCGGCACCATCTGACGTGCCGTATTAGGCGTGGACGGATGCTATAAAAATATAAAAAGACTTAAAAATAATTTTCGTAATAATAATAATAATCGTAATCTATATACATAAAGGAGAAAAGCGACTCACTCACTGACTAATCACGATATCTCCGGAACTGTTAAACCTACAGACTTGAAATTTGGGGTAGGTAGGTTCCCTTCATGGAGTAGACGTCAGCTAAGAACGGATTTTGCAAAGTTCGAACCCCAAGGGGCGTTACGGGGGTTTAAGGGGCGTTATAGATAATTATTTCCATTACTAAACTATTAGATGTACAGTCGTGAAAAACTTGGTACACAGATTTCTTTCATAAAGTAGAGATTCCCTACATAATGATTTTTACAAAAATCATCTTCCAAGGGGCGTTACGGGGGCTTAATGGGCGTTATACATAATTAGTTCCATTTTTAAACTAATATTAGACGTACAGTCTTGAAATTTGGTAAGCGGATTCCTTTCATTGAGTACAGATTCGCTGCAAAATGGGTTTTGTTAAAATCGACCCCAATTGGCGTTGAGGAGAATTAAGGGACGTTATAGGTAATTAACTCCTTTTTTAAACTATTAGACGTAAAATCTTGAAATTGAGTAAGCAGATTCCATTCACTGAGTAGAGATCTGTCATAAGATGGGCTTTGTGAAAATCGTTTTCTAAGTGGCGTTGCGGGGGCTTGGGGGCGTTATACAAAAATATTTCCATTTTTAAACTATTAGACGTACAGTCTTGAAATTTGGTAAGCGGATTCCTTTCATAGAGTACAGATCCCCTACAGAATGGGTTTTGTGAAAATCGACTCCCAAGTGGCGATGTAGAGAATTAAGGGGCGTTATAGGCAATTAATTCTTTTTTTAAACTATTAGACGTAAAATCTCGAAATTTAGTGAGCTGATTCCATTCATTGAGTAGAGATCCGCTATAAGGTGGGTTTTGTGAAAATCGTTTCCTAAGTGGCGTTGCGGAACCTTAAGGGGCGTTATAGATAATTATATCCATTTTTAAACTATTACACGTACAGTCTTGAAATTTGGTAAGAGGATTCCTTTCATAGAGTACAGATCCGGTGCAAAATGGGTTTTGTCAAAATCGACTCTTAAGTGGCATTGTAGAGTGTTAGGTGGCGTTATAGGCAAAAACTTTTTAAACTATTAGACGTAAAATCTCGAAATTTAGTAAGCTGATTCCATTCATTAAGTAGAGATCCGCTATAAGATAAGTTTTATGAAAATCGTTTCCTAAGTGGCATTGCGGAACCTTAAGGGGCATTATACATAATTATTTCCATTTTTAAACTATTAGACGTACAGTCTTGAAATTTAGTTAGCGGATTCCTTTCATGGAGTGCAGATCCGCTGCAAAATGGGTTTTGTCAAAATCCACTCCGAAGTGGCGTTGTAGAGAATTAAGTGGCGTTTTAGGCAACTAACTCCTTTTTTAAACTCTTAACGTAAAATATCGAAATTTAGTAAGCTGATTCCATTCATTAAGTAGATATCCGCTATAAGATGGGTTTTGTGAAAATCGTTTCCTAAGTGGCGTTGCGGGGGCTTAAGGGGTGTTATAGATAATTATTGCCATTTTTAAACTATTAGACGTACAGTCTTAAAATTTGGTAAGCGAATTCCTTTCATGGTGTAGAGATCTGCTACAAAATAATTTTGGGGAAAATTGATCCCCAAGGGTCACTGAGGAGGATTAAGGGGCGTAATACATAAATATTTCCGCTTTTCAACTACTAGACCCGCCTGCTTAAAAATTAGAAGGTATGCTCCGTTCATGGAATAGAGTTCCTCTTACAAAGAGTAGTTTTGCGAAAACGGACCCCCAAAGGAGTGGGGTTGCGAGGGATAAAGGCGTGTTATAGAAAAATTTCTGTTTTTGAATTTAACTCATTTACTTGAAATTTGTTGAGCACTTTTCTTTAGTTGAATAGAGTTCCACTAAAAATGGAATTTACGGAAATCAACTCCAGGGAGAAGCGAGGAGAGTTATTGGGGCGTATTGATTGACAAAATTCCCGTTTTTGAACTGCTAAGACTATAATAATAAAATTTGGATTGCATGCTTCTTTTGTTGAATTTGAATCCGCTAAGAATGCTGTCAACGAGGTATTGATGATAAAATTTCCGTTTTTGCTCTGTTAGATTTAGACTTGAAATTAAGCACACATGTTTATTTTAGGGAGTAGAGATCCACTGAAAGTTACTTTGGTGGAAATCCACTTGATTATTAGGTTAAGTGAGCGAAAAAATCTTTCTACTTCTATTTTAGATATAAATAGGAATTAGATATTATAATTTATGTTCTTTTTATATCAAGGGGCGAGAGTGTAACAGCTATAAATATATTTTTCAATACAATCGAATTCTTAATGCTAGATATCAATAATTAATATATATATATATAAACAGTATACATATATACAACATCGTGAAATACCCAGTGAAGCCGGTGGGTAATGGCTAGTATATATATAAGTACATATATAGCTAGTTCTCTGCGAACGAGAGATGAACATCCAGCAATCAAAATCAAAAAACCCATACATAGAAAGGAAACACAAAATTAAGGACACATGAGCAATCGAAATTTAAATATATATATATATATATCGCATGATAATCTTTTTTAATTAGACTTTTATTTCTTACACAAATCAGTAATTGATTAACCTTGAAGTTGAATTCAGGGGGAAGCAAAACAAAACACCATGGGTATTGAACGCATATTTCGGAATTTCGAACCATGTTCAATTGATGAAATTTATAAAGCTTGTAACCGGTTTAATCGCGTGTCTATTAATTCTCGTGGGTAAAATAATCTTTTTAACTGTGATTTCAGTTGAAATCCGCTTTCCGTGGGGAAGACTGGTTTTTATGTAAATTAGAGTTTCTATTTTGGTGCTAGTCGTAGAGTAGGCAAGATGATGGCTGCAAGCTGAGATAGAAGAAAGCATAGCGTTAGTGGCCGGTGGTCGTATAGTTAATTCAAGTGAAATATTATTCAAGTATTGAAGCAGGATCACCCAGGAGATTATAAAAGTACTCTTATATATATTTCTATTAGAATTAATTTATTAAGTTGATTGCTCCTCGGATTTAGTGATTTAAGTGCATTATCAATTATGTTGATTAAAGCTATTAAGTGGTATAGTAAATAGAATTGTATTAATTGAAAAATGGCTGATCTTTACTCGAAGCCTACAGCACCCTCGGCCAACGGGACGTGACAAGCTGATACCCTACTATCCGAACTCTTCACCACATACCCTACTATCCGAAATCTTCACCACATACCCTACTATCCGAACTCTTCACCACTTTAAGCTTTTTTACTTTGACAGAATACTTTTTACTTTCGTTCTTGAAGTTCCTAACAAAGTTTGATATTGAGGTTTGATCTTGTTTTTGATGATCTGTTTAGAGTGACTTTATTCAGTTCACATTATAATTTAATTCTTCTTTTGTGCTAACGTTCATTTCTTTAAGATTTATGCAAGTATTCTAAGAAATAAGGTTAACGGTGAGTTTTTATATATTATGCCCTTTTAGCAAAGCTGTCATCCCCCTCTCCAAACTTCTCCCCGTTTCCGTGAAGACTTTTGACACTTAAAATAGCTGTGATATGCATTAGTCCTTCTACGCGTGGGCTCTTGAGTGGCCTCACGATTCGAAACTACATTGGTCAGAAACAACTCCAAATACGAGTTCACTTTAGGTAAAAAACATACGAGGTATAACACAAAAAAATTGAGACTGGTTCAATAAATCATTGTACTTATAGAATCAGTTTTCCCCATGACATTATCATTTTCAAAGTAATTCCCTTCACCATTACCGCACTTCTGCATTCGGTGCTGCCATTACTGATAACGGTTCTGGTTGATTGAATATTAACGTCACACTGTTCAGCTACACAAGGGCTTTTGGCTACGGACCACGTAATTTTGGACCATGGTCAAAATGACGTGGACGACACCTGAGCTGGCACCCCCTCTCCTAGCTAGCACACCACACCAACGGGAGGACGTTTCAGCTCTCGACAGATTTAACGTGCATCGCTGCCGTACACGGTGGGTCTTTAGTGGTACTGGGCTCGAATTCGTGACAAGGCAAGCCACGATCCGATACCTATACCACTTGGCTACCGCGGTCACGATAACGGTTCTGGAGCGAGGGTTTTGGAAGGCCCTTCTGGAGATTCTCCGTTTTTGACTGAAACTCTTCAATTGAGGTATAATTGGTTCCATTTAAGCAAGAATTGACTGTAGGAAATAAAAAATTTCATAGAGCCAAATCAGAGGAATAAGGAGGAAGCCTCATCACAGTGATATTTTTTCTGGCCAGTATCAACTAGCGTTTACTTTCTGGGTCATAGGTAAGAATGCGTTTCATCAGATAGTACAACAAATTCCAGCAAATTTGGCTCGTTAGGGATGCGTTCTAACATGTTAATTCATACGTCTTTACGGGACTGTTTTTGGTCATCGGACAGAATGACCTTCGCTCAAATCTTCCTCATGAGTAATTTGTCAATTAAAATGCGTGAAACAGCTCCCCTATCCAAGATAACCTACTCCGCCATTGCAAGCACACTAAATCTTTGGTCACCCCTAAATGCATCACGAGCATTGGCAATGTTTTAGTCTGTAATTGCTGAGACCTCAGGTGCCCAGTACGTTCATCATCTTCCACACTGTCGCTGTCCAATGAAAACCACTTATGCCATTCAAAAACTCGTGCACGAGACAAAGTTAATTCTCCAAAAGCTTTGGTTAGCATTTGAAATGTTTCCGGGTCTGATTTCTTAAGGTATCCGACTACGTTCGGAACCGTGATTTTGCAAAATCATATAAATAGATAATATTTACGTTATTTCGTGTCACTTAGATTAGAAAATGTAAATAAAATTGTTTTAAGAATATTATTACGATAAAAAATGATATAAGTACAATATTTTGACAAAAAATGAACATAGAATGACCAATTTTCAAAATATTCTCCTTTTGTGAAAAATGCTTCTATAATAATAATATTTTGCCTGTGTATATAGCTCAGACCTTTCTACAGAGTTTCAACTAGAATTTTTGAAATATATAACTTAGAAGTGGGTTTATCCATGTTTTACGACAACAGAGGGGAGAAATTTTAACAAAAAAACGCCGATAATTATTTCAATGGGTTGTAACTCTGAAAATAAAGTGAATTTTTCAAAACTCATAGTTGAGCCTCTGTACAGAGGTTCAACTAGAATTTCTGAAATATTTTACTTAGAAGTGGGTTTACCCATGTTTTAAACAGAAGAGAGAAATTTTAAGAAAAAAACGTCGATAATTATTTCAATTGGTTGTAACTCTGAAAATAATGGGAATTTTTCAAAAATTATAGTTGAGCCTCTGTACAGAGGTCTGAACTATATGCAGGCAAAATATTATTATAATAGAAGCATTTCTTATAAAAGGAGAACGTTTTGAAAAAAGGTTATTCTAAGTTAATGTTTTACCGAAATTTAGTATTTAAAAATAATTTTTTTTTCAAAATGTCCTTAAAACAATTTTATACATGTATTCTAATCTGACACTAAATATAAAAATTATCCATTTATGCACTTTTTTAAAATCACGGTTCCGAACGTAGTCGGATACCTTAAGAACAAGTTTAATAAATACCAATAACCCCTTGGGTCTGTCCTAATAAAATTATATACAAAATTTAGTACTTATCTTGATAATTTGAACGGTTTATAAGTATTACCTTAACTGCTGATTAAAAGTTCCGAGATTCGCTCCTGAATTCCATTGTTTTCCACGTTGGAGCGCGTGTGTGATGTATTTGGGGGGGAGGAATAAATAAGCAAATCCTCTGTAATAAGTAAATCGGTCGTACACACTGTCATGGTCCTTTTAGTTCATTCCAAAACCTTCAGAGAATTTTATTAATGGAGGTGCACAGAAAAGTTCGTACTTCGGAAAGACATATTTACATCCGGGCAATTAATGCTTTGGCTGAGCGAGACGTTTATATACGCTGGTGGCAAGAGGTTAAAGTAGATTTTTTTTGTAGCCTTAGTATAAAAGTATTTAATTCAATACGATAATTATTGTATGGAGGGAAGTTATGAACATTATGATTGAATATACGGTTCGCAAATATTGAAAGTTTGAGAAGCATTGATATAAGTATATAGGGCTATTAAAACTCTTAATTATACCCCCGAATACAACGCTCTTTTAACTACTCGCCAACACAAAATTGTAGAACAACAGCATCGTATGAGTAACACAGCACAAAAGCATTAATTAGAAAAAATGTGCACAATTAGTTAAAAAGTAATATGAAATATACAAATGCAAAATTACTTGAAAAATTGTATCAAGGTGTTATAAAATAATGCAATACAACAACGCAGTGACTCACATAAGGGGGGTGGGGTCCTAACCCCTTGCCCCAAGCCCTTGATATTTTTTCCAATTGATCGTAATTCTAAGTAAATAGTATGTAAAATTTAATTATAAATATCTGTTATTTATGATTAATTTTATTAATTCATGATAATTATTTATTCAATAATTAGTTTTTTGCTACTTTTGTTCCTGAAAACAGAAAAAATCAAGAGTAGCATGAGATATAAGAAGGGTGGACTTTTGACCCTGGATCCCCCTAAAAATTTCTGTGTGCGCTACTGCACCAACGCAAAAATAGTAGAAAGAAGCTTGATTATTTATATATATGTAATAATTCCCTCAAAAGTCATTTTTTGTAACTTTTTAATTATTTGGACCATTCCTTCAGGACTCACGTTTAATTATTTTAACTACCTTACCCGCATAATCTGGATTTTAATTGTAATCGAATAGTAAGATTGCGTCAGAAACTAACGGATGGTGGTTTCTGACCAATCGTAGCTTCTGTTATAAAAAGTCACGCGACCTTCACTGCCCAGTATAAAAAGCGAGAGTTCTTTGTTCCTTTATCTCATTGTTTTGTCTTCAACATGTAATCGTTGTCTAGTGCTTTCGCTTTGTCACTTTGTGTTTGTGCGTGTGTTCGTCCCTGTTAACTATGAAATACAAGTGTGATCTCCATTTACGTTATGTGTGTCAAAAAAAAAATGTTGAACATTAATTTTGAAGACGTTCCTGAAACCAGATATTAGAAATCCAAATAAAACACCATCGACTCTCTCTAACGCCACACACACACACACACACACACACACACACACACACACACACACACACACACACACACACACACACACACACACACACACACACACACGCACACACACACACACACACACACACACACACACACACACACACACACACACACACACACACACACACACACACACACACACACACACACACACACACACACACACACACACACACACACACACACACACACACACACACACACACACACACACACACACACACACACACACACACACACACACACACACACACACACACACACACACACACACACACACACACACACACACACACACACACACACACACACACACACACACACACACACACACACACACACACACACACACACACACACACACACACACACACACACACACACACACACACACACACACACACACACACACACACACACACACACACACACACACACACACACACACACACACACACACACACACACACACACACACACACACGTATAGTGATTTTATTTGTAATGTTGTAATTTCTCCAAATATTATTCTTTTCCCCTTGGCACTTTGTATAGACAAACTACAAGTGAAGGTTGGCTAGTCCTAAAACTGTTTAAACCTGCAATATTGGTTCCTAAGGCCAGTAGTTTGTTGTTATTGTACTACTGTGTATAATATTTCCTATCTTGAATAGTTTTACTTAGGTTCTATAGCTATTTGTATATATATACCGAATGTCCATAATTAAGACTTGAATTTTTGTGAGAAGTCTTTAGCAAAACTATACAGAGGAGATGCATGAAAATTGGGTAATGGCAAAATGAAATGATGGGATTTTTATCGAGGGAAAAAAACAATGAGTTTCAAAAACCGTCTCTAGGTGGCGTATCATAGTTTACTTGAGAACATATAAATAATCTACAAGAGTTTACAAAACATGCTGTATATGCTGTCCACCATTGTCTGCTACCATCTAAAAGAGTAAAATCGCATGTTTGATTATTGAAAGCAGCATGAACTGGGATATCTTACGTACATAGCGTTTTATGCTTTCTCTAAGGTTGGATAGAGATGTGATGGGATCACGGTAGACTATCGTTTTGAGGCATCCTCTCAGCGAGAAGTCCCAAGAATTCACGTTGGGGGATCTAGGTGGCCAAGCTGTTCGGAAACGCTGGATGTTGATTTTGTCGCACCGAAATAGCGGCGGAGAACTTATTTCTCACAATGGTTAATGTGTACAGTAGCACCGTACTGCATAAACACTGTGGTTATATCACATCGCCTTGCCTGAAGAACTGGAATAATGGATAGCTCTAATAATGAAGCGCATCGTTGACGGTGCATATCACAGGCCCCGTGGTATGATGCTTTTCGAAAAAAAAACCGGACCCACAATGAAGGTTGTAGTAAAGCAGTACCAAACCGTTACATGCTATCAGTGTAATGGAATTTCTAGGAATTAATGTGGGTTTGTACCAGCCTAAATACGGAAATTGTACGTGTTAACCGCACCTTCCGGATGGAAGTGGGCATCGTCGGTCCACAAGATGTTCCACGAACATTCATCGTCGATCTCAACTCACGCAAGATACCGCAACGCTAAAGTTGGTCGACTATGCAGATCATCTATTCAGAACTGCTGTAGTAGCGACAGTTTATAGAGAAAGTTACGTAAGACCTTTCGAAGAATCTTATGAACTGTGGAACGAGGTTGGTCAACAGTCGCTGCAATGCCTCGAACACTAGTGCTGCCGATGGTTTGGGATCTGTCTTTCTCCACTTGCGTCTCTACATTAGCAACAACCAAGGCTGCAACACACTTTTGTCCCCTTCCAGGCTAAATCCCTTGTGTTCCCGTTGCTTTAAATTTCCTAATCCTATTTGTTAGTCCTTGATTACTGAATGGACCTTTTCGTAACCGACCGACATATCCGGAGAGCTTCCGTAGCAAAGTCTCCGTTTTGATAAAACAATTTCACCAGTAAAGCACGTTCCTGGAGAGTCAAAGTCATCATCTTACTTGACTTGGAAAAGAGTATGAATGCGGTTCGCATCTCACGTCTATATGTCTTGCGTGTTGCTACACGCACTCAGCAATACTATAGTTACAACATTTGCACATGCCAATAGTTTACATTGCACAATGCTATCTAGTGGTTGTTTTTGAAACTAATTTTGTTCCCCGGGATAAAAATCCCATAATTTCATTCTGCCATTACCCAATTTTCATGTAAATCTGCTCCATAGTTTTTGCAACAGACTGCTCGCAAATCACAAGTTTAATAATGGACACCCGGCATATATATATATATATATGTATATATATATATATATATATATATATATATATATATATATATATATATATATATATACACATATACTAGAGGACCCGACAGACGTTGTCCTGTACACACATCTTAACTTCAAAATTAAATATTTTTGAATATTCGATACTGTGATCGTAACGCAGTCTGCCGGATCCAATGTAAAATATTCCAAGATCAACAATTTATAAATAAAAAATTAATTAAATAAACATTTCTAAACCATATTACAAATCTAAACCATTCTCGAGTCCACTGGGACAGACACAGACTTTCATCAAAATCGGTCTAGCCGTTTAGAAGGAGTTCAGTTTCATACACACGCACAGAAGAATTACATATATAAATATTATTTGAAAAGATATTAATTAAAAACGCTAAAAAGCGTGAATCGCGTCTGCATTTTCGTAACAATAAAGACCAAGTTTGGCTGAAAATCAATTTTCGACGCCAACTTACGTCTTTTTTAATTCCTACTTTTAGTTCACGATCTCTATACATATTTTATTTGTTTGTTTATTTATTTATCTTGGGGAAATTTCAATCGTTAATAAAATACATTTTAAAGCGCTCAATTGAGCCGAAATGTAATGTACATGATTATTTTGGTTGAAAATACAATAATTTAGTTATAATTAATAAAAATTAATTGATTAAAACTAATTATTTTAAAAATGACAAATATAGCCACGTTGGCGACTTAGCGACCCTCTTGGCGACTTATTTAAAAATTTGAAAAGGTTCTTTTTCTCACGTGTTAAAGCATTCAGTTGAAAGGAAATTTTATATACACGATTGTTTTGGATGATAATACGATTCTTTAATGATAATTAATAAAAATTAATTACCACTTAATGTTGTGATTCTGTCATATGTATATGCATATTTATATATTAATTGCAAATATTGAATAAAAAGTAGCTAAAATAAATTTTTTCTTGGTTGATCTAAGTGGGAATTGATTAAAAATTTTTTTAATTAACTAATTGCGATATGGGATTGAACTCTGAATCTAAACCATTCTCGAATTTACTTGAACTCAAACAAAAATTTCATCGAAATCGGTCCAGCCGTTTAGGAGGAGTTTAGTGATAAATACACGCTAAGAAGATTTATATATATATATATATATATATATATATATATATATATATATATATATATATATATATATATATATATATATATATATATATATATATATATATATATATATATATATATATATATATATATATATATATATATATATATATATATATATATATATATATATATATATATATATATATATATATATATATATATATATATATATATATATATATATATATATATATGTGTGTGTGTGTGTATGTATATATACAGTGGTGGTCAAAACTTCGTTAAAGTTCTCAAATTTTTGTCTAGTTTCCATGCTTGACTTTATATTTCGGTATGAAATTATAACTATCGTTATTGGTTCTAATGTTTTTTTCGTGCTAATTTCAAATAATTTTCTAGAATTTATGTAAAGTAAATAGTTTGATCAATATATTGGAAAAAACATGATAAGACTTTCATAAGACACCTGTAAACATAAGTTATTGTTTTTTTAACCAATGAAATACTCCATCATTCCTACCAGATATGGAGTAATAGTAATGGAGGGTTGTAAACGGAATGTTTTAGTGTATTGAAGGTAGTTATTGCAATTTGAAGTACGTGGGTAGATAAAATTAGAATTAAGAGTAAAAAAAAATTTTCCTTTCTGCGTTGTAATGAAAGACAAAAAATAATATTTTTGAAGGATGAAAGTTATTCTATGCGCGAACTTTCTATTGAAGTTCCATGTGGGCTTCTTACTTTAGTGAAAATATTGAAAAAATATATTCTGAAATAAATTCTATTGCAAACAGAAAGCGATCTTGACGATCCGAGAAAAACAACTTTACGTGAAGACTCGGAATCGTACACGATTTCTCTTTAAATAAATGACTTAATTTACCACAAAACTTGAAAAAAGGGACTTTCACATCGAATGTGATAGTGAA
Organism: Trichonephila clavipes; assembly: GCA_019973935.1. Taxonomy (NCBI): domain Eukaryota; kingdom Metazoa; phylum Arthropoda; class Arachnida; order Araneae; family Nephilidae; genus Trichonephila; species Trichonephila clavipes. Next base: position 560,989 of record BMAU01020281.1, on the reverse strand, counting down.
ACCATGAATTGTGAGAGGAAAACTGCTGGAAATATAGGATTACGAAGCTTCAAATCTCACCCCAAATCATTACTGACTGATTGGCACTAGAAGAGGATCTTTAATTATGAGCTATTTAATAATTAGAAAAGGTTTTATTTGGTGATGAAACTCAGTTTTGCATTTCAGGTAACAAAAATAGTGACTATGTACGACGGCACACTCATAACTCAGACACCGACACACTCTGTATCTGAAGCTCTTAACCCTTTATCTACTGACGGTACTTATAAGTACCACTCATTTTAAAATAACATAGAATAACCAATTTTACGAATATTCTGACAATACTTAGCAGGAATATAATTTGAAATCCACTCTTCCATGATATTTGGCAGTACGGGTTCTATTATGAGTATTTTAGCGGGGAAGGCGAATACTTTTATAGCAGAAATTGCGTTTTCAGCGGATTGCAAAGATTATCATTTTTATCCCGAAAAAGTAGTTAATGTCAAAATTTAAGTGTCTTACTTTTTTGTATGTTAATGAGGACATCAGGAAGCAACTTTACTTCTTATTTTAGGTGAACAGTGTATATACTTAATTTTACAGTGGAATATCTTTAATTAATTAATTAGCTCTAACGGATTAAATTTCCCAAAGTTGAGTGTTTTGCTTATGCACATCTATTAATTTTCAATGTAGTGATCCAAAAAAAATATTGCATGAAAAAAATGCATTAAATCATAATGCGGTATATAAAGGGTTATAAAGCATCCGACGAATGTGATGATACGTGGCGGCATGCCTTCTGATATTGTTAGAAAACTTCACATCGTAAGAACAGTTAAAACTGCAAAATAATACAAAATATTTTGCTACCAACAGCTGGAGATCTTTTTGGAGTTCAATCACTGATTTTTCAGGAAAATAAGGCTTCATATCATCATGCAAATGTAGTCCAGAAATTGTGCGAAGACGATACTGAGAATAGATTAAGCTGAAAAAACAGTCTCAACATCTTAATTTTATAAAGAACCTACTGCATAAAATTGGTAATGATATTACGAAGAAAAAAAACCTAAAATAAACCTGAGTTAATTGAAGTTTTATGTTTTCTTTCACTATGCGGTTGTAACAGAATTTCTTTTACAACTGGTGTATTCCATGCCAAAAAGATGTAGAGCCATAATTAAAGTAAATTATTGGCCCATAAAATATTGATGTTCAAACATGTAACAATCATGTGTTTTTCAAAATACATTGCTGAATGTAACGTATTTGTAAAGTTTTGTGTTATTCTACAAAGTCCAAATTGTGTTATTATGTACATACTACACATTCTTGTGTTCAGCAAATTGTACAACAAGAAATATTTGTTGCATTGAGAAACTAGCAACAAATTTGAAACCAGAGTAAAAGTTACACTAGAATGAATAAAAGTAGTTAAGATAGTATGATAATTTCAAAATGAAAAATTAAGCCAAACACAAAAGTTGCGCAAAATAATAATGAGTTCAGGTATTTTTGCCACTACTGTATGTACGAGGGATATTCGGAAACTAAGGTCCGAATCGTCGTAGCTAATCGAATGTCGCGCAAACATTGAAATACGCATGCGTACCAACTCCCGGCATACCTTGCTCGTCAAACGACGCCATTTGCATTGGTATTGTTGCAGTGTGGTAAGTACAGTGCTACTTCAAAATGTTTAAAACAATCGATCAGCCCGCTGACTGTGAAATACGGTCAGTGATTCGGTTTTTGACAGCAAAGAACGTTTCAGCAGCGGAAATTCATAGACAGATAAGCAACGTGTATGGCCCAAATGCGATGAGTAGCAGCAAAGTGCGTAAGTGGGTGAGAGCTTTCAAGGACGGACGGGAAAATCTTCATGATGAACCGCGTTCCGGTCGACCATCAGTGATCAACAGATGATTTGGTCAATGCCGTGGATGAAAAGATTCGTGAAGAGCGGCGATTAACAATTTCAACTTTAGCATTGGAATTTCCGAATGTGGGTAGAACAACTTTGCACAAAATCGTTTCCGAAAAGTTGAAATTTCGTAAATTGTGTGCACGTTGGGTTCCCAGGCTGCTTACTGAGGAACACAAACTGAAAAGAATGGCTTGTGCTCTTGATTTTTTGGATCGATATCATAAAGAAGGTGATCAATTTTTAGAGAGGATTGTCACAGGGGACGAGACGTGGGTTTCTCACATAACCCCAGAGTCTAAACGTCAGTCAATGGAATGGCGTCACACAAATTCACCAGTCAGAGTCAAGGCCAAGCGGACAATCTCAACACGCAAGGTTATGGCAACCGTGTTTTGGGATAGACATGGGGTCTTGTTAGTCGAGTTTATGCAGCAAAGGACAACAATAAATGCTGCCGCTTATTGCGCTACCCTAACTAAACTTAGACGTGCGATACAGAATAAGCGACGTGGTCTTCTGACGTCTGGAGGTCTGTTGCTGCATGACAATGCCAGACCCCATTCTGCCATAAACACACAAAATCTGATCAGATCTTTTGGATGGGAACAGATTGACCACCCACCGTACAGTCCAGACTTGGCTCCGAGTGATTTTCACTTATTCCGCTACCTAAAAGATTTTCTCGGCGGCAAGCACTTCGACATAGCTGACGAGGTGAAAGAAGAAGTTTAAGACTTGTTATCCTCACAGGCGGCAGACGTCTACGACTTAGGCATACAGAAGCTCGTAGAACGTTATAACAAATGTTTAAACAAATATAGAAAGTATGTAGAAAAATAGAGACATATGTAAGGAATTTAAAATATAAAGTGTTTTGAAAAAATCTGTAATGTTTTATGTTTTATAAGTAAACGGACCTTAGTTTCCGAATATCCCTCGTATTTGCTTAGTATCCTTTTACTCATTTTTTGAGTATCCATTACTCATTTCCACAAACAATCCGGTCCCAATTAAATGCTGTTGGTACGTTATCTGATAATAATTTTTCAATGTGAAGTTGGCGCGTTTTTTGGACTTGGTGTTTATTTGTGAAATCCGTTTGCGTTGAAACAGTTTTTGTAAACTATCCTCTTGAATTTCTATTCTATTGAGGTGTTTTTACTTTATTCGATAATTATTTTGGTGATAAAGAAAAGAGAATTCGAGTGGTTTCAAGTGGTTAAGAGTGCTACACTTCAGATAACGGATAAAAGGTTGTAGTGGAGGGCTGGATAGGAAGACCCTTTGAAATAATTTTAACCAGTTTTGTCGTTAGGAGCCTATCATGGACGTTTTATCGTCTTAAGAAAGTTTTTTTTTAAATCTTGTGTTTTAAATGGACCGTTTTTGTACTTTTCATATGTTAACATATATATATATATATATAGACACAGAGAGATTTTCAGATAAAAATAAAATTGGTTCCATGAATAACTATAACTTTATTTCAAGTAATGTGCTTTTCTTTTGAATGGTTTTGGATGTTATATATTTTATTTTTCGATCTACTTGATGTACAATGAGCTTGAAATTGTCCAATTTTTTAATGATAATAATAATAAAGATAATAATAATTGTTATTTTTAGTATTCCTTTTTCAATCAAAAGTCATGTCTATTATGAATTCAGAGAGAATAGTTTTTTTAATTGACTTAACCTCTTTTTATTGTAATAGAAATTTCTAAAACACAATACTTATCACAGTATACTTAATACAAATCACAGACATATTCATGAATACATTAAGGTTATTCAAAGTAATAATTTAATTTTATTTTGAGACATACCAAAGGTGAGTAATCGAAATAAATACGGACGGAAAATTTCTACTCTTTGGAACAACAGTTGCTTCTTTTTGAACACTTGGCGAGACAGCTTGAATGATAATCATTGTATTCCTTTTCAAAAATTGATCTTTGAATTTCCCAATAAATTTCTGTAGAGAAGGAATTTAATAGACAACACACACAGTAAGAGTTAAACAAATTACTCAGCTCTTCACGCATAAAACTTGTTACATTCTTTAATTTTTTTTGAAAAGAGGTAGTATATATATATATATTTGTAGTAAATCTCTTGTTATCATTAGAGTTAACAGATAAATTAACAACTGCTCATATTTTAGACTGTCCAGCTATTCTTGCTGCTCTACAAGAAATAGGGGCTATATTTTCGTCAACAAACCTCTATGTCAGGGTTTCTCAAACTGTGCGGAGCGCCCCTGGGGCGGGATAAACCTGCATGGGTGGCACTAGCACATCGAAAAGTCTGAAATAAAAGATTACACAGGTCTGCAAAAAAACTTTTTAAAAAATTGTTTTGATTTTATTAACTGATCTTTATTTAGTTATTTGCGCTGATTTAAAAAATGACATGAGTTTTTTTCTATCACGTAAGGCTTGCCTACAAAACAAAGGTAAAATATTTGAAAAAAGTACAAAAAACGAAAATTTTGGATTTGTTTTTATTATTTTAACATAAACTAAAAGAAAGAAAAACAAAGATAAATAGCTTAAATAAGAATAATAGTGATACGCATTTGTTGAAAATGCTATTACAAGTCTTTGTAAAAACGTTTTATTTTCCCATCGTAGCTTCTTTTGGTACTTTTTCGGCTGTGTTCTTGTCAATTTTTCCCGTTTTAATATCCAACAGTAGTTTGCCATCATGTTGACATTCCAACGACCTTGGTATCTGCGCTCCATTTCTTTTATATCCTGATGGAAACGTTCTTCTTATTCCTCACTTACAGCCCCAAGATTTTCTGGAAAGTAGTCCAGATGTGAGTGGAGGAAATGGACTTTGACACTCATATTGCAGCCCAAAATTTTGTAGTTTTGTAACAATTCAGCAACCAAAGCTTTGTAGTTTGGATCTTTTTTGTTTCCAAGAAAGCCTGTTACAACAAGTTTAAATGAATTCCAGGCATTCTTTTCGTTCATTTCCATTTTAGTGACAAAAGTTTCATCTTTTAAAAGTTTTCTTATGTCAGGCCCAACAAAGATGCCCTCTTTCAGCTTAGCATCGGATAGACCAGGAAACTGTTCACAAAGATACTTGAAACACTCTCCTTCTTTGTCTAATGCTTTCACAAACTGTTTCATTAGCCCCAATTTTATATGAAGTGGTGGAAACAAGTTCTTCTTAGGATCTACTAAACTTTGTCTTTCAACATTTTTAACTCCAGGAATAGGAGCCTTTCTGTTTGGCCACGTCTGCTTTACGTAGTGTTGTTTCCTGTCACGGCTATCCCATTCACAGAGGAAACATGGAAACTTTGTGTAACCACTTTGTTGACCTAGTAACATAGAAATAACTTTCAAATCACCACAAATGGTTCCTTTATGGTCAGAGTAGTTGAGCTTATTAAGAATAAACTCAAGATTTTCGTAGCATTCTTTCAAATGGACTGAGTGTCCAACAGGCACAGAAGCATATCGGTTACCATTGTGAAGAAGTACAGCTTTCAAACTCCTTTTTGACGAATCGATAAAAAGTCTCCATTCCTCTGGTTCATACATAATTTTGAACATTTCCAAAATTGCAGGTACATTGTTGCAGAAAAATAGGTCCCCCTCCTGCGTAAAAAAAGGGACAAATTCCTTTTCTCTAAATCGGTACCACGAAAATGAAACACCGGAGTTTAACAAATGTCTTTCTTTAAGTCTAGACCCTAAAACTTCCGCTGTGTCCTTTGGGAGGCCCAGATTTCGTACTAAGTCGTTGAAATCTGATTGAGAGAAAAATTCAGGGTCATTTGTACCTGGATCGTAGCCATCATCACTGTCGCTGCTAATATGTGATATTTGGTCTAAATCGTCTAAAATATTGTCGAGGGTATCCAGAGGTGATGGAATAGGCAAGTCAGGTCCATGAGGTACAGGGCGAATAGCCGAACGTATGATGGTTGGGTATGAAATGTCCTTCGTGTTTTTTAAATTGAAACCTTGCACTGAACAAGAACAAAAAATAACAGTCATCACTGTGATTTTTAGGCTCTCTCAAATCATGGGTACTGCAAAATGAAATGTTCTTCTTCCTTTAAACCATTGTCTCAAAATGAACACACTACATGGGGCGCACAAGATTTATCTTGGTCTTAATTTTATGCAAAACACACCTTCTGAACAAAATTATGTTCCTTTGTTGCTTCTTGACGTAAGACCCACAAATATAACAGAAACGGTTAGAGGGTAACACATCCTCTAGTTGCCATTTCTTTTTAAATACCGTAGCACAAAACTGTTTGATGTTTACACCATAGTGGCTAGCTCCAAAGTCACTGACTGCAACCAAGTCACGGCGCACGACGCCTCAGCAGCCAGTAGATTGGGGAGAGGGCAGACAGAATGAGACATATCTCGTTCCAGTAGGGTATTCCGAGTTTAGATTCATTGTCATAACATAAATAGTAAAACTGTGTTTGTAAATAACATACATTGTTTAGTTACCTATTTACGTTCCATAATTCATAAAATTCACCAATTATATAGGCTATAATATTGAAAAATCGTACGCATACTGGACCTGAAACCCCTGAAAATAAGAAAATTCAGATGAAATTTGTGACTTATCTAAGGGTGGTACTATCAAATCAAGAATGCTTTTATATCAATCAACTTTCATATCATCACAATCCGTTAGACTCAATTAATTTCAATAAATCATCGAATACAAGTGTAAGATTAAATAATAAGTTTAATGGAATATGGAGTGCGTCTGCACTCGGTCACGTACAGAAGATCTCTGGTGTCAACAACACACATGTTATTACAAAGCGCCCTATACAAACTCCCCACTTAAACTCCCCAGTTTACATTAAGATAATTCAAATTCTAAGGTAATTCAAGTAAAATTCATGCAAATGAAATAATACAAATAAAATTCATGCAATGAAATAATACAAATAAAATTCATGCAATGTGAAATAATAAAAATAAATCCATGTTCTCAAATCACATGCATCATCAATAATTCTGAAATAAAATTAGCTTAAATCACATGCATATCAATAATTCTGAAATAAAGTTAAATAAATCACATGAGTTAAATCAAATTAGCAATTATGTAAATGTAATATAAAGTTAAAGTTCAAAGTTAAAAATGTGTTCAATTGTTCTTCTCTCAGTAGGATCAACTGGAATAGTAAAGCACTACCTTTGTGATGGCTCGTTTTAAAATACCGGTTTTCACATTAACTACTCTTACAAGACCATCACTACCGATACGCCCCATAGGCCAGTCCAGGGGCTTGGTGTTGGGATCCTTTAAAGAACGAGCTGATTCTCCATCAGCTTAGGGTTCTGAAGACTCACTTAGCACGGGTCTGAAGATGGGTCAGATATCGCGCTCCAACGGTTCCAAAATTTGTCTCTCAGGGATTGAATGAGTTTCCACCTGGAATGTAGGACAAAGAATCCGAAGCAAAACAGGAAAGGATGAAATTGCACAGTTCGTCAAGAAATGCCCCGGGGTCAAAGGGTTAAGATCATTGGGGTCCGAAGATAGTGGAGACAAGGGACGTGAATTCAGAATTGCTTCGATTTGTGCCATCAACGTAGTTAACTCTTCGAAGTTCATGATAGCTGATTTCGCTACCCCCACAAATGCGTTTCATGGACTTAATGTTTGCTTCCCACAATCCACCGAAATGGGGAGAAGCGGTGAAATGAAGTTCCATTCGATTTCATAAGAGTTGGACTTGTGTGCAAATTTCGTTCCATTCATTAAGAATGTTTCTTGCTCCCTTGAAGTTCGTTGCCTTTGCAACATCATTTGATGTTTTGGAATTCAGATAGGGTCGAATGTTTCAATCTACCTCCTGGGTCAAATAATCGACCTACGGCTTGTAACAAATATCTTTTTTTGTATTAATTCTTTTAGAAAGAAATGTTCCTAAATCGCTGGAATCAAAATAGAATGTATCAGATTTTTCATTCCAACCAACTCCTAAGACCTTTGAAGCTATCAACGTGTTTTTATGTTCATCTAATTTAAATTTTTTAACCTTTGATTTAACTCGAAGAGTTGGTTCTCCATTTCCGAAGATCCATAGCATCTTCTAAAATTTGTTTACTTTCTATTTCAAGGCTGATAAACACAGAAAATCATCAACATACAATGACTGGTTAAGATGGTTAAAGGTATCTATCCACATATTTTTTAAGATGATGCTTTATCGTAGCTGCAAGAAGAAATGGACTTGATTTTACTAAATAAAACCCTAGCTATCAAGCCGTTTGTTTTCTAATCAATTCCTGGATTTTCATCCCAGAAAAATCTTGTAAAATCCCTTTCACTTTCGTCTATCTCAATCATCAAAAAATGCCATTTTTATGTCAGCTACAAATGCAATTGGATTCACTCTAAATTTGATTAATAGAAAAAATAGGTTAGGTATAAAATTTAGCCCTGTGTGTAAACAATCGTTCAAAGATAGCTGTGATTTCGCATGTGATGACGCATCAAATACGATTCAATTTGATGAATTATTCTATGTGGTAGATAAAAATATTATCCTTAGATTTTCTTCTTCAAATGGAACGCGTTCTATGATTTTCTCAGAAAGATAATTATTTATAACTAATTTGTAATCCTCAAATAAGGAACTGTCATTTTAAAACGTGATCTTAACTTTAGAAATCTTTTCCTAGCAACTTCTTCATTATTTTCAATAATGTTTTCATGTTAGGTTTCAATTTAACTTTTATACCGCTTATTTTGGTATAAATAGACATTAATCATTATCAATATTTTCCTCACTATTCCTAAGTTCTCTAAATTCCAAAATTCACTAAGCTGTTTAGAAATATTGGATTCATTAACAATAACACTCATTGTTAAAAGGTCCTCAGAATCTGTACCCTGCCCTTGTAAAGACCACCCGAATAATGTTTCTACTGTCACAAGATTTTTGTTTAGACGCGTAATTCTACCTGTAACTACTTGATAATAATAGTCCGCACCAATAAGAATTGATATTTCTTTATCGTTAAATTCATAAGAATCGGCTAATTGTACATTTTTTAAATATCTAAATTTTTTTATCAATATTTCTATCAGGGAGTCGGTAAATTCGTGATAGAAATATGTTCTGTCTCTACCGCCTCTATTTCAATGCACAAATTTGGATCATCCCTGTTTTTCAATTTTATTTTAACTATATTTAAAGTTTTTGTTTCAGTTTCTCTCTTTAGCACCAAATGTGCAAATGGAAAGGTTTTCTTTTCTAAGAATTGGAAAGTTAAAGTTCTCAGAAGTACTCAAAACTTCTCTGTGAACCATTATCTAAAAATAATCTAACAACTTCTTGTTCATTTTTGACATCTATTAATGCGGCGCATGTTTGTAACAATACACTATTTACTTCTGTTTTAATTACTGTTGAAATTACATTATCAGTGTCCCTTTTTGGAGACAAGTCGTCATCATGTCGATTCCGAAAACATATTGAGAAATGGTGAGACCCATTACAAATAGGACACGACTCCTCTTAACACATTCCATTGCTCTATGACCGGGCGACAAACATAAAAAACAACAGCCCTTCTTCCTTAAAATTTCTCGCTTTTCGTGAGCACCAAAGGAACGGCAAGTGTCGAGTTCATCACCTTTGTTGCAGTATAAGCATTTTCGGCTTCTAAGTTCTACTTTCTCCAAAGGGGTGGGAAATGAATGGGGTCGGAAATGTACTCTATTCAGGGGTGGCATGCGTTGTCCGAGGAAATAGGAGCCTTTATTTTTTGTTCTGTCTTGCGGTAGAGGGGAATAATGACATAGTTTATGACTGTTTATTTGAGAAGCTCGTTCCCTACAACGTATTTCAAAGTGTAGGAATCGCAACAGAGCGCTCAGGTCAAACCCTTCGTCCTTTGAGAACGATTGAATTCCAAAACGAGTTCCGAGGGTATCTGTTTCAACAGGATGGGTGTTAATAAGTTTGAGTAGGATTCTCCTTTAACTCCTAAACTTGCAAGACTCCTTATTTGCGTTTCTGCTCTATCGTACAAATTTCTTAAGCCCACAATATCAGTAGGGTTTCTAACAGGTGTTAAATTTAATAAATTGCTCAAATGAGCGTTAATTAACATGTTTTTATTTCCAAATCTATCTTTAATAAAATCAAGAGCTCTATCATAATTATCATCAGAAATTGGAAATCCATTAATGCAAGCAAGCGCATTACCACACAAATATGATTTTAAAAAATTAAATTTATCAACTTTGCTTAGTCTATTGTTATTATGAATAGAGCTTTCAAATAAATTATAAAAATCTAACCATTCAGAATAATTTCAGAATACTTATTTATATGCAATTTAGGTAAATTTATGTTCATACATTCAAAACTATTGGAATTAATAACTTGGATATTTCGAGAAACTGTATCAACCTGGATAGAGTCAGAATTTATTCTCGAAGAAAGCTTCGTTTTCCAAAATATAATCTTCTCTTTAATTTCTTCCGAAGCTTCCGTATCTTCAGTAATAGTGTCAACAGACAAACGATCTTCAATTAGTGTATTTAATAAACTTAAGTTACTTTCTTTGTCATTTAATTGCTCTATAAAAGCTTCAAATTGATCAACAGGTTCATTTTCATTGTTGATCTTTCCTTCAATTTTATTTATCAATTTTGTCAACGAAGAACGTACCGCAGTACGCTTCTTTTTAAATTTTGAGAGATCTTCTGACATTTTAATCTTCTATTCAGGTATAATTCAGTTTTTCAATAAAAATTCGGCTTACCTGAATTCACTGTCGACGATGATATTCCAACCTCTTGGTCAAGGGTATCAAAAATGATTCTTTCATCAATTTCATCAATTTTCATTAATTTCAGGCCGTTGCACCAATGTTACTATCATCGATGGTTCAGTTAATCAGTGATAGAATGCTTTTATATGAATCAACTTTCATATCATCACAATCCGTTAGACTCAATTAATTTCAATAAATCATCGAATACAAGTGTAAGATTAAATAATAAGTTTAATGGAATATGGAGTGCGTCTGCACTCGGTCACGTACAGAAGATCTCTGGTGTCAACAACACATGTTATTACAAGCAGCGCCCTCTATACTGAGGGGGTTCTACCAAAGGGTGATGTAATTTTTTCACTATTTTTCCCGTAATCAGTACAAAAAATATAGTTAAACCCACCAGTTAAATATACAACAATTTTTTAATCGCAGACCTGTGTTATATAAAACATTATTAGTTTACTGTAAAATACATTCTGACTTAATAAATAATAAAATACACATTCACACAGAAATACTTAAAAGTTTATCAGTACTGTACAATTCATTCGATAATTAATTTATCAATAGCAAATTAAGAAAGAGTTTAATAATTACTGCTGACTTCCAGGGGCTTGTAATATACAAAATTATGTACAAAATTTAATACTTACTAGCTGCATGGCCCGGCGTGGTACGGACTTTCTCTACATTTATAAATTTTCCTTTTCCTTCACAAAATCAGCACTTCTAACACTCTTTTTCAAAATGACTTCCACCCCCACCGCTTACCACTGCGTTGCTCGGGCTTTCTCTTTTCCTCATGACACCAGCATTTCTGTGTGTGTGTTTGTACGCGCACAATGTGAGTGATTTCTAAAATTATGTCAAAAATTTTTCCTTTTTCGAAATTTGTTCCATTCCACTTATTTTTGATTTAAGACAGGTTTCTTTCCTCTCTCTATAGCCCGAACACGGTTTTTTTAGAGTAAAATTATTGTTCTATCTTCCCCTTCTTCTCATAGATAAGATATAGCTTCAAATTTTGTTGTTTGACTTATAAAAAAAATATTACGTTGGAATTAAAAAAACTATTAATGTAAAGCAACAAAAAGAAAACGATTCTGATGCTAAGAGTAAAACAAAAAACGTTCATCATTTTTTTAATAATAGTTAGTTTCTAAGAAACTAAAATATTAAAATATAGATTTCAGATCTTCATGAATCAATCAATCGTTACCTATAGTTAGCTTAAAAATGTCTCTAAAATGTATTTTGATCCAAAGTAATAGACGATATACTTTTTAATTAACAAAGAACTCCTTTATTAATGAAATAATAGAAATAATCCTTTTAAAAAAACATATATATATATTTATTAAAATCAAATTTCTATAAGTAATAAATAAAAGAAAAATTTACAGATAGCTATTAAAACAATTGCTTTTTTCTGAATGTTTGATTAAATATATAAATATATATATAAGTTAGAAAAAAAACAGTATGGGGGAAAGCCTATATATATATGTATATATATATATACATGTACTGAAAAAAACATTAAAAAAACACCGATCTGATAAAAACATTTTGATATTTTATTTTAATTTATATAAACCTTTTTCATTCCATTAAAAAAATTAAGAATTAGCTTAATGCGAAATTGAGTGTCTCTTCTTCTTCAGTTTCGAACCTTGTAACTACCGTTTTATAAAGCAGCGCTTTTAACAACCACGCTGTCTTTTCCTTTGAGGCGAACAGTAAAAATACCTTTAAAATAAAAGAATATTTTTTCAATTTCTCATTTCGTTATTTGTTAAAATAAAATTTTTTTTTCGGACTTCATTTTTAAGTTAATGCTTTCAAACTTCATATGTCGATTGCAAACAACGGTAATTTTTAAACAAAAAACTTAAAAAAAAAGTAACGTTTACATATTTATCGCAAAAGGGGGGAAAAATTGAAAAACGCATTTTTTTAAACCGTAATTTTTAAAATATTTTATCAATCTTTGTACAGATTACGTATAATAATGTTCTATACGCGAAAAAAAAGATTCGTGACATTTTTATTCATAAAGAAGTTATTAAGTATTTAAATAAAATTTTGAGTATTTTTTAGAAAATCGTAAAAAAAACAACAGTTTTTGACATTAAATTTTTTAAATGACTGATTCTAAACAAAAAAAGCATGAACTTTTTTAGTGTAAAATATTTTTTTCATTAACGCAGAAGAAAGTGCAAGCGAAATAACTTAGAATTCGTATTCAGAAAAAGGAACCGTTTTTCACTCATTTAAAAAAAATCGTAAAAAATACAAAATATAATTATTTTGTAAAATAAATTTTATAGCATATCGTGGCGAAATGAATGATCTTTACGAATCTCTAATTATTTTTTGTGAGTTTCATGAAAAAAATTAGATCGTGTTTTAAAAACGTCTGAATAAAAAGAAAGAAGTTCCGAATTTCCCCCTGGTGGTGAGAAATGGTACTAATTGAGCGTTTTAAAGTTTTTAGCTAATATCGTTTTAACTAATTGGAATATTGGAATATAAATGGTCAAAACGGATTCCTCGGATCATTCCCAAAATTTTCGTCCTTTCGGTGAGTTTCTGCGTCGTGTGGTTAGTGAGAAAATTGGGCATCATACATTCACAGATGCGTTTGTTTACCTTCGGTTTTTAATAGTGTAAATCTTGATAAATTGAGTGGTTTGCAATTAAGCTCGTATTGTAGCTTAAGCGTCAAAGTATATTAGTATTATTGTATTAAAATCAATGTTATTTTTTAGGAAGGACGGCGTGAAGAAAATTATTATTGAATATTGGATCACAAATATTGAAAGTTTGAGAAGCACTGCTCTATTTGGATAACATCGAACAGAGTCAAGGGGGGCTAGGGTACTGTCTGATTTAGTTCAGTCATGCACACGACATCATCATTTCTTGTTATTATTGTATCGTTTATACTTTTAATTGAAGTAATTACTTTATATATATTGGAAAATTAACATTTTTATACAAAACTGAGTAAGTATAATCTCATTTTCAATCCAGGTATTTAAAGAATAAATTTAATAAACAGGTTATACGACTTACAAGACCCCGGATGTGGTTAATCTATTTTCCTTTCCTGAACGTAATTGTTCCTTAGTGTGAGCCTACAAAAACGTGACACTTTGCTCTAAGCAAATCTTAATAATAAAGCTTGCAGATAAATTTTCAGCCAAAGGCGCCTTTAAACAAAATGAATGAAACTCCGTAATTCTAACAACTTTACATTTCCATCGAGGCATTAAATATTTAAGCACGTTTCTAATTATCTTTGTAAACATCTTTAAAAATGGCTTTTAATTTTATTATTCGAGAACAATGTGGCTAAATTATGCATACTGCACAACCGATTAGCGCTTTCATCGTCCAGACATTGGTATTGTCCGGTCCAAAATACTCCATCCTTAATGCGTTTTATTTTTATGTATTAATGTATTATTTTATATATATTTTTATGTATTAGTTTTAAAATTTTGTTACATGTGATTGCATTCTTTGCTATCTTGTTATTTGTTTACAAATTGTTTAATTATTGTTTTTGCATATCAATGATTTGCCGATTGATGAGAAGCATTTGAAAAAGAAAATGCAAAATATTGTAATATTTCTTACACAAAATTTAGGGATTTCATTTTCTCACTGGTAGGACAATAAAAATTTAATTTCAAATGCGGAAAAATTGATTAAAAGTATTCAGATTAGTAACTGTATTTTATTAAACATCATTCAGCCAAAAATAAAATAGAGATAAATTTTGCTAGAGAAATTATATCTATCGATTTATGATACTCCTAGGAATTTATTAAACTAGTATTCCTAAAAAAATTCTCCACATTTTATTTCTGTGGATTACTTGAATTATATTAATGCAAAACTTTCGAATATGTAGTCTTTCTAAATGTAGTTGCGTAAAATTTTCAATAAAAGGATTCAAACATATAATCTATAGTTAAATTCTTTTACGTTTTGATACTTTAAAATTAAAGTAAGAATTTTTTCAAAGGTATCAATTTTAATGGTACATAAAGAGTTCTTGAACAAAGGCAAATTTTTAATTTAGAATGAAAATGATTTGTATTAGATATCGTTATTGAATAATGATTTTGTAAAAAGTGTTTCCGAAATGGTGCTATTTTTGAAGTTAAACGGGAAATGAAAAAAAGTGTAAAGAGGTTAATAAAACGTTGACATATATATATTTTTTTGAAGTATTTTGATTATTTCTATGTTTTGATGGGTTTTTTATGGAGAACTAGTCGTCATCTACCCACTTTATTGATAATGTTTGAATATATATATTTGTCATTAATATGTAAGGCATATAATTAGGTTTTAATTGTATTAAAACATTCTTATAGCTGTCGTCCCTTGAAATAAAAAGAATGGAATTTCTAAAACGGAATATATTTCTTTTGAAAAGAGTGAATTCCAAAGACCAGTTCAGAACATGCACTTTTACTCAACAAAAGTAATTCGCTTGCGAAATTTCAAGTTTGTTGGTCTAATAGTTCAGAAATGACTATTTTTATTTAAAGGCAGCCAACTGCAGTGATTGTTTTCTAAGCATGAGTGGAAACTGTTTTTCACTATTGGCTACATATCGCAGATTTGAACGACTTCGCACATAAGCGTATAAACTGTTACTTAAGCCATCGAGTTTTAGAAAAAATTGTCACTATAAATAAAGTGGAAATTTTCTGTGGCGGGCATATGCTTATGGCTGCTTTGAGACATCAGCGAAGCTCCGTGCAAAATTTTTCAACGATACGATTAGCGGAGTGGATTCGTATAAATTTCAAATAAATATACATACTTTCAAATGTTTACATAAGATTTCGGCATTTTCAACTACAGGAACACAAAATACGCGAGTTTCTAAACGCGGGACGTAGGTGAATTGGCTTGAAATTAAATGTTTACAACAATTAAAATTTTTGTATTATAAAAACTAAAATATTATAAATGACACTATAAAAACCGCTATTCAGAAGTAAAAAAAATATACCCCTCTCTCTCACAAAGAAAAAACTGAAATTAAATGTGCGAAAACTATCCACATTCCCTTAAACTCTCCATTTGTATACAATCCGAAGGAACTTTTTGTTACACACAGCTTGGGGGCATTTGCCGAAGAAAATCTTTTCGAGAAGTGAAAAGAAAAGGTAGTTTACGTGCAATGATTCTGAAATGGCTCTTCCTGTTCGTCTTATTTGCATCAAGGGCGCAGCATGATTGCTAAAAACGAGGGAGAAGACGAGAAGGAATAAAAAGGGCAAGTTCAGATGTTTTTATATGTTTGTGAGAGGAATCCTTGGTTTTGTATAACGAAAGATTAAGAAACTATACACTTGCCGAAATAAATCTAGCCGGCCGGGGCTAGCACATATTTTCATACAAAAGCTCCTTTTTATATAAATTTTTTCGGTATGTGTTATAAGAAGACGTGGATTGCATGAAATTGAAAGTAAAATGAGTGAGGAATCCTTTGGACAACGATTTGTAGTGTTTTAAGAAATTACGTTGAAAATTTTACAACTTGTTTTTACTGGATTTTATTCTATGAACGGGTGTTTTCTTTATATTGGAGAAGGGGATGATTTTCCTCCAGTACAAATAAACTCTAAAATATTGCAGATGAATACGTAAAAAGTAAATTCAGTGTTAAATAATTTTTCAATATATTCTCGAAGAGAAAGTTTGCTACAAAAAAAATATGTTAAAATACTACTGAAAAATTTAATGTAATGCTTTTTTACTTACATCTCAACTAAAATATTTTTCAAGTTTGAAAATAGAGCTCTTCAAATATTTTACTTTAACAATGTTTTGTGAAGATTAAACTAAAAGATTATTTGACTGAGAAATTTAGTGCTGATTATTTTCCTCTCAAATTTTGAATGAGATTTTAAATTAAAGGTATGCATTCACACATTGGGGAAACCAAGACTATTTAACAAAATTTCTATTTTAATTGCAATTGAGGCTACTAGCGGATTTACGTTGTAAGAATCGGAACTAAAAAATAAATTTTGAAAGATATTTTTCTGAATGGTGTTTATAATATATTATGCGTGGAAGGAATTTATGGAGAAAAAGTAATACATCATCGCAAAAGTGATGAATATTTTGGACGAATATATGTTCTTAAGTTTTGTAATTTAAAAATTTAAGTACAGCCGCTAAAAATAACCGAAAAGAAGGCACGTTTCAAAGTCTAAATAATAATGTCAAAGCAAGATGAAAATAAAAAAAGTTTCAGAAAAAGAATAATGCCTCATGTTTTTTCAAAATTAACAGCAGCTTAAGATATGTTATAAAAGATGCAAAATGTTTGTTGTCAGGGGATATCTAATTTTTTCCATGCACTACAATTTGCATTTTATTCATGTTCAATAATCACATTTATTTACATATTCATGAACAAAACTGCTGCATGTATTTAACTATAGCTGTGTAGTCTTCAGAAACATCCTCATAATTCATCGGAGAAGAAAGTCATCCCTCTGGTGCTGAAATGTTTTAAATTCTTCCAACGATCAGTTTTATTGTGGTGCTATTGCAAGGGCGAAATGTTTTGCATCAGCTCTGCGGACAAACAAATGCTTCGTTTTTCTGTCAGCAATTCACACACACATATGTTTTCCAAAATAGAAAATGATTCGTTTTCAGACCTGATCCACACTTAAGTTTCTTAGCGCGTTTCATTTGTCCTCCTGAAAATCTGACCGTTCGAAAATCAAACTACTTCTCGTTTCAGAAGGCTAAAGAGCTCACTTTCTGGAAGATTTTAAGAATTTTTTTCCTTGTATTCAGTGGAATAAAATTTTCGTTTTTGCACTCATTCCATTTAGAAATAAATATATCATTTTTGTAACACTTATTTTTCAAGCAGATGCTGATCTTCCATCTGAACACATAATGTATACAATACCGAAGGTTACCGCCCAGCATGATAGATATGACACTCGGCTTGTAACCGAATGGGTTCGGGTTCGAATTACGAGTAAGGCAGGATTGTATTTTCTTCGGGAAAAGAAGTCAGACTTTCGCCTGTATTGGATTCCCCTCTCGAATAGAAAGCAGCGCACCTCTTCTTGTTATAGACTGGGATCATCATCTGTTTGTATTGTATGCCTCTGTTTTTCCTCTTGTATTTCATATGTATCCCAGGATAAAAAAAACACGACAACAATAGCAATACCGAAGATTCTAATCAGTTGCAGCAAATTCCGTTAGAGATATCTAACTCTACTAAAAACGCGACATAGATATACCTTTACTAGCCGTTACCGTCCCGATTCACTAGAAATTACATGGTAGTGTAGGATTGTATTTTGTTCTATGTTATTGATACCTGAGTTCCAGGATTGAGTTTTCGATTGTATTGGAAAGCATTCTCATGGTCATCTCCTACTTCTTGATTTAAAAAGAACAGAACAAGTTTGCCAAATTTCACAAGTTAGCAAGTCTAGTAATTAAAAAAGGGATTATCTTATGTTTTATGCTAATGTTTCCGCAACCCCATATGGCTCAGGTGCCTCAAAACTTGTAATTAGAAGATCATAAATTAACAGAAGAAACATATTCTCAAAATATCAATTCTTTTGTCCAAATAGTTCAAAAAAGGGAAATTTTGGAGCGGGAACGCCACCTTAACCCTCTGCAACTCTCCTTGGGACTCGATTTCCGCAAAACCCAATTTTAGTGAACTTTTACTGTACAAAAGAAACATGCGGGTCAAATTTCAAGTATGTATCTATAATACTATTGAAGATCTCTTGATGAATGAGTGAACAAATTACTTTTCTCCTATATACATTTAATAATTCCTATTAATTTAACCTCGAACATGTGTTTAATTTGCTACGGGCCTTGCCATTAGGACTCACACGTAAATAATAACTAGCTATCCGCCTAACGGGAACCTTTTGAACTATATCTATCCACCAATACAAAAGCTGGATCATTTAAGATCCGTTTACTTCTTGGTATAAATACCGAGAATCTGGAAAATACGCCCGCTTTCCCCTTGTCTGTCTTCATCAAGTCTTAATCAGCTGCAGCTACTGCATGTATCTTTTTGTGCTTTACTTTTGTCTGCTTCCTGGTTTGTTGGAACGCTATATGTTAAACGTATAATAAAAACCGGATTTACCATTTCAAAGGACTCCTCGTCAATATCATCAAATGAAACATCAACTATCTAAAATAATCATCATCGTTAAAGAATTCTTTGCACTCGCCAACTTATGATATTCAAATAATTATGATATACATTTATTTAGATTTATAAGTGTGTGGTTGTATTTGATCTTCGAATGGTCATCCCGAAATATCTAGCATTTATTTGGCTAATAATCTTAACTGGAGACTATTTTGGTAAAAGAAATACGAAGTAGAAAAAATTAGAACATTAAATAATAGTTACCACACACACACAAAAGAAACATTTCAACTAAAACTGACAGTTAGAGACTGTTTATTATAGCCGGGAATGACCATTCCCTCTAAATACGGCCATTATAGTTTTTTCCCCATTTCTCGTATAGGAAAAGAAAACATCTAACACATTGATATAAACATCATATCGGTAATAAAAGCCACCATGAAAAACCGTCGGTGCGGGGAAAAAAATTCCATTCTATTTCTTGTAGGCTTACAGAATCTTGGCCACTTTTAAGGGATAATCAACTTCTTTTTTTTTGTTTATGTTTTTCTTTCCGCCAGCAACTTCCATTCATACAGTTGCGCTAGCTTGCAATCATTGTCATTTTGAGAGAATCGTAGAGAAAACAGGGGGAAGGGAGGGGGTCATCTTTTGAGGATGAGTGCTTTCCAAAAAATTTACGAGCTTCCTGAGGTGGCGGGAATTGCGAATGATTGCCGAAAAAAAAAAAAATAGAATAAATAAAATATGCTATGACCAATTTTCTGTTAACTCTCCAGATACTGCTTTTTCCGAAAAAAAAATGGGTTTTTCTAAGTAGAATTATCATATAGTTCAGATATTTTACTTAACAAAATTGGTTAATATGTGTTCATGCTTGTCGCAAAAACCGTGCGCCAGACGGCGTTGTCTGTGTATCTCTAGTTGCTATGTGTTTAGGTGAATAAAATACAGAGTGTTTTACAGTCCATGTGTGAGGTGTGTGTTATTGAGCTATCCCGGGTGTAGTGATCAAACATTTTGGTCCGACTTTCCCGGAGTTCAACAAGCAACTATGGTTTTGTGCTTTATTAGTTGAGTATTTGGTGGTGAAATTTTTGAATAGGTGAGTGTTTCTATTCTTAATGATGTTTTTAGGAGTTATTTGGTTGTGTTCGCTAAAGTTGGTGTTAATAGTTGAATAGTTTTAACGGATATCATGGTTGAAATTAGTGTTTGTAAATTTGTGTTGATTGTGATATTCTTGTTGTGTGTTTTTGTATACTTTCCTATTCTCAATAGTGTAATTTAGGTGCTTACAAATGCTTTTTGGTTGAAAATAGTGTATATTGTGTGGATGTTGTGACAAAATAAGTTTAAAAATGGCGTTGAAATTAAATCTAAAGAAAGATGAGCTTATCTCGGTTGCTGTGGAAATGGGTTTGGAGATTCCTAGCAAAGCTAAAATAATAGATTTAAAAAAGTTAATCGAATCAAGTGCCGTTTATAAAAATGATATTGAATTTGTGCGTAGTCTTGTTGAAAATGCTTTAGAGAAAAGTAAACAAGAGGCTGAGAAAAATGAGCGCGAGGCTGAGAAAAATAAGCGCGAGGCTGAAATTCAATTAGAAAAAATTAAATTATCTCAGATTGAAAAACAATTAGAATTGGAGAAGGTTAGGAAGAAATCCGAAAACAATTCTCTCTCTTGAAAGCGGAGAACCAAGCTCCATAACTGATAAATTGGAGAGTTTGGTAAAGAGCATTAAAACTTTGACAATTCAAGTACCGGTTAGGTCAGAGTCCTTTAGTTTATTTTTTTCATTCTTTAGAAAAGGCATTTCAAATCAAATCCGTGCCTGATGAGCTAAAAGCCGAAATTCTATTAAATATTTTAGGAGAAAGAGTCAATAATTTGCTAACATATGTGAGTCAAGAGGTTTTGAACAACTATGTTAAAATTAAAGAATCAATATTAAGAGAGTTTGAACCCACGCCTCAAGAATGCCTGAGTAACTTTAAAAGGCTTGTAAACTACCATCCGAAAACTATGTTCAGTTTGCTTCCCGCTTAAGTGCAACTTTCGATTATTATTGTGTGTGTGTCAGTTGCGTAAAGTTAATGAATTCCACTCTTTGTGTGATCTAATAATTTCAGATAAAATATTTGAAACGCTAGATAGAGATACGATGAATCATATTGCAACGAAACAGGGAGAAACATATTTCAAGCCTCAACAGCTTGGGAGGGAATGTGATGTCTATTTATCCACGAGAGGAAAGGTCTCGAATGATTTAATGAGCAGAAATCCAGGGAGTGGAGTCAAAACAGATGGGCGAAATAGACTGCAGACGGTTAGCACTTGGCGTCAAGAGAGAAACTCGTCGAATGTTTTCGTGGCCGAAACCAAACCAAATTGTGTTCTATGTAAGGGTAATAATTTTCATCTCCTTTCTAAGTGTTATCAGCTTAAGAAACTGTCAGTTGAGGATAGAGTAGAGGTAGTTAAACGGAATAATCTTTGTTTTCGTTGTTTTTTACCTCATAGATTGAAGGAATGCCGTTCAGAGAAAATTCTTTTGCCTTAGACCTCATAATAGCTTGATTCATTTTCACGTGACAAAACGAGGAATCCCACTCCCACTAGTAATTTAAATTTGGATGCTCCTACTTTTGTTCCAGGGCAGATTGAAGGATCAGTTGAAGCAAATTCACAATCACAGTTTGTGGCGACTGGGTTTGAGAAAGGCAGACTAAAAAAGAATGTGTTTTTGAGTACTGTACGCGCGTTTGTTAAAAATAAATACTCTCAATGGGTGGAGGTCAGATGCTTTTTAGATGTAGGATCGCAGTCTTGTTTATGTACGAGGGCATGTGCTGAGAAGTTGCAGCTGAAAATGGAGAAAATAAATACAGTGGTTTCGTGCGTTAATGATGCTTCTATGGTTGTTAAAAATTGCGTAAAAACTTCAGTTGCAAATAAAGCCAAAACTTTTGAGAGTGAGTTAATGTTGTTAGTAGTTAATAAGATTACAGATCTCACATTCCAAACAAGGTGATTGATGTAGATGTTAATGTTTCAGAGTTTGTGCCCTTAGCGGATGATAAATTTAATATACCAGATAGAATTGATATGTTACTTGGTGCTGAAATCTTTTACGAATTGTTAAAGCCTGGAAAATTTTATTGTGATAATTCGCATTTAGTGTTACAAAATACGGTGTTTGGTTATGTTGTAAGTGGAAGTGTAGATCACAAGTTACAGAGAATCGCGTTCATTGCGGATTAATTGTTGATGACGATTTAAACAAAACACTGAAAAAATTCTGGGAAATTGAGGGTGTTCACATAGAGCCTAAGGTTGATACAGAGGTGTCCTTGTGTGAGGATCATTTTGTGCGCACTCATAGGAGGAATTGTGAGGGTAGGCATGTAGTATCGATGACATTAAATAAAGATCCGTCTTGTTTAGGAAACTCAAAAGATATTGCTATTAGGCGACTTAATTAATTGTGGAAACGGTTGTCTAGGGATTCTAGTTATTTATCATTGTATGCGGAAATTTTGAAGGAGTATGAGGAGTTAGGTCATTTGGAAAGGGTAGTTGAGTCAAGTGAACCACCCACACATTACTACATACCCCACCATGGTATATTACGCCCTGAAAAACTGACTACTAAACTAAGAATCGTCTTTAACGATTCATCCCCCACCACAACAGGCATAAGCCTTAATGACATTTTATTGAAAGGTGAAGTGAAGGAAGATGTGTTTGAGACAATATCTCGTTTTAGAAGACACAAATTTGCTTTTACGACTGACATCCAAAAGATGTACAGGCAAATATTAATAAATCCTGATCAGCAGGATTCGCATTATATGGAAACATGGACCAGATGCAAATTTTAACGTACCGACTAGAGACTATCACTTACGGGCTGTCCAACGCACCCTTCCTTGCCATAAGAACCCTGCAGCAGTTGGCGAAGGATGAAAAATCGAGATTTCCTTTAGCTTCTGAAACCCTGTTATATGATACCTACATGGATGATATTGTGAGCGGAGCGCCGGATTTGGAGACTGCTCAACAATTGCAATCGCAACTGAAAGATGCCCTGCAATCTTGTGGAATGAACCTTCATAAGTGGTCATCTAATTCTCCTGAGTTATTAAATAGTTCGTTGTCATCAGACGTCGAGCATTCATTTTCTACTGACATTGACTTATCTGTGAAGACATTGGGAATTAGTTGGAAGCCATTTGAAGATTGTTTTGTGTTTAAGGTATCTGTTTCAGCTAAACATATATATACAAAACGTGAAGTTTTAAGTGTAATTGTGCTAAGCTATACGACCCTTTGGGTTTCTTAGGCCCAGTGATTGCGAAAGCAAAGGGGTTTCTGCAGCAATTATGGCAATGTAAACTGGATTGGGATGATGTGTTACCTAATTCAATTGCCAACGAGTGGAGAGAATTTGTGACAACATTAAAATGTATCGAGGAAGTGAAAATTAACAGATTTATTATGGCTGACAATAATGTTAGAATCGTTCTCCAAGGATTTGCGGATGCATCTGAAGCGGCCTACGGAGCGGTCGTTTACCTACAGTGTTTTCTTCACAACGGTGCTGCTAAAGTGAGCATTCTTGCCAGCAAATCTCGTGTTGCACCAATTCGAGTTATTTCCATACCTCGACTCGAGCTTTGTGCCTGTGTTTTATTAGCTCAACTCGTCAAGAAAATACGCTCCACCTTGAGGTTAAACATAAGTGATATTGTGCTACATACGGATTCAACTATTGCATTGGCATGGTTAAATACACCTGCCAATCGTTTAAAAACCTTCGTGGCCAATCGTGTCGCCAAGGTGCAAGAATTGACTGAAGGTTTCCAGTGGAACCATGTGCCATCTGTTCTCAACCCAGCAGATCTTGTGTCTCGGGGATTGCGCCCTTGTGACCTTCCAAATTTAAGGTTATGGTGGCATGGTCCACAATTCCTTGAAAAAGGTAAGTTGTCAAGTGAAAAAACAAGTTTGTCACCAGTTAAGGAATGCGAGTATTCTAAGGAACTGAAAACTGGTTCGAGTTCTGATATAATTACATCTAGTGTTTGTGTTTCAATGAATTGTGTATCTTCTATTTTATCTACTTTGTTACGTAAAAGTAATAGTTATATGAAAATTGTTCGTATATTTAGTTATGTGTTAAGATTTAGTAATAATGTAAACAAACGTAAACTAACATTGAGTGGTCCCCTTTCTGCTACAGATATAGACCAAGCAGAAACTAAACTGATCAGAATGGTCCAAGAACAGGTTTTTTTGGCTGAAATTAAGAGCTTACAAAGTAAAGGAGCTGTCTCACCTAATAGTAAACTTAGAAATTTAAACCCCTTTATAGACAGTGATGGATTATTAAGAGTTGGAGGACGGCTGAGTAATTCAGATTTACCTTATGTTAATAAACATCCTGCAATTTTACCAGGAAATCATAATTTAACTGTTCAAATAATTGTCCATTTCCATAGAAAGAATCTGCATACTGGTGTTTCTTCTCTTCTACACTATGTAAGGGAAAAGTTCTGGCCATTAAATGGTCGTTCATTATGCAGAAAAGTAGTGCATGAGTGCCTTGTCTGTTTTAAAAGCCGACCCCTTGTTATCTCTCAGCTATATAATGGGTAATCTACCCCGTGATAGAGTAGTCCCAGATTACCCGTTCAACTGTTCTGGTGTGGACTTTTGTGGCCCATTCATGATCAGGTACAAAAATCAAAGAAAAGGAATTTTGCATAAAATTTATATTTGTGTATTTGTATGTTTTGTGTCTAAAGCGATTCACATAGAAATTGTGTCAGATCTTACATCTGATGCTTTTATTGCTACATTAAAAATATTTTTTAGTCGCAGAGGTAAATGTGCTAAATTGTATTCCGATAATGGGAAAACAATTGTAGGTGCCAATAAAGAGCTTAAAAAATTTCTAAAACTTATTGAGGATTCAGATGATAATTTAGCAGGTTTCTTATCTGCTGAGGGTATAGAATGGAAGTTTATACCACCTAGAGCGCCATCCTTTGTGGTCTTTGGGAAGCTTCGGTTAAGTCAATAAAGTACCATCTTAAGAGAGTTGTCAGTGGCTCAAATTTAACCTATGAGGAATTTTTAACTGTTTGTATCCAAATAGAGGGAATTTTAAATTCCAGGCCACTGTGTGCCCTTTATCGAGCAATTCGGATGACTTGAACGCTTTAACTCCAGCCCACTTTTTGATAGGGAGGTCTATGACTTCAGTAGTCGAGCCCAATTTAATTGAATTAAAAGAGAATGCCCTTAAAAAATGGCAACGAATAACCAGACTAGTACAACTAATTTGGAATAAGTGGCACAGATGTTATCTTAGTGAATTACAACAACGCAATAAATGGCAATTTAAAAAACAAAATGTTAACGTGGGTGATTTGGTAGTTCTCATTGAAGACAATATGCAAACCTTTAAATGGCCTTTAGGGAGAATCACTGAGATTTATAGTGGCAGTGATGCACTAATAAGGGCTGTAAAAGTAAAAACACAATTTGGAGAATATAAAAGAGCCATTTCAAGAGTTTGTCTTTTACCTATGCCAGTTTGAATTTTGTCTCTGAATATTGTGTATTAGAATTTTTATATGTACCTTAATTTGTTTTACGTAATCCTATAGTATTTTATTGTTTAATGTTTTATTGTAATTTGTGTTATTGTTGAATGTATTTCATGTCAACGCGGGGGAGAATGTTCATGCTTGTCGCAAAAACCGTGCGCCAGACGGCGCTGTCTGTGTATCTCTAGTTACTATGTGTTTAGGTGAATAAAAATAGAGTGTTTTACAGTCTATGTGTGAGGTGTGTGTTATTGAGCTATCCCGGGTGTAGTGATCAAACAATATGCTTAAAACATGAAATGTGAAGTTTCTTCAAAAAGTTTTACTCAATTAAATGGCTATTTATTTTCGTCAAATATTTTAAGTTATTACAACTTTGTTTAAATATTTTATTTTTTTAGATAGTACATAGTATAAGGAAATATATGTAACATATTTCTGTTTCGGTACCGGATAGAATTCGGTACACACATTCAATATTTGTGTAACGATATTTTTTTTCTCTTACAGAACGTAACCTTAAAGCATTTGAAATTTCTCACTCTATTCGAAAGTATTGTTCATGCAGGCAACAAATGACACTTTAGAAAAGAAAACTATTTATATAAATAGATTTTAAAAAATATATGACAAATTTTTATAACAATCCATTTGAGCTGCAAAGTGGGATTGTTTCTTTCACAAAATATTTGTTTGATCGTTAGAGAAATTACTGCCGTCTTGATTTATTAGTGCCACACTTTGAAACAACGTGATAATTATTGATGACGCGTGGCTCTCGCAATTTTAATTCATACTTAATTGACGGGGATGACATCTAGCTGACATCTTATTTTTCTCGTTTCCACCACGAGCCACTTTAAGCCTCGACAGATTTAACATCACCAGGCTTACTACTTGGCTGGTCTTTGGTGGCACTGGGACTCGAACTCATGACATGATAGGAAAGGGCCAGGTACGAGTTCTCCGTCATGATCCCTGGATAATATAATACCTAAAATTTAAGGGAGATATATAAAAATTCTAGTAAAAAAACAGTTCGAGTAATTTCTTAAAATGTTTAATTTAAAGAGATCAATCTGGAATTTATGACTCAAAAGAACTTTATTCAAATACATTATTTGATTTTTATTGTTCGTATTGTTTATAATGAAGCTACACGAGCGTAATTGGATTTGATTCACGTGATTCGTAACAATTGGCAAGGTCTACAACTGACCCGTCACTCTTGTGACGTGTGGCAAAATTAATGGGAGCGTGAACATTAAGAAATTAAATAACTTATTTATTTACTTCCCTGTTATTAAATATAATGTATTTACATTTTAAATAGAAGTTATTGATGTTATTCACTCTGTTGGGGGTAAGGCGGTCATCTCTCTCATCCTGGGTTTTCAGTCGAGATTCAGGCTCATGGATGGAATGGCGTTTTTCTCACGGCCACTGGTTGTCGGGGGATGTCAGATGAAAAGACCCCACACGTATGGAGCACGTATGGATGTGAACTATGATACCCTCCATACAGGAAAGCCGAATTTTGCAGCTGTGCACAAACGTTACACTCTCTAAATTTTCATAACACGCCATCAGGTTGACTTTGAATATACATTTAACTCATTTTATCACATTAAGTCTTTGTAATTAAAAAATATACATCATGGGCTTGAGAATTAAATTAAATATTACTTAAATATTTTTTCTCTAAAATAAACGCATTTTTGTTTTCTTTACTTTTATGTTGTTCGTTGTATTCTTGAAATATTCATTGTATTTCTCATTTTATCTGAACACATACGCAATATTTAGTATATAATCTTGTATTAAATAATAATAATATTTATTGACTTATGAAATCGTAACATTATGTGTGCAGTATAATTTGTATACTCTTATACAAATATAATTTTTCCTTGTTCAACATTACGATACATAATTATTTGTCTGTTTATTATTTACAGCATTCATTTTTAATTTAAATTCTTTAAAATTTTGTGTTTATTATGCTTTTATTAGTATAAAGTTTATATATTGCAAGAGTAATATGTCAAATTTTTAGATTAATTGATTTGACAAAAAAGATGATAATTCAAAAAATTTGAAATTTTGCATACAAATATTAAATAAATTTATTATGGAGAAAAGACAAATTTTTTCGTTTTATTCATTTGCAATTTGTTTTTACTTAAATGATAAAATGCAACGCCCCGTGGAATTCTGTCGAGCAGTTAAATTACATGCCTTGTTACACACAATTCTGGATCTTGTATAACTTAAAGTCTTCTATTAGCTACCACAGTACATGTGATTGGTTGAGAAAGTTTTAATGTTTTGCAATCTCTATGTGCTATTTTAACTATTTAATTATACTTCAGAATAACGATGATCACTGTAAAGCATATACTTTAGCACAACTTTTAATTCAAAATAATTTTGCAACTATATAAAGTTCATTAAATCTCCCCTTCTTTTTTACTCGAATAGTTTTTGCTTAAAATAGGATATTTGAGCTATTTATTGCAGTTGGAGGAAATATATAAAGTAATATTGTACAATTGTATGAACCGTATGTTCCGGCGTATAGCACGTACTGTAAACAGAAAATAAGACCCAAATGTATATACTGGTACGCATTATACGCCGTATATAAACGATTTTAAAAATAAAGAAAATATTAGGATGAAAAAAAAGTAATTTTTGCATATATTTAAATACTGCTTATTTTAACACATTTTTATAAGTTTCACTTGTATGTAATGGAATCTTTGAATTCGATTTTTGCCCTTTTTAAGAGATCAAATTAATTCGAAATTTCGCACACTTGTCAAGGACCCATGACAATACACTAATTTCATAATTTTGTTTCATTGTTCTGATCAGGTTTTTAATAATTAAGGATTTTAATGATTTATGAGATTTAGCGACTAATTTATTACATCGATTTTAGATTAGGCGATCAATTCATTATATTATTTCTAGATTTGGCGACAAATTGTATAAACCATTTTTACATTTAGCGACTAATTTCATATGCCATTTCTAGATTTGGCGACTAATTCCAGATTTAGCAACTAAAATATTAAGGTGCAACCCTAAAACCACAAAATAGGTTTATGGTTAATAAAAAATGAAACAAAAAAAGTGTTCTTTATGGGGTAAAATAGGAAGGGTGGGTAGTTTTTTCTGAAACTGGAAATAAAAAAAAAGACTCGTGCATATGAATAAAAATAATTTGTGTTCTAACTGCTAAATATTTTTTTTTTAACTTGCTTTTATAAGTTTTCTCTCTCTCTCTCTCTCTCTCACTTGTATGTAATGGAATCTTTGGACTCGATTTTTACCCACGTTAAAAAGTCAGATTAATTCAAAATTTTGAATCGATCAAATCAAAAGAATAGTGAGGAAGTACTTAGTTTGGTGGTGTCTACTACTGTTCCAAGATTTAATAATATTGCTAAAAATAACCAAGCGCATTCTTCCCATTGTTACTTAAATCTTGCGTATGTCGTTGTAAACAAAAGACGATGATCTCAGAAGTGAATTTAAAATGACACTTTAATAAACGGATTGTAGTTTATAAATAATTTACCGTTTAATGACATTATAAAAAGTATTTTTTAATTTGTTCTTTAAAGAAAATTTCTATATCGTTCTATTCAAAGTAAAAACTTATTGCGGATGTCATTACTACCAAACAATAATATATTACAAATAAAACACATATATAGAAGTGCTTAAGGGTGAATAAAAATTGCACAATGCTTATGGAGTCCCAAAAAAGTTTTACACAAAAAATGAGGTGGCCACCCTGAAATGTTTTAAAAACCCTCTGCTTTAGACTGCTACGTTAATACAAATTCACTCATTCAAAAGATAAGAGTATTGAGCATCCACATTTAAGGGTTATTCTTATAAAGAGGGTGCATATTATACGGCGAATATCCATAAAAAAATAAAAACTGCAGTTTGAAAGAAAAGTTTGAAGAATACGCAAGATTATGCGGTAAATAAAATTTCGTAAAAAGTCGGAATGTTTTTAAAAATATATGATTAAAGCTTATACTAAAAACTCTTTTCCTTTTTACACGTTCATTTCAATAAATAGTATAAAAGGTATGAACTAATTTGCTATAGCTTCAAATGATAAATTAATTTTGTTAAAAAATAGATGATTTTGCAATAGAAATAACTTTACTCTCTTCAGACCCTCTATTAATTGGAGAAATCACGAGCTTTTATTTCCTGGCTACGTAAAACAAATTAACCGATTTATACCACTTTCAGTGATAATATAGCTCCTATGAATTGTGCATTGCTTTGAATTGGT
Organism: Trichonephila clavipes; assembly: GCA_019973935.1. Lineage (NCBI taxonomy): Eukaryota > Metazoa > Arthropoda > Arachnida > Araneae > Nephilidae > Trichonephila > Trichonephila clavipes. The sequence continues at coordinate 531,125 of BMAU01020281.1, read as the reverse complement.
GCATTTCTTCCAATAGTACAATATCTATTAATGGATGATTGAGGAAGGTCAATCAATGTTTCGGCGTTGCAGACAACAAGTGGAAAGTATCCAAAAGTGCTATCCATTTCCGCTGTTTCCAGAAGAGATATCGCTTCTCTGTTTTATTCTTCTGTCTACCAAATAGTTAATTACTGAAAGATTGTGGAAGTTTCGCCTCGATCATCCAACAGCTGGTAGCCCTACTATAAATCACAAACATTGTACTTAAGGTTGTCAAACTGAGACTTGATAGCTGTAATGCATTAGGTATTAAAATTAATGGCCGTTTGTAGAGTACTCAGCTATACAGTAATAGTTACTTTGTGTCGGATTTCGTCTCTTTACAAATGGGACTTTAAACATAGTTTTTAAGTCTTTTTTTAACTAGTGAATTTTTGCCTATGATGTAAATTTTTTTTGTGAGAATAAACCAATGTAAATATTTTAAATTTACTTTCTGATGAACATTCGATGAGAAATCAGTGGATTGAGTGGACCATTTATTGGATACTTATTCTTAAATTCATGTAAAAAATGCTTCTATCAAGTCATCAGAGTATGGAATGGATGGGTATTTGAAAAACCGTTGAGATGCTGGTTCAAAAAGATGGAATGTTTAATTTTCCTTTGAATTAGGAAATGAAGGCGTCTTTTCTTAAAAAAACCCATTTATTTTCTTAATTTTGAATCAAATTTCTTTTAATAAACAAAATATCAATAGTTATTGTTAGACAATATTCGACCAAAACAATCTTAAGGAGCAGCCTATTACGTCGCCCATTGGGCGTAGGTTCAGAATTTCGACCCCAAAACATTTTTCACTTTTCCCATTTTTGTAAAATATGAACTTTTACTCTTCTAATGGTGCAAAAATTATCATTCTACGTGCAGTAAAAGTATTTTTAATAATTTTTTGAAAATGTTTTACCACCTGTCAGATTTCATCTGCCACGCCCACTCATACGTAAACAAACTTTTTTCTGCATCGTAAGCCCCCAATTTCACTATTTTTTCCATTATTATTTAAAATACTTTGAACGGCAACTTCTAGTAAATGATATGAAGTAAAGCAAAAGCTTGTTTACTATTTGAAACGTGTTGTATGCATTCCGTTTTCAAAGTAAGTTAGCTTTTTTCTCTCTCCATTTGATAATATTTTGAATTTTTTTATATATTTTTACTGGTAAGTTTTTCTTTTTTTAAACAATTTTTTCTACAATGCTACGTTTCAAAAATGGAATTTTTAAAAAAAAGGTTTACATATTCTCAGTCAAAGGTAAGTGAATCCATTAACATTTTGAATGTTTCTGCTTCAGCCAAGACGCTGGAATCCTGCATGGATTAAAGCAATTTTCTTGGGGAAAATGGAAATATAAATGAAATTATAAATATGACTTTATATATAGTCTGAAGCTATAAAAATATCTGTTGTATATAAAGAGTGCAAAAATAATAGCATTTCAAAAAAAAATTTAAGTAAAGTTCAAGGCTTGGCCACAGAATTTTCTGTTTCTTGCGAAACCGAAACTTGTGGATTCAGCCAAACTTTTCTAAATACTGATACATATATGGTTTCATGTAATGGGAAAGAGTGTTTGTATTATGAAGTCAATACCAGGCTTTCATATGCAATGAGATGTATTGGTAAAGGTAAGTCATCTTTCTAAAATTTTGTGTGGAGTTATGAATTTACCAATTCCATCGCAAAGATTTAATGAAAAGGAGTCAGGATTAGACACAGCCATAGATACTTTGGCTACGGTGAGTATGGTAAATTGCAGCTAAAGAAGCCAAAGATGTCAGCGGACATTCTGACATACCTGTTGCTATTGATAGTACTCGCAAAAGCGTGGCCATACGTCTTTGAATGTGCTGTCATTGCAACACGTGCTGATACCGGCAAAGTGCTTGATGCTTCAATTTTATCAAGATTTTGTTAGTGTCCCAACAAAATGCATAGCGAAAACTGTAAGGCTAATCATTTTGGAAATAGTGGAAGTACGGGAGTTTCAGGAGCCATCGAAATCTTCCAACGCTCTGAAAGTTTGCATGATTTGCGATATATCAAATTTTTGGGAGATGGTGACTCCAGAGCGTATGAAGCAGTTAATGAGATTCAGCCGGATGGAGATACAGGTATTGAAAAACTGGAATGTGTTGGCCATGTCGAGGAATGGATGGGGACTCGACTACGAACTTTAAAACTAAAAATGAAAGGTAAGAAATGAAGTGACAAAAAACATTGGGTGGTCGTGATGGACTTACAGACGCTGAAATTGACAAATTACAGCGTTATTATGGATTGGCTATCAGAAACAATATCAATAGTATTAATTTAATGAAGCGAGCCATTTGGGCTACATATTTTCATAAAGCATCTACAGATGCATATCTACAACATGGTCTGTGGCCTACAAGCGAAGATACCTTGTGTGGATATTCCACAGCAATTACAACAGGTGAAGTATATAAACACAAGAACTCCTTGACATCAGAAGTGCTTGATTGTATCAAAGATGTGTACAGGAAATTATCAACTCCTAACCTTCTTGCCAAATGCTTACATTGTAAGGCACAAAACTGTAACGAGAGTGTAAACAGCATGATTTGGTCAAGGATCCTGAAAAACGTTTTTTTTTTTTTTTGCAATTGGGCACATTAAGGTATCGGACTACGTTCAGAACCGTGATTTTCAAAAGCATATAAATGGATTATTTTTATGATATTTAGTGTCACTTAGATTAGAATATATGCATACAATTGTTTTAAGAACATTTTGACAAAAAAAATGTATTTAAATACAATATTTTGGCAAAAAAATTAACATAGAATAATCTTTTTTCCAATGTTCCCCTTTTGTGAAAAATGCTTCTATTAGAATAATATTTGCCTGTATATAGCTCAAACTTCTCTACAGTGGCTCAACTAGAATTTTTGAAATATATAACTTAGAAGTGGGTTTATTCATATTTTACGACAACTGAGCGGAGCAATTTTAAGAAAAAAAATGCGAAAAATTATTTCAATTGGTGGTAACTCTAAAAATAATGGGAATTTTTCAAAAATTCTAGTTGAGCTTCTGTAGAGAGGTCTGAGCTATAAACAGGCAAAATATTATTATAATACAACCATTTTTCACAAAAGGAGAACATTTGGAAAAAAGATTATTCTAAGTTAATTTTTTGCCAAAATATTATATTTAAATAAATATTTTTGTCGAAATGTATGCATGTATTCTAATCTGAGTGACACTAAATATCATGAAAATTATCCATTTATGCGCTTTTTTAAAATCACGGTTCCGCATGTAGTCGGATACCTTAAAAACCGGAATACTGGAAGTTATATTGCCTCCTATATTCAAGTTAACACCACTAAATGTCATGTTTCTGAAACATTAGATATATTTCCAAGTTTTTACACAGCTCGAGCAATGGAAGCAGCTGATAGGGAGAGACTACAAAAAGCAAATTATGACATTTTACGAAATTCTAAAGAAGCAAGGGTAAAAAGAAGGCATAGGAAATGTACCTTAGATACTTTAGCAGAAGAAAGAAAAAACCCAAGCTATGAAGCTGGGTATGCACGAATTACAGGTAAGTCTTTTACTAAAATCCATTTTTCTCAAAACTAACATTTTTACTATATAAGGAACATTTTTCCTTAAACTACTGCATTTAACAGCTTATAACCTTGTATAATTAATAATTACACTCTAATACATACTTTAATCAAGCGATTTCTTTAAAAAAATATTCTGACTTAGTTTATAGCATTAAACATAGTGAAACTTCACTGTTTTTGAAAAAAAAAAATAACAGATTTGTGCAAAATATAATTTTTTTAAAAAATAACTAGACATCATATCCATAAAATCTCTGATTAAAGTTTGTATTATGGTTCAAAGAATATTCAGTAAAAAAATTGGGAGATTTTTATTCAATAGAATGTTTATATAAATGTTCTTTAAAAATACCTATTTTTAACATTACTGAGATACAGATCCTGTTTCGTGAACCTACCCCTTTAACTTATGGTTTTGAATTAACGAATTTTTATTTTAATCATCTATTCAAATATAAATGAATAAAATACTATTTACTTAGAAAGGGAAATGTATTTAAATAGCAAGATAATTGACTAATGAAATTAAATCATCTCCTCTTATGAAACCACATTACCTTTATTCATTGTAAGCTCTTTTTTTTCTTAGAATATATGTTATATTTACCTAAATGAGAAAAAAAACTTGTACATAGAAGATTATCTTAGATAGATAAGTCAATTCATGTTCGTATTTTAGAAAATATATTTTTTAATGAAGCAGAAAAATATTTGTTTTCAGATATTAATATAAATCAGATTTTAAGATATTTATTTGAATGTTCAGTTATTTTCCTTACATTTTTCTCTGGTACCATGATAAAGAACATTATTCGTTTCCTTTTTGTTATTAATATACCTCAAATATTCCTGCTCTATATTCTAAATATAAAAGATACAGTCAAGATGAGGAATGTACTTGGCGTCATATTAATCACTTTTCGTTTTCCAATGCGTGATAAATCAGCCAAACCGATCTCAATGGCATGTCGTCTTAATGGGTATATCTAAAGCGGAGTAGCTCTTTCTCGTCAATATTGAAATTGATGAACCTTACACGCCTGAGTGGATGTCAACTCTGAAAATTACCCACCCAGGCACATTTCCTTTATTCGAGCATGTGGATTCTCTTTTTTTAAAATGAAAATCTTAACAGAGCAACAGCACATTTAAGAAGTGTTTTTGGTACTTCGAGTAACAATGCAGGACTAAGTTTAGGTGAAGATCCTCTCTGAATTAGTAGAGCTGGGCTTTGTTGTTGTTGTTATGCCACCTGATCGACAGTAACATTGGATCAAGGTCCACGAAATTCATGAAGGCTAAGGGCTAGATTTGTACGTCTGTCGTTATCCTTAGGTTTGAGCACCATGCAGGTGACAGTACGATTTTGCTCAGTCCCCCAATTTTGTGGGAGAACACGCTGGGAATGGTGAGGGGTCTCTCATCTCTCTTTCCCTTCCATCAACCTCACGAGAGGACTTGCGGCTCGACGATTATTTAAAGTACCCCTGCCGCGAAGGAACTACACATTTACAGACATCCATGCCTTCTCTGGGATTCGAACCCAGTCCCTACGGCACCGCAATCAGCTGAGCTGGATTTTAATTATTAGGAACAATTTTTTGGAAACTATTAAATTATTATTGATTTCAGATAATTAACGGAATTTTCTCAAATTTATATTTAACTATTTTTTCTGGTTTTTCGGAGAGTTATATAAATTCCGCCGCTGTATCTTCTGTAACTGTTTAAGTTTCGGAGTGAGAGGCTTTATTGAAGAGAAAGTTGCAGCTCGATTTCTGGTTTTACAAAATACCTACTACTAGTATGGTGGGGGAATTCTTTTGAAAAATTTGTCGAGGTTCAAAGTTCCCACGTTGGAGTGCTAGGGAAATTTAGAAAGTGAGGTGCCTGCTCAATTGCAGTCCTTTTAATTCACCGAGGCTTAAAATAACGAGTGAGTGAATATTAATGTACTATATTCAGCTCCTCTAGGCCCTAGATTCTAGAGCCTAGACGATGGACCTCGTAATTTGGGCCATGGTCAAATAACGAGGACGACATATGAGATGGCACCCAACTCTTCCCACCACGCCACGAGAGGACGTTTAAGCTTCGACAGAATTAATGTGCATCACTCTCCTACACGGCTGTTTTTCAGGGGTACTAGTCTCGAACTCCTAACGTACAGGGCACGAGTCAGTTACCTTGACCACTAGGCTACCGCGGCCACTTAAAATAACGAGATATGTCACCAATATCCACAGTGTTATTGCGAAGTGTGTCCTTGGTAAATAATTAACAAAATCTAATGAAATCTCTCTGAATCTTGGTGGATTTTGCATCGGGATGTTTTAACTTTTAGTTTACCACCCCGATTAGACATTTGGCATTTGAATAGCAAATGAAATAATCAATGTATTGGAGGATTATAGAAGAAAGGTTAAAATAGAACACACACCCAACAATTATAAATGATACTAAACAAACTTAATACGTCATATTTCCAAAAACGGAAGTGCGTGCTTATAACCCCATTTATACTCTCTCCTTCACACACAAATATACATCATTTTAAAAGTCGCTTAACGAATCTCTCTCTCGAAAACTAAACAAATAAATTGTTCCTCCGATATGTGCAAATGAGCTACGAGTAAACCGTACGTTCCTTAACAGCTCAATTCGCTTACTACCCAAATAAATTTTTTGATAAATGCCAGCGGGAAGGCATTTGCTTGAAAACCCTTCTCAAAGCGAAGTTACGTGCGTTGAATTTTAAAATAGGTTTCCTGCTCAATTCATTTCTATCGAGAGAGCAGCACCATTAATGGAAATGGCCAAGAAGGTGAAAGGAGGGCTTCTTCGAATCTTTTCATAACTTTTGAGAGAAAATCCACGCTTTTGTAGAATGATGGATTAAGAATCCATAGACCCAGCGGTATAATCCAACACAGCTATGGTATGCTTCCTTTTTGAGCTGTTTGTTTAAAATTCCTCTTTGGTGAGACGTGGTATAAAATGGACGGATATCAGGAAGGCAGCACATTAAAAGGAAAAGATGCGAGGATTATGTCGGGAGGCGATTTATAGGGTTCGAAGTCATTATGTTGAACATTTAAGAAAAGACTTGAATTACTGGATTTGATCAGACTGTTTTATTTAGACTTCCTCTGACTATATTCGATGGAATTTCTGAAGGGTACATAATCTCATTTTTGGAACTAAAAAGGGCTTACTTTTTAAATTTTGTCCATTGAGTCTCAAAGATTGTGGAGAATTTGACTTCCTTATGTAGTTAGATGTTAATACTTTAAACCATGTGTCTCGATTCTTCAATCTGATTAAAACTTCAACTGTTGAAGATAAAGTAGGTATAAATCTGAGTGTTTGGAGAGAGATTTAAATTTGTTTACCGAAGATTACCAAATAATGGAAATATATATGTTTCGATGAATTTCGAATAATCTTTCCTCCAGTACTTATGACTCAGATAGTAATAAATTGTGTCGTAGATGAAAAACTAATCTGAATAGTAGTTTCATAATGATTTTGAGATATGAATAGATCTGTCATTTCTCATCTGTAACGTGTGTTAAATCCATGAAGCTGATCAGTGTTTAATTACTAGCAAAATTTCTGTTTCTCAATGTATTTTTAAATAATAGATGTAATACATGAACGCGTCTCGAAAATGTCAAAAAGTAAGTGCTTGAGCATCAAAGAAAATAAAAATCTTTAGGAAGTGGATAAAGGCGTCACGAAACTCTCCTTACAGTTTTCCTTTCTTTCTTATTTTTTTATTGGCAAGATATATAAAATAAATATATATTAATGTACAAAAAGGTGTGAATAATTATTTTTTTAATATATAGTGTTTATGAGTTTAAAATATTTGTTTTGTGTGGTTTATAAAGAAAATTGAAAGATTACCATCTATATAACGAATTTTCCATATAACGAGCTTTTTTTCGGGATTTAACGACTTCGTTATGTAGACGTCCGACTGTAATTTGTTTTATACAGATACGAGGTAACCTAATATATATATAAAGTTTGTTAATATAGAAAAAGGGAAATCAGAATTCGAATGAAAGAATGAAAATTTATTGCAGAAAATGTTGGGAAAATTAATAGTAGATTTTGTATAGTAATTTTTTACAAAGAAATAAATTAAATGGGATTTGTTTAAGGATTACTAAAGAAAAAAAAATGGTCCGTTTTGACTGCATTCTTGATTTGTGCACTTAATAAATAATACTATACATGAAATGAGTTAGTTTTAGTGATTCCTCCTAAGTTTTATTTCGGGTCTAAGTTTAATTTTGGGTTAACTAGATTAGCTGGCATTCAAATCTAAGGCTAGCTTCATGTGTGTTCCTTTTATACAGGGTTTTGCCGAATTCGACCGACAAATTCAGAAGGGGTGATAGTACGTAGTATGGGAACGACAAATCCCCATAGAACATGGGGTCACAAATCACGTTTAGTTGGAGTAATTCGCAAAAATAGTTAGGAAGGGAGGGATGTCGAGTGAAATGAAAAGGAACAATAAGAGGTTAGAAACATATTACTACTTAAAACACGTTTACAATACGAACAATGCATCACAGTTCAATGTCAGAAAGGCAACGATAAGTGATTGTCACAGGAATTGCTATAAGTTATGGCTGGACAGGTCACAGCACAGTCGACACCGACAGACGAAAGATTGTTGGAAGCGTTCCAACAAATCCGGGTGCTGATGATGGCAGATGAAGCGACGATGATCCATGCAGTGATATTCTCTACTGTAGTCACCGTAGTCTCATACGCAAGCAATTTCAGGTAGCCTCAGAAGAAGAAACCCAAGGTATTGATGTCAAGGAAGTCAAGAAAAAGACCCGTCCCGTTCAATCCACCTCCCAGGATATGTAACATGGAGGTCAGGGGTGTCCAACCCAAATGACCTACCGGGCCACTTCGGAAAAACATTATAATCACACGGGCCGCACAGAAAAATATGCACATTTATATTAGATTCGAAAATTAAAAAAACATTTATTGGAGTGAAAATTTTAAACAAAATGAATTATTATTATTGTTTTCATTATTTTTCATGTATACAGACATAGATAATATAATAATGTTTATATAATATAATAATAAAATGATCAAATAAAATGTTTAAAATATTACAGTTGCCATTTTCTTGAAAATTAAAGAGTTTCTTTTGAATTGATCTTTCGTTACTCATTGTTGAAATTTGATTGTGCTGTTATTCTAAAACGATTAAGTATACATTGCCTTTTATGTTAACTGTCCTGAATAATTTTTTTAAACTTTAAATACCATCTCTGACTGCATCTTTTGCTTTTTGGGCACTCCAAACAAAAAAGGAGGAGGAGAAATGAAATTCGCTCACACACGGGAGAATCATATACCATCCATGGTAAAGGATATGCATAATGCAATTCGGAATTAATTAAAAAAGTAAGTTATTATTGTAAAATCAAACGTAACTGTTTGATAAAATATAAATCTATTTTATTCTAATGGACGTCTCTATTATCAAAAAGGATTTATTTTAAAACAGGAACAGTTAACAGGCAAATACATTGCAGATTTATAATATATATATATAAATTTGCCCTTAAATAAATTTCAAAATGAAAAAAAAGCTTTAAAAACCTGATATTTAAAAAAATATTTATTTAAAAGAGTTAGCGGGCCGCAGCTTACGTACTGGCGGGCCACATGCGGCCCGCGTGTTGGACACCCCTGATGTAGGTCGTTACGCACTGCAATCGAAATATGTGCTGATGCACCTACGTGCATGGATTACACGTTCTGCTGTGCTGTAGTCGGTACTCCCTGCAGCGAATCCGAGAGGATATTTTGCGTAATTGAGAAGTTCGGGAAGCAGGTATGGTCCCAACACATAATTTCCGAAAGTCCCTACCCTTCCAACCGATGGCTACTATTATCACGATTTTCACCGACTAAGCGTGGTTTACGATCTAATTTCTAAGTTGATTTTGTCGTCCCTACTATGTAACCCTCTGAATTTGTCAGTCGAATTCGGGAACACTCTGCATATACATTAGACACGTGACAGATGTAACAATGCTTTTTCTTCAATAAAAGTTTTAAAATTATATTTAATTTGCTTCATTGTTTTCGAAAAACATGGTCTTTCTAAGCCTTGTTGTCTTCCTTTTTATTCGACATTATTTAGAAATTTATATATATATATATATATATATATATATATATATATATATATATATATATATATATATATATATATATATATATAATATATATATATATGTATATATATATATATATATATATATATATATATATATATATATATATATATATATATATATATATATATATATATATATATATATATATATATATATATATATATATATATAAAGAGAGAGAGAGAATATGAACCCTGTATAATTTATATATTCTTTCTTATAAAACATCATGCAATGAAGGTTATATCAAAATCTAAAAATAAAGCATTATATGCCTGAAAATGAAGCTAAACTAGGAATTATCATTCTTTTTCTTTGACATTAATAATATAGCTTGAATATAAAGTATGCGATTCAGGACCTGAAAGCATTTGGCGTTATATATAATACCTGATTGTAAAATTTAAGCGGCCAATAATTCAGCCAAACCACTTTTTATTCTAAACTCCGTCACTTTTCTTTGTAATAGTATCATTCGAATGCAAAGTTGGTGTCTTGCTCCCAGTGTTGATGAATCTTTACGGAACCTTTTCACGTTCTAGCTGATGTTGCCACTGAAAATTATCCTGCCACACTTTCCTTCCTCTTTTGAAGTATTTTTGCTTCATTCGATCATGGGTTTTCTCTTTTTGTGAAAGGAAACGAAAGAAAAAATAGAGCACATTTTTTTCAAGAAATGTTTCAATGCTTCAGAATAAATGACAGTAGATATTATGGCGATAGGCTCTCACCAACCATTGTATTTTCATTTTAATTTTTAACAACTAATGTTAAAAAAAAATAACGTGCCGTTTAGCAGAGTTCGTTCGATTTTCATAACTATTAGGATTATTTAAATGCATTTTTAAATGACAAATGCACCAAGAAAATAAGTGTTCAAATAGTTTGAAATTGTTTCCCTAAATCTTAGAAATATATCAACCACTTATGGCACTGTTTCTGGTAATCTCGTTTGTAGGTCACCTTTCAGAATACAAAATAAAATCGTTGTTAAAATATCTTGTGGTAGATTAATTGTACATTAAAATTTTTTTTTTACCTATAATATATTAGTAGGTATAACTATTCTTCACACTCTTTTAATTGAAAGTCGTAAGAATCGAGATGAAGAAATAGAAAAAAAATGAAATCAAAATTTAATTATTATTACGAATAATATTAGGGAATTAAGAATTATATTCCTTGGTAAAAAAGAATGATTTAGCAAATAAAATATTAAAGTGAAATAAAGATATATTGTTGAATTACCTGGTTATTCCCGGCTCACAGTTGATATAAGAATATTATATCTGAATTCAGTATGTAATTATCATTTACATCACTTTGGCGAACAATCTGGTGTGGGGTCTTATCAGATCTCCACTCAACAAAAGAAACTTACCTGCCAAAGTTACAGATTGTAAGTCTAATAGTTGTGTGGACACCTCTTGATGAGCGTCCTTTTTCTCGTAAATATATGGACCAAGAGTAAAAATATATCTTTTTCCACACAGCTCCTATACCCCCTCTATTGGGAGTAAATTTCTGCAAAAATCATTCTTAGCCTATTTTTTCTCAACAAAAGAAACATGTCTGTGAAATTTCTACTTATGTATAATATTTCTTAAAATAGCATGCTGTTCTAGAAAATTGTGTACATATAGTATGAAAATAAAATAAGATACCAAGTGAAAAAGTTTTATAACCTACAAATGTTGATTCAAAAAGAGTCTTTGGACTAAAATGGAGACCTATTATGATTTCTAGATCTGTCGCTGGATTAGGCCAGCGTTTTAGGGTTAGCAAAGTTTTATGGATCCACCTTCCCCATACAGCAGAAATTTTCGACATAATAGAAAAAAACACAGCAATTTTGAAAAGTTAAGCCTATTACTAATATACGTGGATGACTAACCAGACAGTAAAGAAAAATGAAATTATTAAAAGAGAACATTAATGTTTCTGTCATAGAGAGGAATATTAAGAAAAAATTATTTTGAAAAAATTAGGATAAAAACTTACAAGTGAAAATGAAACCCAAAATGTGTGCAAACATGCATCTTATGCAAAAGTTCCGCGCAGACTGATCGAAAAATGACCATGTTAACACAAGAATAAAAATAAACAGTGGCACCATCTAGATAGTTATTCTGCAATTAAGCTAAACACAAAAGATATTTTATAATTAAACTAATCACAAGATATTTTAAATAAATTAATAATCTATATTAAAAATAGAGTTAATATAACATAGAAATATATTTAAAAATCAATTTACTTGGATAATTGTATTCCAGATAATTATTGCAAAATTTCATAAAATTACCTTATTTTAATACATTGTCAGTAACTAAATAATTGTTTCCTTTTATAAAATTTAGAAAAATATTTCTAAATATATATATATAGGTGTAGGTTACTACACCAGAAAGGCATTTTTATAGTGTTAAAATCAAAAGAGTTTCTTTTATCAAAAAATTACTTATTAGCAAATTATTCTTAACGTTTAATTGAAGGTTGAAAAAGTTAGCTGACTCATTATTGTAATTAGTTTTCAATAATTTTAAATAGTGGAGATAATAATTAAAGCTAGGAACAAAATCTACTATATTACTAAAAATAATAAGGTCATCTATGTATCCAAAAAGTAACAAGATTCGTAACTAATACTATCATTTTCATAAAAGTGCAAATAAATATTGGCTAAGCAAATACTAGTAGGTCCACATTGTGGCAGACCTTTACTTTGCTGATAATAAGAGTTATTATGGAAAACATAAGTTTCATTTAAGGGGATCACTTCACGCAGCATTTCCTCTATCTGCGTAATGTTAAAAATGATCACCCGTAAGGATCATTTTTGAAAAATTGACCAGTTGTACTGTCATGATTTTTTGTACATTTATTGCATTGATTTCATTTTTTTAATGAGAGCATTTTTTAAAATTTTGATAAGTTTTTCTTAAAAAAAATTCATATGTGGAATAACACGTCAAAAATCTTAAAACGCTGAAAACTTTGTACATCTTAATCCTCAACTTTTTTTTGAATAATTTTTTAGACAAAATCTCTCATTAAAATATGTTTTTGTATAATATTAATATATGTGCAAAATTTCAAAGCTATTAAATAAGTAGTTTTTTCAAAAATGTTCCTTTTGTGTTGAAATGTACGCTTTTGAGAAATAATGACTTAAAGTAAAAAAAACAAACTTACCTTTAATTAATACAAACCAGAACCATAACTGGAATTGCTGGGATCATCTGAAAGATCATCTTTTTGTCTACATTTTAATTGCCTGTTTTTAATTATAGCTTCTTTGGTTATTTGTGGCATTGTTTTTTCCTCTTTCCTTATACGTGCTTGATCTGCTTCTTGCAATGCTTGGCATGTGTCAAATCCAGGTTGAATATTTAATGTTTTTAAAACTTTTAATTTGGTAATGAAGACTTGATTATATATAGATATAGCTTTATATGCTCCAGTTTTTAAAATTCCCAATTGTACAAAAACAGTTTTTGGAATTATGAACCACATAACACTATTTAAGCTTTCATTAGAACTTTGTGTTTTACCGTGCAAACATCTAAACAGAAGTTCAGGGCTTGAGAGATCTTTAAATAATTTTTTTATGCAATTCATAATTACGATAGATAAGCTTTGTTTATGTTTATATGTATCACCTTTCAGTATGGACCTATTATATCCACACCATGAATCATCTCCCATGGGGCATAAACATGTTGTGGATACAAATCTGTTGAGATTTTATGAAAAAATGTAACCCAAATAGCTTGTCTCATAGCTGACAAATTTCCCGAGTTGTTTCTAATAGCCAAACCATAGTATATTTGCAATTTGTCTATTTCTGCATCGGTCAATCTATTACGGCATTCTAGAGATTTTTTGTCTTCGAGCCTTTTGCCTTTTAATTTTAATTTTAACGCCTTGAGTCGTGTATCCATCTTTTCTCAACATGACCAACACATTCTAATTTCTAATTTTACAATGTTGATATCTTTATAAGTTTTAGATTCTAAAACTGCTAGAGTATGCTTTAGAGTCCCCATCATCCAAATATTGTGTACATCGCAAATTGTGCAATGCCTCTGAGCGATAAAAGATACGAAGTGCACCTTCAACTTGCATTCCCCCACCATTTCCAAAGTAATTTACAGAACACTCATCACTATGTACGTTGCCGTTAAAATTACATGAGCATTTTCTCGATAATATTCGGCATCAACAACTTTCCCAGTGTTCACACTAATTGCAGTAACAACATCATTTAGAGAAGTATGACTCCTTTTTTGCCAGATACCGTCTATAGCCACGGGTACATTTGGGTTACCATTATTAAATGATGCAGCAACTAATGCCATAACCACTTTAGCTACTTTTTCTGTCGCATTATTTAATGCATGCAAAAACTCTTAAAACCACTTTGGTGGAGGTGGCAAATTCATAACTCCACAAAATACTTTCGCAGTTGCTTCTCCTTTTCCTGCTGCCCTCATTGCATTTGCAAGTCTAGTGTTCACTTCATATATTTTTGTATCTTTTTGATTAACCACAGTTTTAGTAAACCTGGTATTGAGAAGTGGTTGAATGAGACTACAAAAGTCACAGTATATTAATAACTCTGAATTTGGCGAACAAACTTAATGTGAATACCTTGTTTTTTACATTTCACACATAATACATGATGTTTCAAAACACTAGAAAACAGCGGAATATCAACTATTTCACAAAAGCTTTCAGATGAATCTAAAAACGAAACATACTCATAATTGAATTTACCTAAATTTAACTTTGATGATGAATTTTTAATATACGTACTTAAAGGTGTTTTTCTACTTTATTCAAATCTTCAGAAGTGGGACTTTCTTTACAATTTGTTCCTAACTTCCTTCTTTTAAATATTTTATTGCTAAAACGAGGCATATCAATCAGATATTGTGAATTTATATCTGATGAAAATGGAAAAAATTCGTTATATTTAACAAGAAAAAGCAGCACGGGAGTTACCAAGAGGTAAGCAAACAGCTACAATTATTCAGTTCACTTCTTTCCTAAATGAGTTGCCGATCAAATAAATTCTTTTAAACAATTTAAGTTATTTCACAAGGCTGAAAAGTAGAATGTGTCTTTTGTTTTGATTTGAAAGGAAAGGGGCGTGACAATAAGTTGTTTTGGGATTTGACAGATGTAAACAACTTTTTTAAAAAATATTAAAAGTACTTCTAATTCAGCTGGAACAAAAATTTAAACTCTATCAGAAACAGCAAGAGTGGTACATATAATTATCAATTTTGTCTAATGTAGATTGAATAATATTTTGTAGCTTCGTGCGCGGATGTGTAATATGTTTTATAACCATTCGTTGTAGTTCTAAATTTAATAAATCTTTGTTATATATATATATATATATAACAATGAAAATATATAATATATAATATATAAATATGAAAAGTCGTTCTATAAGATATGGATTGAATTCTTGATAGGATGCTGTTTGGTGAGTTTTTAATGATTTACGCTATTCATTTGTGAATATACTGGGTTTTTTTTAATTTGAACATTCGGTTTTTAGATATTTTTTAATTTGAACTTTCGGATTTTTTAGTTTGAACTTTTGGATTTTTTAATTTGAACTTTTAGATTTTTTAGTTTGAACTTTCGGATTTTTTAGTTTGAACTTTCGGATTTTTTAGTTTGAACTTTCGGATTTTTTAGTTTGAACTTTCGGATTTTAGATATTTTTTAATTTGAACTTTCGGATCTGAAATATTTTTTATACACATATACAAATATTTTTTCTACCTATGCAACCATTTTAAAGATGGGTGCATCATCTTAGGTGTTTGATGGTTCACTTATATTATGCACTAAATTGTTTTTAAATTTTAATATTTTAATGTTGTAATATCTTTCAGAATGCGATGGCGAATAGTTTAATTTTTCAAGTATAATGGTTTAATTTTAACTTTTTAATTATTAATTTTTAAAATTTTTGAAATTTGGATATTTTCCAATTAACTTATCAAATTGCAATAGGGGGAAGGTTGGCGCCATCAAACTAGTTTAACCTCACTTATCGGTCCTAAGTCCAAGATAGCACTTGGATATTTTATAAATTTTTATTTTATTTTATAATTTTATAATTTTGTTTTAAAACGATGGAATTTTATCTTTTATATTCGCCATTGATATTTTGAAATGGGATTTAGTATTATAAGATTCATATATTTCAATTTTTTAATTGATTATTGTGATTGATTTTATATATTTAAATATATATATATACTAGTTGTTACTTTCCTTCCTCGTTGTATTTCATGATGTGTATCAGGACTATACGTATACTATTCTTAAGTTATAGATATCCAATTCCTATCACTAAACTTTCAATTGTATGAAAAAGAAAATAACTTGAATTTCTAAAACAATCATATATGCAATCGATAGTAATGCTAACGCATGAAAGAAATTTTTTAAAATGTATGTCGTGTGAACGAATGTAATTTTAGATTTCCATTAAATGCCTGAAAGTTGGCGTAAAATATTTTTTGGTTTATTGTTGAAAATAAAAGCAATTGTTTTTAAGTTTTAGACCATTGTAAATATTTTTAAGATTATTATTTTATAAATGATTTATAACTAATGTTTTGTTCCATGATGTACGGGTTGTATCGGACAGAGAGTTAGTTTGAAAAAAGTCATATTCTCACGGATTGTTGTTTGAAAGAACAGTGGGTGGGCAGATTACGCTAGAGATAGGCGAAAAAGAACATTAAAGAATCTACAGAAAAAGTTAAAACGAAAGAAATGATATCAAGGAAAGCTAATAAAATGTATTCTGCCCCCCCAAACAAGCCAGGAGCTAAAATAAAAGGTTTTATAGAAGGTAAAGAGGTAGTAATTTAAAACAATATTTCAAAATATTAAAATTTTTCCAAGAACATTACATGGAATTAGCTGATGGTGTTATACAACAAGATTTATAATCTTCTCTCGTACCGAAGAATCTCCCAATTAAAATGTATTTCAAGAAAAATTTGAGGACATGTTGCTATTTCCTAAAAATTGAATTATAAAATTCATATCAAGACAAAGTTGCATGCAAAAAAAATTGAAATTATAATCTCGACTCTATGCAGAACTGAATTTGAACGAAAAAAGGTGAGAAAAAAGAAGAAAATAAAAGAACCTAAACACCTGTGTAAAGAGAAATCTCATGAGAAAAATCATATATGTACTTGCTTTAAAATTTATACTATGCAAATTAATAGAAAATTTCTCAAAAAATAGATCTACCTAGTAAAATTTTCATACAAGCCTCTAAAAGTGTAACTGTGTAAAATGAAATGACTGTAAAAACTGTAAAAAGAAAAGGAAAAAAAAGCCATGATTTTTATTTGATACTCTTTTTTTATAGCAATGCTTTTATAGTACAATAAATTTTGTACAGAACATAATCTAGTCCAACTGAGATGTAAAAATGTTTTTTAATACAGGAGACGTTTAAGAGTGTTTTTGATACTACCCAATTTTCTCCTACGAATATCAACTTATTTCACTAAATATGTCAGTGAGTTGTCGCATTTTTATCTCCTAAACAAGAAATGGAAGGTTGGTAGCGAAGAGAACTTCATATGAATATCTCAGGACAATGTTTGTAGAATAGAACATAGTGAAGAAATTGAAATGTGGCACAGAGAGAGATTCATGCATGCTGTGTTCTTAGTAGCTTTGCTATTGGACTAGCAGTGCATTTTTAATGGTTTAGTATTTCGTTTTTAGATATTTAAGCAAAAGCGAAATTTCGCACGGTTTTTTTCACTCCGTTATAAACTTCAATCATTTAAAAATATAATTCTTATGTAATATTTTAATAATTTTTCATAATCAAAGTTTGGCCACACAAATACAAAAAAATACCATTAAAAGATTTTAATGTTTTTCCCTCGCATAATAGAAGTAAACTATATATTTATTATTCTAATATATTTTGAATAATGGGTATAAGTATTCTATTCTTTCTTAATTTCGAAATGAACGCGAAAATAAAACTCACTACCACACGCTAGTAATGTATTTCCCTTTCTCTCTCAGAAGTAAATACTAAAAAAAACATTATGAATTAAGTTTTGGACATTATGGATTAAAACATTATAATAATTATTTTAAAAAAAGATTTGCGGGTCTTACAAAACTTATGGGTTTTGGTACTATTTAGTTTCTACGGAAATATATTGCATACAATGCATAAAACGTATTTTTTGCGTAGCAATAACATCAGTTCGTTCTTATTTCATACAGGCTTAAGCAGTTTTTAACAATATTATATTTCGTTTAATATGAGTTGCTTAAAGTTCTTAGGATACGGCGTTTCTTGAAAAGAATTGCTCTTCAGGACCTCACGTGAGATTATATTGTCTTTTCCTTATTTTTTTTGGAAAAGATTGACGTTATCGTGTATTGTCGGACAATGGTAAGCAAAACAAGTGTTGTTGACATACTGAGCAGTGGGAATCTTTATAGTTATTATAGCAAGGGAGAAGGATTAAGTTTTACCCTCCCTGCTTTTGCCTGAAAACAAAAAAGTCAGATCAAGTAATTAACTTTTATGAGGTTTATTAGACGACACGTCGTTCTGAAAATACATAAAAAAATAATAGCTCAGAGACTACTATCTAGAATTAACTGCCCCTCTTTGATAACTAATCACAACTTTATATTACACTACTAACTACCCCACTACTTATATATATACATACTAAACCCGGGGTAGGTATTACGTCGATCGTGGTCGATTGGTGGACCGCTAAGACATTTTGGGGTGACCGCCTGTAGAGTTTAGCACTTAGTAATTGTACACGGAAAATTCAAGATTGGCTGACAGTATGCAGACTAAGTCTTCTACTGAATGTAACGATGAAAACTAACTTTAGGTGAAAGTGTTTTATTTTTTAATGTATTTCAAATAGTTTAATAATAAATGCATCGTTTGATATAGTTATATTTGCGGCTACTATTATTAAGTTTATATCTTACGTTTTTGCTTTAAAAGTGGTTTTAAAAGTGTTGTTTTTTTATTTTAGGTCTCTGTAGATAAGTACATATTCCGTATTTATCATTAAGCTATAATTATAACCTTTTCCTTACCTTATCACACCTATGACATTAGGTAGATGGCACACACAAGAATTTTTCAAGGGGAGGGGATCGAAGGTTGAAGGTCTACCATTCTCGTTTGATACCCCTATACACAGCTAAATATATATATTTTTTGTTTTTGTCGATTGTAGGGAACAAAAAACAGCAAAAACATTTATTAAATAAATAATTAATATTAATTAATAAAAGTTACTAATAACCTTAATTACATATTGCTTACTATATACATGGGATTATAATCAATCGAAAAAATAATCAAGGGAGGGAGGGTCCGGTCCGTGAACCTCTCCCCCGCCCTTGTGTGCGCCGCTAATACTGGGTGGACCGTAACACCTTGAAAGAATTAGAAGTAGCCCGTACCCTGAAAAGTCTGTCCACCCCTGTACTAAACTATCTCACACCTCATAACAACCGTACAAAATTTACTCTCAGACTCTTTCAAACGTTTCTTTCTCTCCTGTCATACTTTGACGCTTGAGATAAATAATGGTAGCATGATATTTATTAATTTAAATATTTAGTTTATTTACATCACAACTATTAATTACAGTATATAGATTGAAATTATTAATAGGATTGCTTAGTTCGTTAGAGTTCAAATTCTGTTATTTGTGAGGGAGGAGATTGCATCCGTTCTCAGCGAAGTTTACAAACCGTCTTCACTCTCTACCTTTCTAGATTCTCGGGATGGTAGCGGTTGGCCTCTTTATCCTCGAGTTACATCTGGTTCGTGGGTGGAGTACGGGTTCCCTGAAGGTGTCAAAGGCTGCTGGGGTGATGGCCAAAGACAAGACCTCGCAATATTTTAAAGATGCACGAGTACATAGAAACGCGGTTATCCAATCCACAAAAAGAAGCCGACTTTCAGCTGTGTCGCGGAGAAACTTTACAATACACGTAACTCCCCACACTTTCGAGGATGCAATTCTGCCACACCGCTGTTGAAACAGCGCCATCCATTTCTTTAAAAACTCCTTTGTTGATTTCTGACATTCAACTGTGAGAGACTCTTCTTTTGATCCTCTTTTCTGTAAAGTTAAATATGAGTTACCTGATTAATTATTTTTCTAACTTAAATTTTTTTTCAGAAAACTTTTTTAATTAAAGGTCTGCATGAGTTTTGAGTATCACGCATAGAACACACAATGTTTCCAGGAGATACTAATGATTTGCCGTTCCTAAGCATGCTTTTTAAAATGCCCTTTCCCCCCTTACTTCGTCGTCTCATGTTTCTATCAGGGTATGACATATGAAAAAGATAACAAATATGAAAAAAAATTATATAAAAAGAATTTGTTACGTAAGAAGTAAAGTAGTAGTGAAAGAAAAAGCAATTGATTCTGACGCATTCTAGTTCAATCGAATCATTTTATCTATTAAATGTGCAGAAAGAGGAGAGGAACAGATTAAAAATGCAATGGAAAAAACAAACGGCTGATTAATATATCTAACTCTTCCTCTGATTGCACATTGCAAAAAGATTTCTTTCTAACAGAAATATCAGCTTAATATCCAATTTGTATTGAAGTCATAAACCTGTTCCAATTCCTTGTGAACCCTGATAAACTGAATAGAAATTTCACTCTGTATGGAAATTGTCGATTTATTTCTCCAATTTCGGACTTCTACTGGTCTATATAAGAGTACTACATACTTCTACAAAAGAATCAAAACAACAATATATTTTATCAATTCCTTGTAGGAAAAAGCAAACTACTTTTGGCAAGCGGCATTTAAGCATTCTTCCATTCTCTGGTTATTTAAAAAAAGTTTTTATCATCTGGTACTAAGAAAAGCTGTTATTGAGTCTTAAGACTATCTTATTTGATCTAATTTTTAAAGAATAAATCTGTACAGCGATGAACATTAAGTATTAGACTTAATGTGGTATATTCGGGGTAGAGTTTAGTGCAACTTCTTTTTAGTGTATAAATAATTTAGTTTTTTATTATATGTGTTAGGCTACACATTATATATATATATATATATATATATATATATATATATAGAGAGAGAGAGAGAGAAGCAGCAACTATCATTAACAAAAATTCAGGATATAGAACTGAAACAGATGTTAATAGTGACCACATTCTTTCCTTACTTAGCTTGTACTGAAGTTTAGGGGCTGCTAGAGGGCCCTTCTGCTGCTTGATATCATCAAAATCTTAATTTCACAAGCGTGTTATTAATTTTTTTTAAAAAAATATATTTTTCTGATTTGTAAGGAAACACATGTAGTGGTATAAATAATAATCTAATTTGCATTTTGTTTGTCAAGATATTTTATCGGATATTTTATACAATATTCAATCATATTATAAGAATTTTTGTCATTTCAAATTAAAATTTAAGCCTTATTCTTTATTTAGTTATGAAAAAATATCATTTTGGTTATGATTGATAATATAGTTATGAGATCGATATAATTATATTTGCTTATATATGAAATAAATCTTGTACGATTTAAACTAATAATCTGCTTAAGTAAAAAATAAATACACTTTACATTTAATAATTACGTTACGGTTTTTTTTAAAATCATTAATCGAAAGTATAGAATTTAGAGTTTCTGGTATAAAAGAGAGCAAACTCTTTCTATATTTCATTTGTTTTTATTATGTTTTAGTTTGGCATTTGAATTACAAATAAACTAATAGTAATAAACTAATAGCGAATAAATAAAATAGTAATTAAGTCAAGTAACCATATTTTCAAAGACAAAAGCTTACAGTTTGTGCAACAACAATTGTAAATGGTATTAAGAGTTGCCTAAATACACAATTAATTTTTAAGAATTACGATTGATTTCCTTAACAAATCATTTAAACTTTTTAGCATGAATTAAATCCTCCAGTTCAAAATTTCCCCATTAAAATTAAGAATAAACAAAATGGGTCACTGATAACCTTCACTCATAAACATTCCGATGAAAGTATCTGTTGCACACAGCTTGGAGGTTTAAGACTGAAAAATCTCTTTTAGATATGAAAAAGAAACGAGAGAAAAGCATCATCACTTAAAACAGCCAAGAGAATAAAAGGCGTTGTCACACCTTTTTATAGCCTAGAAACAGGAATTCATGTTTTTGTGGAACGTTGCATAAATAACCCATAGACCCACTTATATAATATAACATGTCACTCTCTGAAACTCCTATATTTTCTTATTCTTTGTTTCAAATTTCGTTTGTGTAGGAAGTGATGTAAATTGGATGGGGATGCGAATTGTATAAAATTGAAAAGAAAAGACGCGAGGATGAGAGACAAGAAGACGAGATTTATTGAGTTTGAAGTCTTAATGGGGGACATTAAATGAAAGATTAGCATTAAAGGATTTAATTAGGCTATTCTATTTACTCTCTTTCCGACTGTCTCGGATAAAATTACCATCACTTTGAGCTCGACAGGACTGAAATCATTTCCAGAATATGTAATTTTCCTCTTGGATCTAAGGTACTTTAAACTGCGTTTGTTTTGAATAATCCTTAACCGAATTTCGATTATTTTTAAGGCTCTTGTACATATCTGTACTCAAAATTGTGTTGTGAAGTGTTAAAACGCTTGTGCAATACCATTCTACAAATGGTGCTGATCAAAAGTTTTGAATTTGCTTTAAGGCTTGATCTTTTAAAAGCAAAAAAGATGGTATGCTTAGTATTAATGTGTTGGTAAAAATGTCTTTAATGTGTTTACTGTAGCATCATATGAAATGGACAGGCCGATGGTCTCTGGCGTATAAAAATAAAATCTTTGACTCAATTTTTCCCTTCTATCAAATTATATATCAAGTAAATAACAAAGAAAGGACATAAATTCGAAATTCAAGAGAGAATAAAATTAATACATTAAAATATAATAACGAACTCCTAGAAATTCACAGCAGTTCATGCCGGGAGCTGCTGTTCAGTTCCGTCTTCTAACTGGACATTGTTTGGCGCACCTTCTCCATCTAATGAAATTTTTTCGCTCTTTGCAATTAGGCAGATTCAATGAATCGGGACAACCTCCACAGATATGGAAAACTTTTGGTGACTCTGAAAAAGACGCTTCACGAGCCTGCTAAAGAATTTTTGAGGCAATGACTGGTCACTTCTGTATTTGTTCTTTTCTGCTCTTTGCTTTTATTTTCATACTTTATTGGGAGTTCTGGGCGGTTGGGAATAAAAAATATACAAAGAACCGAGTTCATTGATATAACACGTACGCCTCACATTGAAGAATTTTAATACGTATAATAATGAATGCCTACATGGCGTCACACTAAAAAGAGATACCAACTATCGGGGAATGTACTAGGTCTGCAATGGATAAACTCCAAAAGCAGCCCATTAGAAATAAAAAAAAAAATGAACACCATAATTTATTTGATCTGATTAAACGGAATGTTAATGTCTATTTGTAAAAACATTTACACATAACATGAAATAGTTATAATTCTTAAAAAGTATTCTTTTTCCTTTTTTCATATACATATATTTCAGTTTATATATATTCTTTTATTCATAAATTTTACTTTGGATATATATTTTTATTCATAAATTTTAGTTTGGATATATATTTTTATTCATAAACTACAATTTATATTACGTTTAATCTTCTTATATATATATATATATATATATATATATATATATATATATATATATATATATATATATATATATATATATATATATATATATATATATATATATATTCTATATATAGTGTTTTTAATGGGATTGAACATTTTAAAGCAAATAGCCATTTATTCTTTTTTTTCTGCATCTTTTCTCTCATTTTACTTCTACTATTTTACTGTAATAGTCCTCCATTGATACTGATAAACTATTTGGCTCCTCAAATTTCTTTAAAGAATTTTAGTCAATTTAATGCATTGCATTTATCTTTATTTAAATATAATATGCACTTGAAACAGCTTAATTTGTGCAATATTAAACTATATTTTTTAGTTTAAATGTATTGTGGAGTGATTTAATGTTTACTAACGTCTCGTTTTAAGGAACACGAGGATTATTGGTGACGAACCTCGTATTTTTGAACCTTGGTTAAGTGACGATAATGTCACCTAAGCCGGAACTACTCGTTTCTAAATTCTAAGTGACGTCAACGTGAGGAATTTTGAGCCTGGACTTATTTAACGTGCCCTAGCCCCTCTGCACGTCAAATGATCAGTGGTTTCAGGACTCAAGCTTGTGATCCGACAACACAGTGCCCCGAGATCGTAACCATGGCCATTAAGCTACCATGAAAATGTGGAAATCTTTAAGAATCAGATAATGATTCGGGAGATCCTTATTTGCTACATTAAATTAAACTCTCCGTTTCTCTGGTGACTTGTTCTTAGGTATTGTAGACCGTGTGGATTTATTAGCAGAATAAAAACTAGTCGGATAGATTCGTTTAATTTGCAAATAGTTATTTGAATGTAATTAATCTTTTTTTAATAATTGTCCAATGAGAAGCAACTATTACCATTCCTTAATATGCTACTTTCTTAGGCTCTTTTACGAAGCTTTTATTTGCCTTTGGCCGTTTATCGAATACGACTTTTCCTAGAGATATTTTTTTAAAGTTCAATATCTAAAAAAAGGGATCCTCTGAAACGAAACATCAGGAGAAACGCAATCTTAGATTGTTTTTTTTTTTACTTTGAATTTATTTAACTCTCATTTTGAATGTAAAGCATGCTTCGTAGACGATAAAGGTACTTGCTACCGCATTGCTTATTTTTCACTTTCAAGCTGCCAATGATTCAAACAAACCACTCCCCAAGGTACCCCTCATCACCTTTCTTGGTAATGATATAATTCGAATGCAAACCTGATGTCTCTCTCTATAAGTTGACGGTTCTTTGTAGAACCCGTTCACGTCTTAGTTGATGTTGCTGCTAAAAATAATCCTTTCAATTTTTCTGCCCAAGCGTTTCTACCTCATTCGATCGCGGGTTTTATTTTTATGTGAGAAGAAAAATAAATTCAAGCAGTCTTTTTGGTACTTCACTTCAAAAATGCAATTTAGGCGATGAACTATATTGAAGGAATATTTTAAACCAGT
The DNA here is from genome assembly GCA_019973935.1 of Trichonephila clavipes. Taxonomy (NCBI): domain Eukaryota; kingdom Metazoa; phylum Arthropoda; class Arachnida; order Araneae; family Nephilidae; genus Trichonephila; species Trichonephila clavipes. The sequence goes on along the minus strand of BMAU01020281.1, from coordinate 506,035 downwards.
GATTCCCAAAGTGGTCTATATAGATTCCCAGGGGTCTATGACGACCAGCGAGAGTTTCACGTTAGTAAAAAAATAATTTAAGGGTCCACGAAGTATAAATGGGGGTGTACGATAGTGGCTTTCATTAAACCAGATAAAAGAAAATTTATTCAAGTGGAAACCAGATTTTACATTTTCTAACATATTTCTTCACTAAATTTAATGAGGCTAATTTGCTGTTATATTTTATTAAAACAAGCATATCCTGAATAAAAAAAGAACCATCATTTCAGTTTTTCTAGCCAGAATTAAGTTAAAGAAGTATAATGTTGGACGTCGCGAATTTTCCAGTTTCTCATTTTGTCACAGACAATCTGCCAGAAAGATGACGCTTTAAATTACGTTCAACATTTAAATGCCCTCTATTCAGATATTGAAATTGGGTTTGAGAATGCTTTGACCATGGTAATACCAGAGGAGTCTGTGAATCATATGGTCACATTGACGAAAATAAATGTCATATTTCAGGGGGAATCGATTGGTATATGCACTAACGAAGATCTTAAAATAAAGTTTAGAAACGGATGTCAGAAATTTTGGCATTAAAAAGACATACCTGTTTTTTATACTGAATTATGGAACCGAAGAGATTTAGGGTTAAACTCGACAAGATTGATGTTAAATGTAAAAATTTGTTATTAAAGGGCCAGATTCATCTCATTAAAATCATTTTTGTTTGTTGTTCAATTGTTTTATGTAATTGTTATTTTATGAATTATTAAATTTTAACTTTTTTAAAATTAACATGTGTTTCTTAAATTTTAAACACTATATTTCACACAAGTTAAAAATTTAAATCTTTTGAAGTAAATAGCTCTATACCAGCTGTCAAAAAGATATTTAAGATGATAAATCTAAAAAAAAATTAACATTAGGTAAGAAGGGGTCTACCCAAAGGCAAAAAAACATGGCAAGGGGTCTATGAGACAAAAAGGTTTGGGAAACCCTGTTTTAAACCGTTGTTCTCTTAGCAATCAGCATTAGGAAAAAGTAATTATTTTTTAGTGGTCCTTTTCTATAAGGGTTCGCTTATACCTAAGCGAATTATTTTCGCCTTTTTTTAGTAAATTGCATTCGGTTTGTTCTTTTTTACATCATTCTGTCGATGATCTTTACTGTCCATTTTGAAAGAATTGTGTTATGATCGCGAAATCATGGCCGAATTGTTTCTATCCTGCAGTGAGTTTCAGTCCCGGTGTTATAAAAAGACCCACCGTACTGACACTACCACCCACACAAAGACTGATGCACGTTAACTCCGTTAAGGTTCAAAGTTCTCAAGTAGCAGCAATGTGGATGTTTGGAGAGAGGTGTCATTGACTGAATTGTCAGTTGTTCAAAATTACAAAGTCTGTCAACAATAGCCCTCGTGTTGCTTTAGGGTCTTTTTTCAATAAACAATAAATTAACCAATCGGCGTAAAGAATATAGCTAAGTCACTGTACGTTGAATATCAGGGGGAAACCCCAAAAATCTAATTATTCGATTCCGAGGGCTCCGTACCCGAAATATTGTGACTCGAACTCGATCTGACATTAAGATAATCTAACATGACATAAAACACTAAGAAATAATCACAAACACAAATTATATTATCCAACTAAATAATCCAAATGACTTATCTGTAAGCATCAAAATATATACAAGTATTCTGACTCTATTTTTGCTAGTGAACAGAGAAAAGCTCCTTTAGAGAATAGAATTCGACCTATAATAATGACAGTTAGATCTCAGAATCTTTCATGATGAGGATAACTCTAACAGTAGGTAAATGCCTGAATCTAGCTAATGCTAATTGCTAAATGGCTGATTGGATCTATGAAAGCTCAGAGTGGTAAATATCAGATAGTTCCCTTGGTCTCTCCAAATTCTTACTTATTATGCAAACACTAATCTACGGATCATATTTCCACGATAATGATAATGAGGAGGCAGTTCAACTTCATATAACATTTTAAAGAAATTTGCGGCAAGTTAAATTGAAAGTTTTGCACGAGAAACCTCAAGAGATAGGCGACTATAAATTTAGTTCTTGACCAGTACAAGCCCTCTTGATGCCGTTGGGAGAAGTTATTTAGTTTTAGAGATTATTTTTGGTATAGAATTCACGTATATTATTTCATTTAGAATGTGAGAATTAACATATTAACTACTTTCAAAATCTATTTGTTAGTACCATAGATTGAATTTGTTTAATGTTTACTTTTTACTTGTAAACTTTTATTAATTTCACTTGTATGCAATGCATTAATTAGTATAACTGTAATTTAACTCTCTCTCTCTATTATTATACATTATTTAAGTTACATATCAACATGCAGATATCTTGTGCGCTAGTAACTATTTTTTAATCTTTCGGTCGAATTACATTAATTTACAAAATTTTCTGTTCCTTCAGATTAAAAGTAATCACATTAGCTTATTTTTTCAGTAACTGATATATGCATTTGTCATTAATTAATTATGTATAGTTTTAGAGAATGGGATATGTTTTATGTAATTTAAAAAATGAATTTCGTTCGAAACATAAACACCGGAATGATATGTAATAATTTAGTGTTGCTTTAAAATTTTGTATTAGAAATAAAAATTATTTAGAATTTTGTTGTATTGAAAGATTTTTAACAATTAATTTTTCTCATTTTTCTCTTTCTTATATGCTATACATTCGAGAAGTGCATAAATGGATCAAAAAATTAGAAGGCAAAAAAAAAAGAAAAAAAAAAAAAAGAAAATCATTATAATGAAAACATTTTGACAGTAATACCACATGTTTTTAATGCGGTATTCATGATGAAATACTGATCGCCAACTAAATCCATTAAAACCCTTACGAATGAATCAAACCGCCTTAGTTTAAAAATAACTTTTCCCAAATGTGGAAAACTAAATGAGTACATTTGTTCCTTATAAGTGAAAATAAGATGTAAGAGAGCCACTCATCCCCCCTCCCTGAACGTTCCATTTGCATATTATCTGAAAAAACTCACTTCTAAGCACATCTTGAAAGTATTTTTGCTTGAGAAATCTCTTCGAGAAGCGAGAAGAGGAAGTTACGCGCGTTGATTTTAAAAAGGTTCATCCTGCTCGTCTTATTTACATCGAAAGAGCAGCATCATTACTGAATGCGGACAAAAACGCGAAAAGGAAAAGAGGAAAGAAACTTTATTCGAAAACTTTTTTTAACTTTGAGAGAAAAATAATCAGTTGTCTGGAATAGGGGTTGAAGAATCCATAGACTTGCTGGTATAATTAAAATGACTAGTGTTTCCTTAACATTTTGAAAAATTTATCCTTCGTTAAAAATCTCTTTAGGTAGGAAATAGCATAAGGGGAAACTAAACGAGATTTACATCCAATTCAGATAAAAGAAGGCTTGGATTAAAAAGAGAGAAATTTCATTTTTCAATGAACACATCCTAGAAATCACTTTAAAAATAAATAATAAATAAAATAAAATTTGTGATGTGCAAGCTCATTAAAACTTTATAATAAAAGAAATTGCTTAAGAATTTTTTAAAAAAATTCCTAAATTCCTACCTCTACATTTTATCCGAAGAATATTATAAAATTTTTAATAAATAAATAAATAAATAATTCACCATAATACGAGTAAAACAATTTTTTTCAATTTTCAAATATGAATTAGCATGTGAGAAAAAGAGAATTCTGAAGAACGAAATTAAAATAATATTTCTATGAAAAAGAAATCTGCTTTATTCTTGAAGTATAGATTTCACAAACTTATGTACTGTAAATGTTTCAAGAGGTGTTATTGATCTTTATACTTTTAAATTACGTTTTGCACAATTTGTTTTTAATTTCTTAAAAAATAACTTAAATTAGATAAATATTAATCGTTATTGCAAAATATAATTAAAATCAAATTAGTTATTCGCTTTCAAATACACATTCAAATATTTAAAAAAGGAAGGATCATATTAGTTAATTTTATATATTTTTAAATGTTATACACTTTTTCATATCAGAAAATGTTACGTACAAATTGTACAGATTATTGCTATTAAATGGTACTCTGTGCTAGTACATAAATTGAATCGAGATGTCTAAAAAAATATAGTGGTATGTATATGTAGTATAAACCAGTACTAAACATCACGCGAAGACTATCGTTTTGGCGTGATCGATAAAGTACTCGCTTTCCGAACGGAAGGTAATCAGATCGAATCTTCCTCCTTCATATACATAACAGCATGAATATATTATTGTATTTTATGAATTAATGCGTTTTGTGCGAAAGCATTTATGAATCACTCTAAAAATTCTTATAAAGAGAATAACTTGAGTCTGCTTGAAGGTCCTCTATGTTGTTGTTGTTGTCCGCTCGAATCTTGAATACTGCAACCTAATTTGGGAACGTTATTGTAAAAGTAATAGTGAAAATAATGAAAAAAAAATTCAAAATAAATTTATAAGATACCTATTTTAATGAAAAAAATATTCGCCGAATTTATCTACGAAAAATGTTTCATATTATGAGTTTGAAGTCCAGTCGAGATCTTTCTATAATTATATATTTTAAAATATTAATTTTTTTTGTTGATAAAGTTAACGATAATAAGATTAGCTGATATTTTATACAGTATTCATTTTTCTACACCAGCGAGACGTTTCCGAAACCATTCCGTAATTGAGGATAGATTATTCAGATGCGATTATACAGGATGGTTTTGAATTTATGGTACAAACTTAAAGGAGTTGGTACATGATATTGTAAGAATCATTTATAGCAGTGATTCCCAAACTGGTCTATATAGATCCCTAGGGTCTATGACGACCTGCAAGGGGTCCACGTCCACGGAAAAATAAATTGGGGGTCTACGATAGTGGCTCTTATTAAATCAGTTCATGATCTTAATTTTAAAAGAAAGTAAATCAGTGAAAGTGTAATCAAGTGAAAACCAGATTTATACTTATTTAACAGATATATTTATTAAATTTAATGAGATTAATTTGCAGTTCCAAACAAAAGCATAAATTTTATTAAAACGACTATCATTTAAGAGTTTCTTGCCAGAATTATAAGCTAAAAGAGAATAATATTGCACGTTGAAAATTTTTCCAGTTTCTCAATTTGTCACGGACAATATACCCGGAAAATGACGTTTTAACCTACGTTCAACATTTAATTGCCCTGTATTAAGATTTTAAAATTAGATTTGAGAATACTTTGACTGTGGTGATACCACAGTAGGCAATGTAGTCATATGGTCACATCGAAAAAAAGAATGTCGGATTACAAAAGTAACTAAAAGGAATAGATACTAACGAAGATCTTGAGAAGCAAAGTTTAGAAACTGATGTCAGCATTTTTGGCGTTAAAAAGATATTCCTGTTATTTATTCCGAATTATGGAATATCTCGAGAAAAATTTTAATTGCTTTTTCTAGTGAGGAGTTTCAGCGTGGTTGCCAAACTCCAAAGTAAAAAATTAAAGAAAAAAGAGTGGACACTACTAACCGATGAGATTTAGGGTTAAATCTGACAAGACTAATGCCAAATATTGAATTTTTTTTTATTGAAACGACAGATTCATCACTCCCATTAAAAGCATTTGTTTGTTGCACAGTTACTTTCTGTAACAAAAATGCTATGTATTAATTGGATTTTAATTTAATTAATTAGCATGTGCCGCTTAAGTTTTAAACTCAATACTTTACTACAGTTAGAAATTTAAGAAAATAACTCTATACCAGATGTCCAAAAGTCATTTGAGTTTATAAATTTTGAAAAAATTCAGTATTAAGTAAGGGCTTACCCAAAACCCAAACTTAAGGCAAGGGGCCTAAGAGACAAAAAAGTGTGGGAACCTCTGATTTTTATCTTTGGGATAGTATAGGAATGTATTGGCGCAAGCGACGTGGTAAGGCAAAAAATAAGAGACCAAAAGAAAGACAAAGTATTTATTGTAAACGTCATTGACAAGTGTAATGTTTTCAATAACTGTTCAAAAATGCGTCCACCATTAGTGACACATGCTTAACAGCGTCGGAGGAGCGATTGGAGTGCACCTACAAACATGTCAGGTATTTCAAGCACACGTGCAGGAGCTTCGGATACTCGAGCAACGAGATCCTCATTTAAGCCAAGTGGAGTCGGAAAAACGAGATTCTTCAGATGTCCCCACAAAAGGTAATCGAGGCACGATAAATCGGGGTGGCCACCACGCTCAATTCATCGAACCCCAAATGTAGCGCTTAGGTAAGTGCGAAACATCGCTGTAAAATTCTGTGATCTAGCATTCATCGATCTGGAAACTACGCGTTATACATTCGTAGCGCAGCTCTACCGTTACCATTTTCACGTCCTTACATGTAATGCATGTCTGCTCAATCGTCATTTCTGCTCATAGTCTAATGCTAATCTGTGTATAAAATGATCAATATATCTGTTGCTGCCTTTAACATAGAAATGATATGAGAAAGACGATTTACGTCCGGGGTGGGCAGTAAGTTGATCGCGATCGATTTGTGGACCGCCAAGACATTTTGGGGCGACCGCCTTCACTATGACCTAATAATCAGTCTACACCAGTGCTTCTCAAAGTTGCAATACTCGCGACCCAATTTTCACCCCCCCCATACAATAACAACGTACTGAATTCAATTATACTATACTTTGACGCTAAAACTACGATGCGATTTTAGCCTCTTAAGCCCCCATGTATATAAACGTCTCTCTAAGCCAAAGCCTTTATTTCTCCAGACGTATATATACGTCTTTCCGAAGTACGATTTTTTTCTGTGCACTGCTGTCCGTAAAATTATTCCAAGACTTTGAAATGCAATAAAAGAACCTTGATAATGTTTGTGAAGGGTTTACTTATTCCAGAATATTTTTGTTCCTTTATTCCTCCCCCCTCCCCCAATACATCACTTACGCGTGCCTACGTGGAAAAAGGTTGGCATAGGGAAGCGAATCACGAGATCGGCAGTCAAGGTTTAAATATAAACCGCACAAAAATTATGAAGATAAGTGTTAATTTTTGTTATAAATTACGTATATGACACACCCATGGGGTCACTGGTAATTAATAAACTTGTTTTTAACTTAGAATTATTTAATTAATTATAAAATACATTGTGTAGCTCTGATATATTTATAAGTGTAATATATCAGTGTAAATGTGTATTTTATTTCTTATTACGTCGGAATGTATTTTGTTTGTTTACTTTCAGTAAATTAATAATTTTTTTAAACAATTCTTTGTTCTCTCGTTTTTTCCATAGGCTGGCGCCCCCTTGTAGAGTTCTCACGCCCCCCAAGGGGGGCGCGCCCCACAGTTTGAGAAACACTGGTCTACATACAAAGGTCTAGAAATACCATATTTATTCGAAACAAAGCCGCCATCGATTCTAAGTCACGCCCCTAATTCCCAACAAGATTTTCTGAAAATTCAAAATTAGTCTAAAATGGTTTATCGATAACAAATTTTACGAAATTAAAATAAATTTATAAGGAAAACTAATAAGTGTAAATAATTAGTTATTTTATCTCAGTATTAAAAGTTTTAAATACATCCATGAAATTATAGTTGCTCTAAATATCCCATCCAACACATGTTTTCCCTTCGATTCGAAGCCGCGTCCGATTTTCAGTAGCATTAACATTGGGAAAAAGTGCGGCTTAGAATCGCACAAAAAAGGTATTTTAAAAAATACGGAGGAAAAAAATCGAATCATAAGAAAAAATTTCGTTGAATAGAAATTATACTTCGCTAATTGGAGGCTATTTAACATAGAAATTAGTATAATGTTCTTGTTTCCAAAAAAAAAAAAAAAAATCGCAAAATATAGCAATTCGTAAAATGGAGGTCCGACTTGTATTGTATTCTTTACTTAACTCACAATACCCACGCCACTGGGTGGACGCAACACCTTGAAAAGCTTAGAAGTAGCCCGTACCCCGGAAAAGTCCGCCCACCCCTGATTTACGATAACGATAACGATTAGTTTTGATTTTTAAGGCTACACCGTTGTTTGCGCATTTCAGATAGGTCACATTATTTAGGAGAGGTAGATGTTATAGTTCTGTTTTTCAAGGGTGACTATTACAAGGGTATAATCAGAGGACCAAAACTGCAAATAATCCTCAAGCTAACGTCTCCAAGAATGCTGTAAAAAGACACTTTAGGAATGCAGCTATCGTAGTGTATCAAAAGCATTTTCTTCTGGTGGTAGGTTTAATTAATGAATTTAAAAAGATTAGATATTTTTTTTTAATTTAAAAATTCAAATTTTTTCTATCTTTTTTTTATAACTCGTTTCCAATTTTTAAAATTTTATTAACATAAAGTTATGTTGTAGTTTGTGTTTCATCTACTTTTTTAAAAAATTATTTTTCTTTTTATAAAAAAAAATGTTACCTATAATTTTTACTATAGTATAACATGTATTTTTGTTTTATTCCTTAAGTTATTTAGATTTTGTTGTATGTGCTTAAATTTTAAAGATGGAAGCAAGCAGACTGCTCATTACATTTCCTATTTTAGAAATCAGTATTTATATAGATCGGTAGTTAAGTAGAGAGAGATGATTTGAAAAGTACATAGTCTCAATTAGCTTTGCGTTTTTTGAATTGAGACTTTTTGTGACAAATATCGTAAAATCTGGCGTGTAACGCACGCTTTGAATTCAAAAAATAAGATCGAAATGTAGGGACGCGCCTTATACGCCGAGTATAAAAATGAAAGCTTTAAAAATAAAATAGGTTGTGCATAGAAAAAAAATAGACTTCTGCATATATATATATAGAAATACTGTTTATTTAAAAGAAATGACATTCTCCTTATGAATTTAAAGCATTGAAGTTCTAGAAGCATACTATTTTTTCTGAAGTTTGGAATAATACCTCAAAAAATGACTTCAAAACAAAAGAGCATTGCACACGTATATTTTAGGTTTATTCGTGAAAAAGGGGTTGCGCGTTATACGGCGAACATACTAAAAATTAAAAATTACTGCTTAAAAGTATAGATGTGCGTTATACGGTGGTACACGTTAAACACCGGACTTTAAGGTAATAATGTTTATACGGTAGCGTCGCCTCGATTGACGATTCCCCTATTTTCATTTTCCGAGCTCGGAAACGAAGAGAATATCAAGATCATTTTTTTTTTTTCAAAGGGGACTATAGATTCTTCTCCATGCCCTGGGCTAAAACAGCTGTGTCATCGACTCATGTTTCATCGACGGATGTTTACTACCCCTCTTTTTGTTCTATGATACCCAAAGGTAAACAAATTCACCAAATGGCATTTTATTCACAGTTCTCTATAGAAGGGGCACACCTGTTTTGATGGCTGCCCATTCTTTTGTTCCCTCACACATGTATGGAAAGGAGAGTCGGATTTTGTGTGGAAAAAACACCAATGAGTGTAGTCTCAGTGTCTAATGGACAGGTCAATTGATAGACCCTCCATATAGTTTACGAGGTGTGGCGACATAAAGGGTCTCAGTCGAGACAGACTGTTTTTTCTGAAGAACCAATAGCGGTTGGTACCAAGACAGAAGGTGTCGGGTGCAGACACAATCAGAAACTATTAGGGTGTGAAGGAGACCCGCCCAAGGGGTTTAAAGTGGCTAGGAACTTTTTTGTTATACGTGAGATAGGCTACGTGGAAATGAGAGGTCAGCGATGGCAAATCGGTGCAAGGCTGCTCGGCAGCGGGAAGTCCTACGACTGGAGACCAGCGTGCTTGTCTTCAGGAGCGAACGCTACGGGACATCGTGACCAAAGATCCGGAAGATCAGCGAACTGTAATCTGGACTTGATTTTTTTCCTCAGCGAAAGGCTAACGGAGCAGCGAAAGATTAATACCGGCGTCCCGGGAAAGTAGGAAGCTCATCTAGAGTTGCGAGCGACCTACTAGAAACTCCATTTTGGGTGGATCGTGGACATTACTGTATCCAGTTGGAGATCCGCAAGACAGGTATGTGCTGATACAAAAGATGTAAAATATCGCCTTGATAGATACCATAATAATGATGTTCATTTTCTACTAGTTGGTAAATAAAATAATATTTTAGCAAAGCACTGTGATCCCTCTTGTTAACCAGGAATTAAGTATACTTGGGGGTCAAGACATTACAATAACAATGAAAAATAATCGGAAATTGACAACTGCGAGTTTTCAACACATTGAAATACTTATTAGATTGTTACGGGTCTATCCGCGTTCTTTCAACTAATAGTCCTCTTGAGGAATATTGGGTCCTTAAAAATTATTCTATTTTAAACCTTCCTTCGAAGAAGAAGATGTGATTATGTAAATTAAGACTTGTATATAAAGATTAAACCTTCGAGTTAGAGAGAGAGAAAGGTTAGACTACTAATGGATAGCAATTGTTGATTAACGTGAAGTGAGGCGTGAAGACTTCGTGCATATTTGTGTAATATTAAGATTGACGATTTGGTCTATTAAGGATTAAATTGGATTAGGTCGCTTGAGAGAGAAAGTCGAAGGTGTATTGCCTGGACGTAAGTGATCCGATTTATTAAGACTTCTTTCTCGCTATTTCTTTCCATATTTAGTCGTTGGTGCATCTCTTAACTTGAGTTATATAATTTGTGTTGTCGTTGATAACTGTGAACATATAGATGTTATTTTGAATATGGCTAATCTTCCTTGCGACTCTCTCACTCTAATGGACGACGTGGAATGTCCATTACAAAGAATATGGAATATTTTAAGAGCTCTTTGAGTGAAAGAATTTAAATAACTAAAAAAATACGCAAATACTTTTTTCATCAATGTTTTAATGCTATCATGTAAAATAAAGCTTAAGGTATTAAAAAAATGTGTTGTTTATTTATCCATCTAGTTTTCAAACGGTTTATTCGTATTATTTTTAATACCCCTCAATAATCCTTTTTCATTTCACACTTATTGCTGAGGGAACGTAAGCACCAACGTTAACTTCTATATGCATTTTTAGAAACTTTAAAAAACTTAAAATTTTAAGTATTATTAGATTTGAACATTTCAGGGTATTGCTAAATTCAGTCTAGATTTTAGCCTTACATTAAAAGCCTCATTTTTCAAGATACTCTCAAATTCGGTAAGACATCCTGTATAATAGTCACTAAATTTTAGTGTTTCTTCAGATCTAACACTGCGAAGGATCTAACCTGTTTTCATCTTAATTATCAATTTTATTTGTTAGAAAACTGAAGAAAATATCTGCTACATATTTTTTTAAAATTAAAAAATTTTTCTTTTGAAGTAAATATCCATTTGGATAAATAAGTACACGAAACTGCTTACAAATATTTTGATAATACTGAAACATGTCATTGACTATCAAGTCAAGCACTCTGAGAATAAGGGGAAAATATTCCCTTTTTTCAACTGCCGAAGCAGGCTTTTGTTTCACTTTGGCAGGAAATATCGATGTTCGCATTGTCATACACTGGTGTGCAAAAATTAAGGACGAGACGGTTTTTTCAATATAACTTTGTACAAAAGCTTTCCAAATCAACACATTTAATACCGTAAGATCCCCAATACGTAAGGACATGTGTAATATGTAAGCAACATTTACTAAAAGAGAAATCAGAGGAATAAAAAGAAGCTTGATTGAAAAAGTAGCATGAAGCGCAATGCGACTGAAGGCCGAAACATCCCTGTGATGGGTGTCCAGCAAGAAAAATCCGGTCTTTAGTAGGGAACATGATCTCCCTGACTGCTAGGCAGGTTTCACAGCGTCTGCCCATGCTGAGAATGAGGGTGTCAATCAGTTGTTGAGGCATTGCTGCCCATTCGTCTTGCAGCGCCAATCGAAGCTCCCGAATCGTTACTGGTGGTAAGGTACGAGCTGCCAAGCGTCTGCCTAGAAAATCCCATACATGCTCGATGAGATTGAGATCCAGAAATCTCGTGCCGGCCAATCCATACGTTCAATATCCTCACTCTCTAAGAGCTGTTCGGCAGCTAATGTGCGATGACATGGTGCATTGTCGTCCATGAAAAGGAACTGCAGATTCATAGCGCCTCTAAAAAGACGCACATATGGAAGAAGAATCTCGTTACAATAACGGGTCCCGTTGACTGAACCTGCGTCGAAGATGTGAAGGTCTATACGACTACCAAGCATGATGCCTCCCCAAACGAGAACACCGCGACCTCCATACCTGTCCCTTTCAATGATGTTTGAGGGATGATTGCGGCTTCCTCGCTCTCTCCAGACCAGTATGCGATGAGAATAGCTACTCAAACTGAATCTGCTCTCATCTGTAAAGAGTACTCGTCTCCATTCATTGTCTCTCCAATTCCGGTGTTCCCGGCACCACAGAGAACGTCTCCGATGGGCAGGCGTTAAAGGTACACACCGAACAGGGCGTCGTGCAAACAGACCACCACCGTGCAGTCTTCGGCCACGGTAAAACGCGATATCGGTCGTCCAGTCGCCTGTGTCGTGTGTCTAGTGATTTCTCCCGCTGTCTGCTGCGTGTTTCTTCTGGCCTGTAAGACAATGTACCGGTCATCTGCGGGTGTGGTTCCTCGTGGACGACCACTACTGAACCCCGGATAGCTGTTCCTGTAGTTTGAAATTGTCTCCAAAGTCGTGAAACGATGCTGTGAGCAATTCCTAACTCTACAGCCACACTTGTCACACTGCGGCCTTCCTCCAACTTCCCAATGATTCGACCTCGGGTAAAAGCATCCAGATTTCGTCTAATAGATTGATTATTCGCCATTTCTCGCTGAGGCAGCAACTCGGTGTGATTTTAACTGCTATACGGTGTGTAATCTCTTTGCCAGAAATACTGATCTTACACCGACAACATGCTTTATACTATCAGACACTCCCCCATTACGTCTACCTGCATATCTGCGCATGTGCTACCGTACATCACCTTACTTAATCTCCTGATTGGTCTTTCTGTCCGCTCTGCCTCTTCGTTCAGCTGATATGCTAATTTTTCGACTTCGTCCTTAATTTTTGCACACCAGTGTATATACAATTCTTTCGATTTGTTGAACCCTCTCCTTTCACAAACTTTCGACAGACTCCTTTACTGTTGGCGTGAAAACTCTTCATGCCCTGCACGTTTCATGCTTTGTATATAAAATAATATATTCATAATATACACACTCTCTAAAATTTTCGCAGTTCCATAACAAAAGGAGAACTCGTGGGGAGAGAATGAAGGAATTTGTACACGTCAAGCGAGGTCTACAAAAATGTATATAGATCATATAATGATAGTATTAACTGCCACCAAAAATTGATAGATTTTTGATTTACATCGCATTCTGCAGCAACTCGAGGGCTATTGTCGACCGATCTAGTGATTTTGAGCCTTGGTCAAGAGACGAGGATGACACCTGTACTGTCCTCATCTCCATACTTTTATCTAACGTCAGCGGGAGAACTTTAAGGTTCGACAAGAAGTCTATTGTAAAGATTTAACCTGAATCATGTCCTCTGCACAATGGGGATGGCTTCAGTGGCACTAGAACTCTAATCCCATGAGTCGACAACACCGGCCACGAGTTCGCGACCGGGACCACTCGGCCACCACCGCCACTATCTTTAGTGGCAAATAAACTTCTCTGAGATATAATGGTGAGAGGTTCTTTATTCAAGTGGAGATATAACGATTCGTTCCAAAAATAATCTTTGCAAAGCTTTCTTCACTTTCTGTAAATGCAGAAAAGTCATCTCAAGCATTGATATAAAAAGAAAAACAACCGTAAAAGCCTTGCATGGATAATCATCTATGTGACAGTAAGAAAAATTCCATTACATTTCTTCTGCGCTTATGGATTTTCGGCAACTTCAAGAAGCAATCAGCTTCTGAGTTATAGAGTTTTCTCCTTTCTTTTTGTCTGTAAATCCAATTCGAACAGGTATTTTTTTTCTAATAGTCATGTCCACTTTAAGGGATAAAGAAGAGGTAAAAACATTTTCAAATCCGACTAAGTTTTAGAGTCCCACGATGGCAACGGGCAAGAAATAAGGGAGATTGCAGAGAAAAAGAGACAGAAATCCGCTTATTCTCATAAAAATAAGTGCAATGCAGTGTTTAATTTTTTTGTGGACGCTTTGCCGTTGGAACAGATACTGGAAAAGATCATCATAAGCTGGATTATTTTCATAGAATGAGGATGTTTGAGCCAAAACTGTTAGTAAGTGTTTATCTGCTGCATTATGCAGTGTTTCATGCCACGGATTATTGTAATTCCTACGAAAGGGAATTTTAAGCTCCTCTTCCCTATTGGAGGGGCAATTCAAGTAGTTAAGTATGAAATAATACTCTATATCGGGGTTGAGATATTGGCAACGAAACTTTTTGTTCCTATTCTTTTCCGATTTTTACCTTTTTTCCAATTTCTGTATGTTATTTTTATTATCATTATAATTCTATATACAGCATGATGCTTCTGATATGAATAAAAATAACGAAAATGAAAAGATGTATGAGAAAATTATGGGTATGTTACTATTCGTTAGCCATTTGACGGAGATTTCAGTGGTAGAAATTTCTTCCTGAAAACTTCTGGAATTATTTAATTTAAAGATTAAAAAAATAGTCGGTGAGCAAGTTGGTTCCGTAAAGACATGCTTTGGTAAACTACAGATTATATAATTTCTTTATTTTTAAGAATTTATTTGTCTTTTTTCTTAGAACAAATTTTTTTTAATTTGATAATCTTTGAATTTTGATTTCAAACGAAAAATTTGTATTTCTTTATTTCATATTTTATAATTGATTTCATAAAATGACATCTCCGTGTTTTATTATGTAATGCAGCGTTTCTCAAACTGTGGTGCACGCCTCCCTTGGGGGGGGGCGTGATAACTTTACGAGAGGTTCGAGAGCGTATAGAAAAGTTGACAACAAAAGATTATTTTTAAAAAAATTGATAATTTACTGAAAGTAAACAAACAAAAAGTACGTTCTGACATAACAAACAATATAATACACATTTACACTGAAATAATAAACTTATAAGAGTATCAGTACTGCAAATAAATTTCATAATTAATTCAACAATACTAAGTTAA
This sequence comes from Trichonephila clavipes, assembly GCA_019973935.1. NCBI lineage: Eukaryota > Metazoa > Arthropoda > Arachnida > Araneae > Nephilidae > Trichonephila > Trichonephila clavipes. Next base: position 490,961 of record BMAU01020281.1, on the reverse strand, counting down.
GAACTAGTAATAATTACCAATAATCCCATGGTTGTGTCATATATAAAACTATATACAAAAATTAATACGTATCTTGATATTTTGTACGGTTTATTATTAATCCCGTAACTGTTGATTAAATGTTATTCGATTCTCCCGCCAATGCCACCTTTTCCCAGGTAGGCGGGCTTATGTGATGTATTAAGGGAGGGGGGTGGGAAAGGAATAAATAAGCAAATCCTCTGAAATAAGTACATTCTTCGCAAACACTGTCATCTTATTGCTTTCCAAAGCTTTAGGAATAATTTTATGGATAGCAGTGCACTGAGAAGATCATACTTTTGACAGACGTATATATACGCAAGGGGAAAATACCATTTTAGCTGAACGAGACGTTTATATGCGAGGGTGGAACTTAAGAGGTTGGAATCCTGTTGTAGCTTTAGCATTAAAGTATCGTATTATTGAATTCAATTCATGGATATTGTATGGAAGGAGGGGGGCGCGATGAAAATTATGATTGAATATTGGGTCGCAAGTATTGAAAGTTTGTAATGAGAATGACTAAATTCAATCAAGTCGTAATGTCCTCCTCTCCCACATACGTAAGCTAATTTTTATGGCCACGTTTTGAAAAAAAAATACACGCCGAAAATCTACGGTTGGTAAAATAAAAGCTTTTTTGTGACAACGAACTAGTTCTTACACCTTGAACACAATATGGTAGTATTTTTAAAAACCAAATTTTTTCACTTATTCTCAGCGAGTGATATAAATGGTAAAATCTAACTATTGATATAACTTTAAAATGTTGCTTGTAACTTATTAAAAGAATAACTCAATATCAGGCTCATTTGAGTATTTTTTACAGTTGCACGAAGAAGAAATTGCATAAAAGTACCGAGAATCTATTCAAACCTTACTTATCTATACAGAAATTTCTTTTGTACTTTTTTTTTTTGACTGTCGATGTGTAATGTTCAAGAACCTGTATTCAAAAGAAATTTTCATATTGAAAACTGCTTCAACGTTAACATTATATTCTTACTTTTTTAGTCTGCATGTATTTTTTACTGTATTCCTCGTTTCTGACTGAATTAATATATTTATATAGGTATAAAACGAATTCCATTCATCTCTACGCTGTAACTCTAAATATATTTCAAATTTTACGTGCTAGACGAAAACAGAATATTTATTAATTTTTTCTTACTTTAAAAAAGAAACTACATTATACATGTTTGAGATACAAAGTCTTGAACCTTTTGGGAAACTGAAACATTTTCACCATCTTCAAATGTGTTGCAAGTTTGCAAGGGTTCTTTGAAAAAGTGAATACAGCCTTTATTCAATTCCTCTACTATTAGCTCACATACTCTCTCTCTATATATTTATTTATCTTCGTGGAAATTACAATCGTTAATAAAATACATTTTAAAGCGCTCAATTTGTGATGTACCTCCTCTTGGAAGTACATCCCTCGAAATTTCAGCGTGAGCTAGAGATGTAGGATTAGCGAAAGAACTAGGATCAAACATTATCTTAATATGACTTTATTAAGATATTTAACTTAAACCTTCAACAAATTCAATTATAATAATTAATATGAGAGAATCCACGATGGCGCAATATGCAACACACAATATATATATTTATAATAAGATCTAATTCAATTCAGACCAATCTCAATAAGCGAACCGCCTAATCCTCGATTCTAATATTAAGTAATCAATTCTTCCTTATTATATGTCGTAATAGCACTTGTCTTTATCTGCAATGGGATGCAGCTTTACAACTATTTTCCAGTCGAGCACCATTATATGTATCCACGTCAAGCACAAATTATTCAATCTTGAAACACGAACTGTGTAATAATCATCAACTGCCACAACGCACATCAATTGTCTAACCTTCCTTTACATTGCCAGCCCGCTTACTCTAAGATCCTATATTTAAAGTCCGTTTGTTTGCATCTCTTATTCACATCTCATTTCTTGGATTTGGTTGGAAAAGAGTTACCATTAATTCTCGCCCAAAAAACCCAAAGGACTTGTTAAAGAAAAAACGCGTAAGACGTCACAAATTGAGCTGAAATTTTATATACATGATTATTTTGGATGACAATACAGTAATTTAATTATAATTAATAAAAATTAATTCATTAAAACTAATTATCTAAAGAATTACAAATACAGCCACGTTGGCATCATTTTTTTCGACTTAACAACCATTTTGGCGATTTGAGTCAAAACTTGAAAATGTTTTATTTTCACACGTTTTAAAGCATTTAATTGAACTGAAATTTTATATACAGGATTGTTTTGGATAACAATACGATACTTTAACGACAATTAATAAAATTAATTACCACTTAATGTTGTGATATTGTCCTAAGTATATAAATATTTATATTAATTGTTACTATTTAATACTAAGTAGCTAAAATAAAATTTTTTGTTGATCTAAGTAGGAATTGACTTAAATTTTTTTATATTGCTTGCTTTTTATATTTAAACTAAAATTCCTTGGTTATGTTCCTTTAATTTTTGAATGTCTGCTAAAAAATGAATTCATTCTAAAATTTAAATCATTATTCAAATTAATATTATGTTATGGAAAATTTCTTTTAAACATAGATTGAAATACTTCCCTTTTCAAAAATTTTGAGCAAATAGAAAGGATAAAAGTTCTCATTTCATAGCCATGTGTTAGAAACTAACTAATAACTGATCACTCTAGAGAATTATACTTCAAATTCCAATGAAAACAAATTATTTTACTAAATATGTTATTTATAAGTTCTATTAAGCAATTAAATAACCCACAATTATGCCGGATACCACAAAAATGTAGGTTAACTTACTTTACATACGATTTATCTATTTTCAATAGCCATTTAATATTAATTATTATCAATTAAGATATTATTTGATAAATGAAAAAATAGCACTTAGTTGATTTATTCTTCCAACTTTTGGGCTTTAGTTATTCACCAATTTAGAACAAAACCTATGTAAATTATATTTCACTAGCTGATACACCCGTTCTTCGCACGGGTGAATTGATAAGTTACATAATACAGATTGAAGAATAAAGTTTTTAATGAGTTAATTTTGAGAGAACTGCAAATTAAACAACAACAAAAAAATGCTTTTTGCATATCTCATCTGAACAAACGGAAACTTATATTTGTTAATGAAGGTCTAATAGCTGATAAAAGGATATTTTTTTGATGGAAAAAACATCGAAAACACTCTTCCTAAGCTGATTTCTGCTCAGCAAAAGTACCACATTGTTACAAATTTTGTGTAATGAACGCCTAAAATAGTGTAAATAATTTATTTCTGGATGTGTTATACGTTAGCATTACATTCTGTTTTATTTATTTTATGTTAAAATTGTAATATTCGCAAGCAACGCAGTTCCTCACATTATAATGGGGATTCAATGGTTGGTAATAGAACCAAGTTGGCAACTTGGTGATTGATTGAACGGTGCAGAATTTGATTTTTTGTTGCTCCCACTGGTAGGGAGTTGCAACAAAAACTTTCTCCATAAATATATATATATATATACATGACGATTTTCATAGTGATCGGTTGAACGATGTTGGAGTGAAGCGGGATCATATATACAAACATCTGTTTACATATATATGGATTATTAGATTATTACTTATCCTTACAGTAGGAAGCGATACTGGAGCTGTTGGCGATCTCATTATTTCAGCGACGTTTCATTGGCGTGAATGACACTTAAACTAGCTTTTTATTAAACAAACACGAGGGCTTTGTGCATCGGCAGGTTCAAAGTGCGTCAACCTCGCGACACGATTTGCCTTTATCAGCATCAGGTATGAAATACATTGTTCAGCAAAAATAACATCTACAATTCCCATGCACGAAAGTGCTGTTTAAACACTAAAAAAGATACACTTTTCTATGTATTTAATTCTTAAAAATTAAAAAAAATAATTATCAAGTATTAAAAAGATAAGAATTTTCAAATTCTTATTAAAATTAGTTTTCTAGCATTTTAATAACAATCTCTTTTATGAAAGATTCGAAATAAAATATATGAATCAGTACTTATTACGGAGCACTATTCTATAATATTTTTGTTTTTCTGAACATTAAGATATTTCAGACTCACATTATACATTCTGAATACCACTCTTAAGGTGATGAAAATTCTTGAGTAAACTCTATTTTCCTTTTCTGAGAGAGTGGCCTATCACTCGACCAAACTGCCTCCCGCAGAAAACTTACCAGTCTACTTTTTGGGAAAGAATCTCATTCCAATGTAAGGAAAGAGAGATGCAACGCTTTCCCCAATAGTGACAAATTTTCTGAAAACTCATTCACGTTTTTGCTGATGTTGCCGTTGAAAATTATTTTTTCCCAAACTATCTTTTTGTCGACGTTTTTCCAGCTTCATTCGATCACGCGTCTGTAAAAGGTAAACAAACTTTCGTAAACACGTTAAACTTCTCTTTTTTTCTCAGGACTACGCTTGTACTAATTACAAGCGTAGAATTGTAAAATGTGTGTGTGCTTTTTTTCCTTTTAACTGTTCGAAATGAGGTTGGTTTTTAGCAGTGAATCCTTAGGACTAGGGTTTGCAATTCCGTATTATATTTTTCAATTTCGGGATTTCAGGATTATATTATCCTAATCCCGGGATTAGGATTGAGCTATTTATGAAAAATATTTACCCAAAAGCTTAGCTGAAATTACGTAATAAAACTGAAAACATAATTAAAAAAAATAGTTTAATATTATTATTTATTGAAACAAAAATTAAAACAAAACTTAATTCATATTAAAAACAAGTAAAATAGAACAGAGTGTTTTTTTCCAGATATAGAAGTTTATGTTGGCATTACTTTCCAAGATGGCGACCAATTTAACAGCTGTCAAGTGATTTATTCTCAGTTTGGTTTGGCAATTCATCATGAATAGACTCACGCCTGAACAACGCTTTCAAATTGTGCAATTTTATTTCGAAAATAATGGTCGATTTTCATAAGCGAATTTTGTTTAGCGATGAAGCGCACTTCTGGTTGAATGGCTACGTCAACAAACAAAACTGCCGCATTTGGAGTGAAGCTAATCCACAAGTGTATGTCGAAACACCGTTACATCCAGAAAAATTGACTGTTTGGTGCGCTTTATGGGCAGGTGGAATCATTGGTCCGTACTTCTTCAAAAACGATTAAGGCCACAACGTTACAGTCAATGGTGATCGGTATAGAGCCACGATTACTAACTTTTTCATTCCTGAATTAAACAATCCTGATGTCCAGGAGCTGTGGTTCCAACAAGACGGCGCAACATGTTACAGAGCTCGTGCCACAATCGGTTTATTGAAAGACACGTTTGGTGACCGCCTAATTTCACGTTTTGGACCTGTGAATTGGCCTCCAAGATCTTGTGATTTAACACCGCTAGACTATTTTCTATGGGGCTATGTAAATTCATTGATCTATGCGGATAAGCCACAAACGCTTGACCATTTGGGAGACAACATTCGCCGTGTTATTGCCGATATACGGCCACAAATGTTGGAAAAAGTCATCGAAAATTGGACGTCCAGATTGGACTACATCCGAGCCAGCCGTGGCAGTCCTATGCCAGAGATCATATTTAAAATGTAATGCCACAAGATTATCTTTCGAATAAAAAAATTCATGTCAATCGAATAATACATCGTTGTTTTATTGCAATTCAAAGTTCTATACCTCATAAAAAACACCCTTTACATAATGACATTAAAAATCATTTCCTCATTTCTTATGTTTCTGTAAATAAGATCTTAAAAACACAGCTCGTCCAGCGTTTCAGCATTTAAACGGCTTTTTACTTTTGTTACAAATTGTCCTGCCAAAAAAATGGTGCTCGTTCAGACGCTACACTAGTATATACATAGGTTTTATCATCATTGAATAGAAGTATTTTCTTTCCAGGTAGTCATCACATTTCCTCTATTTTCGAAAAGAGACTTTCTTTTGAATTTTTGATGACAGAGAGTGTCTCAAATTTGATAGGCTGCATTAGTGTGTATCACCTCTTTAATAACTTTATATAGTGCTTCTACTACACTTAAGGCATCCGACTATATATATATATATATATATATATATATATATATATATATAAATATATATATATATATAGGTTGAAAAAGTGCTTTTTAGGTGTTTGATGTTTGGTGTTGTTTGGGTCATTAGGAAAAACAGAAATTAAGTATTGAGGAGAAGAAGGACTAATTCATAAAAGTAGAGAGTTTCATAAGTTCTTTTTATAGCATTTACTTTATCTAAGTAATAAAAATATTTTTTAATTCGTTTTTTGAAGAATGAACTTTTCATGATATGTGTACGAAAAAGGGGATACCTAAATAATAATCCTATAAAATGCAATGAAATTTTTAACATATGTGCTATGAGCCCTTCAGAGTGTAACAAACCGCAGGTTTTAAAACAGCTACATTTAATCACATTTTACAGCCATTTTTAGCATAGAACATGCAGTAATTTTGACGTAAAATCATGACCATCAAATTTAAATGCTAATAAAAAACTTAATTCCTAAAACTATTTTTTATTCTGCCGCCTGTGACACTTCAGTGGGATCAAGAAGTATATCAAAGACGTTAAAATTGCATAATGTGCAATTTATTTTTATTTATTACGTTTTTCTTAACTTAAAAAATTTTGCTAAATTTTCCTAAAAATATTTTATTTTTCAAAAAAAGGGCGATACATGTTAGTTATTTAATAGTTATAACTATTTAAGTCTATTTATGTTCTTTAAAACAATAAAATTATTCATAAAATCAATTTTTGAAAAATTTATCTCCGAACCTAGCCGGACACCTTAACGCGGATTTTGTGTACAAATTGATTCAATTATTGAAAAAGAATGGGAATCCATTTCAAGTATTTCATCCATTTGAAATAGAATATCCCTTTGTATGAGCTGTTAGTAATGCAGTGGGTTTCGAAGCGTCAAGTTTTTCGAGCAGGTTTAATATTAATTTACGGCATTTAAATGAAGAAAGAGCTTTTACACAAAATTTATTCCTGAGACGTTGCTTATACCATTGTGTAAGTATTGCAGTAAACCACTTAGATCTGTGCGACGTTTTCCCATACGAGAAATGAGAGAACTGCATATAATTTTTTACTTACATTACTTATAATTGCACAAAAGAAATTCTACGTACATATTTCATAAACAAAATATGTAGATTTTCAGAAAATTAAATTCTTAGAATATTTTGATGAGAAAAAATTTTCAATATATAATACAGATAAAAATTAAATCCATGAATTAGCTATTTTAATCCCGGAATTTCGAGATTTGAAGAAACAAAGGGATCCCGGGGCTGCAAACCGTATTTAGGATGCGTAACGCAGTGCTGTTAATAAAACCTCGTGATATAATTTTTTTTATTTATCTTCTGCCCATATTTGTTTCTCAAAGCAATTCAATATACGTAGGGAGTTTTGAAAAGTAAAATAATAAGCTCATTCAAAGTAAACGTTTATTCAGGAAATGAATCGTAACGTACAATGTGGAGAGGCACAAATACATATTACTTCTCTACATAGTCACCATACTTATTGAAACATTTGTTCCCCATCTAAACGAACACTGTGGAAATCTGCGTCAAGGTTTTGAAATCACGATACGAAGGTTTACAGAGCCTCAGCATGGGTTCTGATATGCTTAACTCTTAAGATAACCGACTAGCGCATAAATGAATAATTTTCATGATATTTAGTGTCACTTAGATAAGAATACATATATAAACTTTATTTAAGGACAATTGAAAAAGAAATTATTTAAATACAATATTTCGGTAAAAAATTAACTTAGAAGAACCTTTTTTTTCAAAATGTTCTCCTTTTGTGAAAAATGCTTCTATTATAATAATATTTTGCCTGTATATAGCTCAGACCAATGTACAGAGTCTTAACTATGATTTTTGAAAAACTCACATTATTTTCGGAGTTACAAACCATTGAAGTAATTATCGGTGTTTTTTTCTTCAAATTTCTCCCCTCTGTTGTCGTAAAACATGCATAAACCCACTTCTAAGTTATATATTTCAAAAATTCTAGTTGAGCATCTGCACAGAGTTCTGAGATATATACTGGAAAAATATTATTATATTAGAAGTATACCATATTATTATATATTAGAAGTGTTACTTTTAAACAGGGGTACTCAACCTTTATCTCAGCCGGGCCGCGTGCATTTGTTAGGTATTTTTAGCAGGCCGCATACATATGAAGCCTATTTCACGCGTACCGCAACGTGGGAACTAATGGGGGTGGGGGGAGGAGAAATGCTTTAAGACCAAGATTACATAGAAATGTTAAAATGGGGAAGTTGACCAAAATATTAAAACTCATCTATTTTGCTTTTTTTAATTATTTTTTATATTTTTTTATTTTTGTCACTAAATTTTTCTAAATTGGAAGTATTTAAAAATCACTCGCTTCTCTGTGAAATTACCACTAACAAAACTCTTTTTGCTATTGTAAAGATTTTATTCAAGAAAGCCTAGATTCAGAAAGCATTTTTCACAAAAGGAGAATATTTTGAAAATGGGTCATTCTATGTTTATTTTTTGTCAAAATATTGTACTTAAATAATTTATTATTGTAATTTTATTCTTAAAACAATTTTATATTCACTTTCTAATTTAAGTGACACTAAATATCATTAATTTTGTCCATTTATACGCTTTTGCAAAATCACGGATCCGAACGTAGTCGGATACCTTAAGGTGCAGTAATCTCTTCTCGTGATATTTAGCTTTCTATTTATTATTTTCGCCATTTATTTTGAAATTTCCTTCAATCCCCAAAATTTCCCTTATTTCATTTTAAAAAACTCTCCCCGATTTTTTTTCAAATGTTAGTCTTATTTTCTTATGAGATATTGAAGCTTCCACGGTCACTCCATAGTGTCGCTAAAATCGGTTTTTATTTGTTTTGTTTTCTCCTTTAGTGAAGCGAGGAGGTTGACAAGAAAATGAACTGTGCATTACATTATTTAAGGACAAAATTGTGTTTGCTTGAGCGTTATGGAGATGAAATTTGATGTAAAGCACACAAGGCTCTTAATTACTTTTTATCAATGTTATAGCTACAAATTTTGTTTTGCCTTCGATATTTTGGAAACCTTTTGAATGTATATTTTTCTCATTTCATGGTTTATTCTGTAAATTTCTCGTATATTTCTGGAAAAGATTTTTAAAGTATTTGTTATCAAACATGATGTATTAGCTAAACGTTAAAAAATTTTCAAGAAGTTCGTTCAGTTTTCCCCCAATACATTGCTTCTCTTATTCTGATTTCCTTCTTTCCATTAGTTTACATTAAACAATCAAGGTGAATGGATAAAAATGTATTTCCTTATTAGGAAGTATAAGCTGAATTAAAGAATTTACAGTTGACTTTGTTTATGCTTTCCATAAATAAGAGTTAAAACTAAGAAATTGTGACAATAGACTTTTGATAAATTTTAAATTTCAATGCTATTAAATTTTAGCATTTTTACTTGTTTGAAACAATCTTCAGTTTTAAAAATAAAAGCGTAATGAATGAAAAAGTTTCATAGAGTAAAAAAGACCCTTATTAACAAAGACCTTAACAACAGATCACAGTTTGATTTAGTGTGATGTTTCGTATATGAAGCCTAACGTTGTTCAAAATACTTTAAGTGAGCCATCTTTGCAATACCTCCATGATAATGTTTTTACGTGGCCTCAGCCAAAAATTGAATGGAAACAATAAGAGGAACTTCTTTTTTTCTAAAACCGACGAGCTTCCTATGCTTTTTTCGGTTCCACATTTTACTGATAAAAAAGTATTACATATAATTATTCACACTCTATATGCATTTCACCTGTTAAATTTGCTTTATATTCATGTAAAAGACCACCTGTTTGACATGCTTAAACTTTTTTTTTAAATTATGGGAAAGCTATCTATCTATCTATCTATCTATCTATCTATCTATCTATCTATCTATCTATATATATATATATATATATATATATATATATATATATATATATATATATATATATATAAATAATATATATATATATATATAAAGGAATAAATCGATTTATTCATTCACTCACTCACTACGAGATCTTCTGAGCTATTAGATATACAGACTTGACATTTGGTAAGCATGTTACTATTTTTAATAGACATCAGTTAAAAATAGATTTTGCAGTAATAAGCCTCCAGACGGGATTAAAATGTTATTATAGTTGGAGAACAAAACCCGTTTTTGATTTATTAGATCTACACACTTGAAATTTGAAAAGCATGTTTTCATTGCTGAGTAGAGATACACTAGAAATTTTTGCCGAACTTGACAAGTAACGAGGATTGTGTGCGATGGTGACGGGAGCGTTTTAGATAAAAATTCCCGTTCTTAAACAACAAGCTAGACTATGGCAAACATATTTCTTTTGTTGAGTAGCGAACCACCAAGAATGAGTTCTCGGAAATAGATTCTCTAAAGGGAATCTGGGGTTAAAGAGGTGCTTTAAATAATTATATTACTTTTTAGAAATTTAAGTCCGGTTTTCTTTAAACCAAGATACACGGGCTATAAGAATGTTTTATGCAATCGAAAGCATAACATTACTAATCAGGTATCAATAATTTTAAAAACAACAACAACATACATATTCAAACATCACCATTAAATACCCTGCAAACCGGGAGGGTAACAGATCAGCGTATATAATTCGCACATAACAAATTAGATAATAATCCTCTCTCACGCTTTAGAATTCTATTTATTAGAGAAACTTAGCTGTAACTATTCTGTTGTTTTCGATTGAATTCGATTCGTTTAATTTCAGATATGTTTTTTTCAGTACGCAATTCCAATATGCTGCCACTTCGTGCTTGTACACGTGTCATTCATGCAAAAGACCAATTTGGGCAAAAATAATAAATAATATCAGGTATTTTTAAACTCTTTTGCATGAATTTTTTTAAAAAAAATTCATATGTGGGAAAGACACGCATTTCCTAAAAGAGGCGTTATGGAGTGCACATTACATTTAATCATTCAGTTCTGTCTCTAAAGGCATAATTTATCTTGACGTTAGAAATAAAATAATTTCACGGACAAATAGTCTTAAAGTCGGGAGGAGGGGATAAAAAGGTTTTCAATTACTTGTGGACCATCACAAACTTAAAGTATGCTGTCCATTACACGGGGTTGTCGATTTATTCCCCTAATCGTTGCTTCCCAATGGTTTGTATCACGACAATAACGTTCTGTGCTCCTACTCGGGAAGGAAGGCAAGTAGGATAATTTAGCGACCCATTGTAAGAAACGTCTTGCGCTCCTCAAGTCGCCCCAGGTGCTGGGAAGTAGGGCGTAGAAAAGTAGAGGACGCGCAATGCAATTTCCCAGTTGCGAAATAACAGATTTTGCCCTGGAACAGTGCAATTGCATTGTTATTGTCACTTTCGTTGTGGCTATTTCACCAGATGGTTTTTTTATAAGATAGGATCGTTTCGGCTAACTGAATCAACGTGTTTCTTTTTCAATTCCTACTATTAACTCACTCTGTCTATTTATTTATTTATCTTGGCGGAATTTTCAATCGTTAATAAAATACATTTTAAAGAGCTCAACTGAGCTGAAATTTAATATACATGATTATTGTGGATGGCAATACAATAATTTAACTATAATTAATAAAAATTAATTGATTAAAACTAATTATTGAAAGAATTACAAATGCAGCCACGTTGGCGACTTAGCGACCGTTTTGGCGACTTGTGTCAAAACTGGAAAAGGTTTTTTAAAGCATTCAGTTGAACTGAAATTTTATATGCATGATTGTTTTGGATGACAATACGATACTTTAATGATAATTAATAAAAATTAATCACCATTTAATGTTGTGATTGTGTCTAATGTATATACATATTTATATTAAATGTAACTATTTAATAAAATGTAGCTAAAATAAAATTTTTCTTTGTTGATTAAGTAGGAATTGACTTAAATTTTTTTTATATTACTTGTTTTGTGGATTGTTGCTAGATTTGTTATCGACTCAGACGAGTGTCAATAGATCTTAATTCGATTTGGAAAATCGGAAACATGTACCTTTAAAAATAATGCCATTAAACGTAAAATACTATCGTAAAGAAATCTATTTCTGGATAATTCCATGATTTTCCTTCAGTATAAGGCATTATGATATTATATCACAGTTTCTCAAGCTATTTGGGGGGGGGGGGCGCCTAGGTGGGCGGCATAACCCTACGCGGGAGGGGGAGGGGAGAGCGTATCGAAAAGTCGAAAATAAAAGATTATTTAAACAAATATTAATTTACTGAAAAGGAGAAAAACAAAGAGAAAATAAATTAAGACAATATAAAAAACAAAATACACATTTATACTGATATAATATACTTATAAATGTATCAGTACTGCACAATGTATTTCATAATTAATGAATATAAGGTTATTATTAACTAGTGACTTCTGGGCTTATTTTGCACAGTAGTTTTTCAAAGGAAAGTTTAATATAAGTTATTATACTCTATATAAAATATTTTTCCATATTTAGCTGAGATCAAAGTAACCACGGTAGAAAATCCGGTTTCACAAAGGTAGGATGTTGGAAATGGAAGATTAGACTTTAGAAATGGATGGTTCAGAAAATAAATATTTAATATAATTAAAACTTATTTTGCAATCCGTTCCAGTTTAAAAATTAGAAAGGAAAAGTAACGTACTACTTACACTGTTACTTAAAAGTAACATATATAAAGTTTAATTATTATCTTTTGATAATTTGTACGGATTATAATTAAGGTCGCATTATAGCTTTAGCGTCGAAATGCATTATTATTGCATTCAATACTTTATTATATGGGGTGGGGGCGAAATGAAAATTATGATAAAAAAAATTGGATTGCGAATATTGAAAGGTTGAGAAGTACTGTGTTACATGGTCTGCATAAAAAAATACATTAAGAGCCTGATTTACCGAGGTGTGTAAAACGCATATCCTTAATGTATACTTTGTAAAGGGTGTTTTTTTAGAGGTATAGAACTTTAAATTGCAATTAAAAAACGATGTATTATTCGATTGACATGAATTTTTTTATTCGAAATATAATCTTGTGGCATTGCATTTTAAATATGATTTCTGGCATAGGACTGCCACGGCTGGCTCGGATGTAGTCCAATCTGGACGTCCAATTTTCGATGACTTTTTCCAACATTTGTGGCCGTATATCGGCAATAACACGGCGAATGTTGTCTTCCAAATGGTCAAGCGTTTGTGGCTTATCCGCATAGACCAATGCCTTTACATAGCCCCACAAAAAATAGTCTAGCGGTGTTAAATTACAAGATCTTGGAGGCCAATTCACAGGTCCAAAACGTGAAGTTAGGCGGTCACCAAACGTGTCTTTCAATAAATCGATTGTGGCACGAGCTGTGTGACATGTTGCGCCGTCTTGTTGGAACCACAGCTCGTGGACAACATGATTGTTCAATTCAGGAATGAAAAAGTTAGTAATCATGGCTCTATACCGATCACCATTGACTGTAACGTTGTGGCCTTCATCGTTTTTGAAGATGGATTCCACCAGCCCATAAAGCGCACCAAACAGTCAGTTTTTCTAGATGTAACGGTGTTTCGACATACACTTGTGGATTAGCTTCACTCCAAATGCGGCAGTTTTGTTTGTTGACGTAGCCATTCAACCAGAAGTGCGCTTCATTGCTAAACAAAATTCGCTTATTAAAATTGACCATTATTTTCGAAATAAAATTGCACAATTTGAAAGAGTTGTTCAGGCGTGAGTCTATTCATGATGAATTGCCAAACCAAACTGAGAATAAATCACTTGACAGCTGTTAAATAGGTCGCCATCTTGGAAAGTAATACCAACTTAAACTTCTATACCTGAAAAAATAAACTCTGTGTAACCGTGAATTTATTAATACAGTTGAACCTGTTTTTGTGCGGTAGATATTGACCGCATGAAAAAATCGCACAAAAAATATTGAAAAATTTCATAAATTCTTACATATAACAAACTATAATTCGTAGAAATACTCCAAAAAAACTTTTTTTCATGCGGTAGATAGGGACCGCATAAAAAAGTCGGATTTCTAAAATATGCCAATTATTTACGAAATTTATATATATATGTACGAGTACTTCCATAACAAAATAAATAATTAAATATTATACATGGAAACATCTTAAAAACATATAGTTTCTCATTGTATACACGGATAAGATTTCAAAATGCACATACATAATTCATCGCTACTCATCGCAATCCAAAGTCCTGTAATGAATAAGATCAAAATCGCTTTCGTCACTTGAAGGTGCAATTTCAATTGATTTATATTTTGGCAACATAAGGTAAGATATAAGTTTTTGTGACGAAGGACGGGTGGTCAGTTGCTTGTAAATGTCACGATAACCAGCTAAACATGATTGAAGCCCTTTTTGGAATTTTATACTTCTTTCTTAAATGATATCTATTTGAAGAAAATGCTTTTCCAGTTTGTTGGAAAGCTGGATCCCTGCATATTTTTATCCACTGTCAAAGAATCCAGTTCTTCTTGTCCGTTTTCATAATCTATCAAATTATTCATAATGTCACTGTCATTGAAAGCTTCGTCTTCAATGAAGCGCGGGGTGCTGTAGCGTTGAGAGAAAGCAACTGAATGCGCATTGTCGGAAGACTGTTTATAATAAATGAATAGAGCGTCTTACATTTCATTGGCGTAAAGTACACCCCCACATTGCGGAGGGAGGGGGGAAGGAATCTAGGGGTCTCAGGCTTGACTAACGTTAAATACGTATTTACCCAATTTATAAAATATTAAAGGCGAAATCTGACTTTCAGGGGGTCCTAATATTCACCGATACGCCACTAGTAAATAGATAGTAAACATTACAACAGCTCCAAAGCCATTGTAATTCATATACCGCATAGAAAACATATCGCACCACATAAAAAATGGCTTAAAAATAAAATCGCACGAAAAGGAAATCGCATAAAAAAGACCGCACAAAAACAGGTTCGACTGTATAGTTTAAATAATTTATAGTTTTCTTCTAGTCTAGTTTCTTCTAGCTAATAGTTGACGTAGTCTACTGGTCATAATCATGAAATCGTGGCAGGTGTTGTTAAATTGCGGGTTCGATTCCTTAGGCCACTGGAGTCACACTGTGAACAGAGACTGATAAAAATTAAATCTATCCCCTCTGAATATTCTTATGATGGTGTTGCGTGAAAATTAGGATATTAGGGTACCGGACCATGTGTCGTCTTCGTCACTTGACTGTGGTTCAAAATTGCGAGATTCATCATCAATGACCGTCATTTTTCTTTAAACGCAATGTCAATAAACATTCCCAAATTCCAATTTTATGCTACACATATAATTACCAAATCTGCTGCTTAAACGTGTAATATATTCTTATTTGTGTGTTAATATTTTATTTTAATTTTAGTGTAATGCTGACAGCAAGTTTTATAGAAGTTTTCATTACTTCAAATTAATTGCAATGATTATCCTGCTCAAATATATTGACTAATATATTAAATTATTACATAATTGTATCAATTTCTGAATGGAAACGAAATTAGTATTGGCTACATTAAATAAAGACATTCCGTGTAACGTACAAGGAATTAATCACAAAACCCCCTATCACATTATAATTTATTTTCAAATATATATTTAACCATATACCTCTACTCATTTAGGGCTTTGCATTTAAGAGGAAAAGTCCCTTCCAGACTTATTTTGTTTCTGGATTATGGATAAAAAATTGTCAATCTTTTATGCATATTTTCAAACATACATATCTTTTTAAGCATAATAGCACCATTCGCATACAAAGTTTCCTAATAAATAATGTAAAAAATCTGTTTAAATACGGCAGAAATCATTGGACTTTGGAGTCAATTTACACTAACTATAAATGTAAAGCTTAGAATATATAGTTTTTGTTTTGAGTTATAAATTTGATTCCCATCTTAAGCATTTACATAAATGATTAGGAAATTATTAATCAAAATTGGATCGTGTATGATACATTCGAAAACACGGTACTGCACATACCGAACATCACACTCTGGACAGTGGAATCTTGTTTCTCTTCTTAGTTTCATTCCTTTTCTGTCTCTCTTTGAGCAGCAAATAACACACTGTCGTGTTGGATTAGTTTTCTTCTCTGTTGAGGGAATGTAGTCAACAAATTGTCTTTCACACAAGCTTGAAGGGGATGCTCAGAAGAAGAACGTCCTCTTTTTGCAGAAAATTCCTCCGAACAGTGCTGTCAATTATTAGAAACCATGAAAAGTCCGTATCAAATAATACGAGAAAGCCTCATTGCACAGTGTAAATGTTCAAGGTGCCCGGAGTACACTAGCCATGAGCCATAATGGTACGTTTCACATGTCCAAGCTCAGTTCAGGAAAAGCCAGGAAGGGGTTAAGGTATTACCTTGATTTTCTCTTTCCTTGCCTGTAATTAAAAAAAAATATTTAAATAACAAATAAGTGCTTAAAGAATTGGATATAATAGAAGAGAGAGTGAGTAAGAAACAGAGAGGGAGTAAAAGAGAGGGAGAAAGTGTGTGTGAGAAAGAAATTAAGAGATAGAGCAAGAGAGAAAAAGAGAGAATGAGAAATATAAAGAGAGAGAGAGGGAGTAAGAGAGAGAGATAGAGAAAATGAGAAAAAAATGAGAAAGAGGGTAAGTAAGGAGAAAGAGTAAGAGAGAGAGAGAGAGAGAAAATGAAAAAGAGGGTAAGTAAGAGGAGAGAGTAAGAGAGAGAGAAAGAGTAAGAGAGAGAGAGAGAGTAAGAGAGAAAGAAAGTAAGAGAAAGAGAGTAAGAGAGAAAGAGAGAGAGAGAGTAAGAGAGAGATAGTAAGAGAGAGATAGTAAGAGAAAGAGAGAGTAAGAGAGAGAGACAGAGAGAGTAAGAAAGAGAGAAAGAGAACGAGAAAGAAGTTAAAAGAGAAATGGAGTGAGTAAGGGAAAGAATAAGAGAGAGAGAGAGTGAATGAGAAAGAGAATGTGAGTAAGAGAGAGGGAGAGAGTGAATAAGAGAGAGAGAGTGAGTAAGAGAGAGAGAAAGAGAGATCAAGAGTAAAAGAGAGAAAATTTTTGAGAGAGAGAGTGAGTAAAAGAGAGAGAGAGAGTAAAAGAGAGAAAAGTGAGAGAGATTTATAGTAAAAGAGAGTGTGAGAAGAAGATAATATTTAGAATATACAAATATATCAAACGTTTAAAAATGACATTAACAGAATTAAATTTGAAATATATCCTTGTTACACAAAAGGTGCTGCTTTAAATCAATTTACACTCCCCCACACGGAATTAATGCACGGACTTAAAAGTCTCTTTTCAAAAACAGAAAAATAAATCAATAATTCTTTTTCCCCCTGAGTGTAAATGATACGAAAGCGAATCAACCATTTCTTAAATGCTAAATTTGCATACCGCTCGAGAAAAGTTTCCGTTAAATTCGGTTTGAAAGCATCTGCTTGAAACTATTTTCGAAGAGAAAATAAAAAGAAATTTACACACGTTGATTTTAAAACAGGTTTTTGTTAGTTTTATTTGTATCGAAAGTCCACCATATGTATTGCTAACAGTCAAATAGGTAAGAAAGATGAAGGAAAAAAATGTACGAAATAAGGTGCAGAAAAACTGCTTTAGCCATTTTTTAAAAAAATATTAATAATTCAAAGCATTAAAAATATTACTAATCGAGACAAAGACTGTGCATCAAAACAAAATTTAAAACTAGAATTTGTATCGGAAATAGAGAGATAAAGTATTTTTTGTTTTTTAGTCTTTAACTATTTGGTGCCCCGATCATAATGAAGTCATGAAAAGCATTCATTTCAGTAGGTTAGTACTAATACCCGGTATTTGAGCAATTATTCACATTTTTTATCCAAATGAGTTTGAACTCAAAACAACACATTTTTTATCGAGTTATCAAATATCATATGTTTACCTTTATCCAGGAGAGTGAGTGTTAATTATCGACACGCTATAAAACAACAAGAAGGCTATTGGATCACGTAATTTTGAACTCCGATCAAGTAACGAGGATGACTCCTCAACTGTACAACCCCTCTCCAAACTACAGCACCACACCAACGAAAGCACTACGATCTCGTACAGATTTAAAATGCATTAGCCCCTGTACCCGGGGGATTTACAGTGGCATTAGGGTTCAAACTCATGACACGCCGGCCACTTTCTCGTGACCTTAACCGCTATATATATAAGCTTCTGCTGCCACTACCAAAAACCTCTTGAAATTGCTTAATACATCATTTACTTCTCTTTTTTTCCTTTGCTGAGTATTTAATTCCAATCAATCACGTTTTCTTACCAAAGAATTACCTAAAATCGATCAATGCATATTAGATGTTCTAGATTTTATAGTAACTTCTGTAGAAACAAGATTGTGCAGCATCAACTTTTTCCAACACATGCTGTATAATAAAAATATGTAGATAAGACAGCTACAGCTTCAAAAAAGGCTGTAGAATCATTATTTTTTATAAATTCTGTTTTACAAATTGTGTACAGTAACAGCTACCAGTTATTACCGAAAGATTTATAAAACAATATAAAAAAATCCACTAAAAGGTAAACACACACACACAACCAATTTATTCTGAAAATTAGTGATTACTGATGAATAGAGTGGGTGCGTGTGTTATTATACTACCATATTCAATTTCCTCTTAAGTAGCTGAGAGGGTCTTTTACAATCTTTTCGTAACTTTTTAGTAGGAATTCATGTTTTTATAGAAAATAGCTTTAAAATTTATATATATCTGCCAATAAAATCACTCATATTTATGGGTTTTTTAAGCAAAAATTCCGTTTGAGCTCTAACTGGTAAAATGAATGGATCACATGAACATTGAAAAGAAAATATGCAAGGTTTAAGTCGAGTGGAAATTTATCATGTTAGAAGCTTTAATGCAAGGTATTAAAGAAAGGGTTTACATTACTGGTTTCGACCAGACTATTCCATTTAGATTTCCTTTGAATATCTGGGATAAAGTTGCTGTAGCATTAATCACAGTGAAGAAACGGAATATGTTTCGGGGTAGGTAATCTCTCTTTTGGAACCTAATGTACTCTTTTTAAGAAATCTAATATATTTCATGATTCAAATCTGGAAGGTTTGTAAGATGCTTTGAATTTTTTTATAAGACCAGGGGTTAATATTTGAAATAAATGAGTTTTGAATAAAAACTGCATATAGTAGGAGATGATCAAATTTTTGGTTTTTGATAAGGTTTAGTTCCTTCCAGATAACCACACAAACATGCTTTAGTTAAATGTGTTTTGAAAAGTTTTCTTAAAAATATGTTTATGAAAGATTACCAAAAAATAAAAATATATTTCTGAGTTTGAATAATCTATTGTTAAGTAAAGTAAATTGGACTGAAGTCCTTTGTAAATTTTATCGGTGATCAATCAGAACTTTTACTGAAAATTCTTTTAAAATTTTTTTTCTGGAAAAATAATATAATTCCTTTTTGAGAAAAAAGTTTTGAGCGAAATGATATGTTTGTTCTAATACGATTTTTTTCTCAGTTTTTAAACGTATACATACAATATAAGGAATTCAAGTTCAAATAAATATGAAGATAATACTGCAATGAAAAATCATTTTTTTAATTCTTAAAATGCATAAATGTGATAGAATATAACTTTAATATTTTTTATGAAAACAGAAGAGTTTTCTTTTTATGTCTTACGAATCAACTGGGTAATATGTACAACTTTGTTGTGTGTTCTAATTCTTGTGTCAGCCATAAAGTGCTTATACATTATTAGTTAAGTGTTAACTTAGGCACAAAGTGCTTATTTTATTAATTATTATTAAAGTGGTAACTCAAGCACAAAGAGCTTATATTATGCTAATTATTAAAGTGCTAACTTGGGCATAATGTGATTATATTATGCTAATTATTAAAGCGCTAACTTAGACATAAGGCGCTTATATTTTAGCTGCTGTAGTTATGTGTGTAGTGCAATACCTTAAGAATCTATTTTATTTTCTTCTTTTCCATTAAATAGAAAATTAAAAAAAACAACGATGTAACTCCACAATAATTCCGCAACGGCGTTATTCCATAATTTCCGAAAAACGGCTTCATTTTTTACATTAATGTTATAATATTATCAAATTTTCTATGTTTACGTAACGCAGGCGTACAGAATTTGGGACCCGAGTTACAGATGGAGGCTAAAGCAAATATCTATGTGGTTCAGCGAACAAAACAATGTGTTACCAGAATTTTACCAAAAATGTCACATCTTATCTTTTAAAGTTTTTAATTATGTATAATTACTGAAAGCGGACCACAACTTTCGCCAATGAACTATTACTAGATTTTTTCGAAGAGGTACCGTAAAGTTTTAATTACTATTAAGAAATAACAGGAATTCCTTGTGTTTCGTCAATATTTGAGTGGACTGTAAAACTGGTTAAAGAATAAAAAATCAGTCTTTTTAGCAACGCTAAGCCTACTTTATTCGTGCACCCGCTTTTGTTGAGGTACAAGCTGGACAATGTCTACTTTTACATTTTTTTTACAGATGGAGCTGCAGTGCGCTGATGACGTAACACCTTGATAATAAGCTTCTTCAGAATATTAATTGGTATTTGTGAGTGTAATGTTGAAAATACAGCTGTTTGTGTTGATTTAGTTTTTCAGGAAGTCTAAGACTGAAGTAATCCCCATGGTATAGAGAAAATACAGGCGCATATTGCGATTAAATTCGTTGAAAAGTTACAGTACCCCGCCAACCTAAGGTAATAAGATGTTTGCTTATGGAAAGGACAGGGCGTCATATGACACCCTTCTGAGGTGAAAAATTAATTTTGAAACAGACCACAAGTCTCTCAAAAAGGGAAATGGAAAACCATCGCTCTCAGATGATACTGAAAACAGTGAAGGAAGTGAAAAACTTTATCCAATTAGACCGAATAACAAACATACAAATGATAACGAATAAGACCGACCAGAGTTAGGCAGTATATGGAAAATTATTAACTAAGAACTGTGCATTACAAAAGTACCGGCACCCTATATTCCGTGATTACTGATTTGTTTTCAGATGTTGTGAAATGTGAAGTAAGACGTTGAATCTTTTTGGAGCAAGACTAGAAGAATTTTTGGGGTTGCTTGTTAACTATACAGGAATTTCGAATCTATCAATATGACAAGTTAGCAAAGAGATGAGCAAGGAGTGGGGACACATTTACTTGTCCCCCCTTTTGTCTGAAGAACAGAAGTGTCCATGGGAAGTCCCGCTATCTGTTTTGGTGAAAGGCTGTCGTGGAATCCTCTTAACAGACTATCTGTAGAAAGATCAAACCGTTATTAGGGCATATTACTGAAGTTTGGTAAGGAAATTGTGGATGTTCAGATTAAGAAATGTAAGAAAAGTAGTGGAATTATTCCCAAAGCCATTCGTTTTCTGACCGAGCTTTCACCAATTCATTCATATCGAGGTGTGGTCAAGGAATTTAAGTAAAGTGACTTTAATATTTTTTAACACACTCGCTCCATTCTCCATATCTAGCCTCGAACGATGTTTTCTTATTCTCAAGAGACACACACAAATAAAACATTGTGAAGATTTGATAATAGAGTGAAAAAATAAAGTTTTAACGTTGTCTGCTAAGCTCTATAATGGTGGCCTTTGAAATGTCAAGAAACATTTCAAAAAAATGTACAATTCAAGGTAATGCCTATTTAGAAAAGTGTTGAGAATAATAAGCAAACATTGTCTTTAAGTTTTTAATGTCAATGGCATTTAGTAACAATTAAAATTTTACAATACTCGCTGACTCAATGCATTTGGGGTATTTCTTTGTTGTCACAAAAAAAAAATGCTTCCTTTTTGGTAACGCTTTTTAGTGTAAGAAAATTACACAAATGAAACCTTTCTATAACTACTATCAGCTATGATATAAATTATAAGAAACCATATTCTTGTTATACCATTAAATGAAGAAAAGAACCGTACATATAGTGCTGTCTACGTTGATTGTGACAGAAAGTGGCTCTTGAATGGAATTATCGTATTTACTAGAATCTAAGCCGCGCCTTTTTTCTAGTGTTAAGTCTACTGAAAATCGGGTGCGGCTTATAATCGAAAATGAAACATTTGTTGTATTTGGGAAGTTGAGTTTTGACCCCTTTTAGAAGAAAAAATGTAATCATCCATTCTGGTCACTTGCATCGACGACTTATCCCACTCCTCAGTTTATCTCCGGTTTTTCAGTCTATCCTAAACATGTTTGTCAGCTCGTAATTGGAAAATATTTTTGTATACGCTTTCTTTTTAATCACCTAAATCTCAAAGGCATCGGTATCAAAACGAGATCACTATGACGCAAGTCGGAAAAGGGGGGTAATTTTGTATTCACAAAAAAAAAGAGTAAAGTACCCCTAAAAATTTGACACGGATGAAACAAATATACGTCGATGGTGTAAGCAAAATAATAATATAATTTTTGCTGGTATTTATTCAATAGTCTTTAATATAATGCTTTTACATTCCTTTATAATACATTTTTTTTAAAAATGTAGCATAAGAAATGCATTGGATGGCATGGAAGACGACATCGTGTGGGAAACTGTCGCCGCTGGCACCAATTCCGAAGTCACCTCAGACAATGGGAGTTATGAATCATTTTCGAAACATAATACTGACGGTAAGAGTAATTATAGATTCATGTATGTATTTGAAAATTTTTAATACTGGTCAAATAAATTAATTTTATTATAACTTTTTAATAATTTTGATTAATTTTTTTTTAACTTCTCGATTAACCTTTTACACAATTTTTATTATTTTTTCTCAAAGACGAGTGGAAAATTGTGGGTGCCGCTTATAATCGACGAAATCATTTTTTCACAAAAACATTTTACGAACACGAGGTGCAACTTAGATTTGAGTAAACATGGTAAGTTTGATGAGTTTGATGCAAAAGTTTATATTAAAGAATTATTTTTTGTTTTTTGAAAATAAAACCATTAAATCAGCAAAATATGTATTTAGGATGTTAATTTATTTTTGAAATTATGTCTATTTTGGTTGTACTATTAGACAAAACTCTCATAATATGACGATAAAAAAAATTTGCTTCTTTCAACTCAATTCAAATATTCTTTTTCACTCAAGTCAAATACAAATTTTTCGCTCCAGTCTGCCTGAAAATATAAATTTTCTTTCTTATATTTACGTTTCGTTCAATATCTTGAAACGTCTTTCACAAATATTTGACAGACTCCTCCTCGTAGGCGTGAAAACTCTTCTGGCTTTGGATTCGGAATGAAATTTATAGAATATACAAACTATCTATACAATTTCAAAGGAACGGTGGATCAAAGGTTAAAATTTATTCGGAACTCGTAGGCGTTATATTCTAAAGAAAGAAGCAGTCAACCATGCTGTACACATAATTTAAATTTTTGATCGAATTCTGATTTGATTCATTCGAGACAGATGATTTAAAATTGATTTTTTATGAGCCAGTTTAATGTAGTGTTGTCAGTTTTAATTCATTGAAAGCATTATACTCAATCCTTATAATTAATAATTATATTTCTCTGATTTTTAAACCCTTTATCTACCGCATTATGATTTACTGTATTTTTTTTTCATGCAGTATTTTTTTTTGGGATCACTACATGGAAAATTAAGGGATATACATAAACAAAATACTGAACTTTGAAAAATTTAATCCATTAGAGATAATTATTTAAAGATATTCAATAGTGAAATTAATTATATACAATGCTCACTTAAAACAAATAGTCAAATCGTTTTCTAAGGTCTTCATTTACATACAAAAAAAAGACACTTAAATTTTGTCATTAACTATTTTTTCGGGACAAAAATGATAATCTTCGCAATCCGCTGAAAACGCACTTTCTGCTGTAATACTGTTCACCCTCCCTGCTAAAATACTCATCATAGAACCCATGCTGCCATATATCTTGGAAGAGTGGATTTGAAAGAATATTCCAATATTCCTGCTAAGTATCGTCAGAATATTCGTAAAAATGGTTATTCTGTGTAATTTTAAAGTAAGTTGTACTTATAAGTACCGTCGGTAGATAAAGGGTTAAAGTATATTGAATGAGTTAAACTCGTAAACAATAAACAATAAATGTTCTTTAAGTATATGACACTCAATCTGGTTATAAACGTTTCAGCATAAATCCCTATAAAGGATCCATTAAAAAAATCGACAAAATGGCGATTTCAAACATAGGTGATGACCCTGATGCACAAAATAACCTCATCTAAGTGATAAGAGTCTGAAGGTATTTTTTATATATAAATCAGGGATATGGTCATTTCTTTCAAAGAATGACCAGTACAATCATCGAAGTAAAAAGTAAACAACCAGCCTACACAGTCACATGAAAGATGAAATAGACCATAAAAGTCCTCGTTGGTAACTGCCGAAGTAATAAAAAACTCTATTGCATTTCCACCTTGCGTATTGCTTATAGCCGTGGCAGCTCTATCTTTTGCTGTTTTACTTTTCCGCCTGCCCGTAAGAGAGACTGAAATTCCCTTTTTTTTCCCTTTTACTTTTTTTAATAATTGAAAGGGTGAAAGAAAAAAAATAAGTTAAGAATGCTACTTCTCCATTTTTACATCAAAGGTGCCAAAAAGAAGAAAAAATAGAACAGTTAAACCGTGGGGTTTAAATGTTTAAAAAAAACATCACTTAACTGTTGTTGTTGTTGCACGCCCCCATTGGTCAGCAGTACTAGACCAGGTCCATGACATCGTACACTTTCAAAAAATACAACACCAGCAAGGGGTCGTCTGCTTAATCCCGCTTGGTGAACCCTAGGCATTCGAGGATGTGAGGAGGCGAGGCCGGCTCAGAAGAACAATTCGTGCACATTTCAAAGCTCTTGCATCCTTCGGAAAATTTCATTATTTTAAGATGGCCACTTCAAAAGTGGGATAGAAGTGTTTGATCCTGTCTGGTAAAACCGTGAGCCAGATAGCCTCCAGGACGAGAACACTGATACTAATGGTGCTCTGGGGGAGGGTAATCCAAGCGGTCTTATTCTGGTGTTTAATTCTAGAGAAAATCTCCAAAAAGGTGAGGGGTGCTGTGGCTCTGGTACCTCGCAAACGCCAGCCTTGGCCAAAGTATCCGCAATCTCA
This sequence comes from Trichonephila clavipes, assembly GCA_019973935.1. NCBI lineage: Eukaryota > Metazoa > Arthropoda > Arachnida > Araneae > Nephilidae > Trichonephila > Trichonephila clavipes. Next base: position 465,678 of record BMAU01020281.1, on the reverse strand, counting down.
TTTCCCTCCAGATCTACGTGAGAGGGGATCCACTGCAGATGAATTTGATTCGATGTGGAAAGTAGTTTTAATTTGGTGAGTATTGACACTCCAACATTATCTCTCACACTTTGCCAACTGGACAAGTGCTGTATTGCACTTCTACTATCAGACAATATCCAAATTTCTTTTCCGTTTGGAAGAGCTGCAAGAGAACCAAGGCCTCATCAATGGCTATAAGCTCACTGCGAAAAACTGAGCAACCGTCTGGATTTTTCCTCTGGATTCTTAAGATATAGTTTTGCGATTTGATGTACATTCCGCTGCCAGATCGATAATAATCGTCTCTACTTCCCTCCTTATAAGCCTGAACGGCGTCCATTGGTATATCTCCAATTCTCTCTAGATCTAGTTGCTTTAGATAGGCAGGAAGGTCTGTTTGTTTATTCACTTAACTGTGATGATTAGAAGTAACTTATTGAAGCCGAGATATAATACTTTTTACAAACTAAGACATTAACATCTTATTGTCATTATGTTTTCTAATTATTACTTCATTTTAATGAATAAAGAAGAGGAGAATTGTGTGTTTTACGAAGAGCTACATTTTAAACAACACGATAGTATGGAGAAAGAAATATGAATGAAAACACAGGTCATTTTATTATTCTCAAAAAGATGCATGCATATGATATAAACTCTTATGTGTTTACTTTCTTTTTTATTTGCTTGAAAATAAGCAGACAGAAATTTTCTAAGCTCAAAATCAAAAGTAAATTGTCAAAATGTCTCATCATGTATCCATATTGTTGAAAACGTGATTTCTCAAACACGCCGCTTAGCATGGTGCAGAGAATATCGACATTGTGGTAGGGATTAGTGGGAGATACAGTTAGTTGGTTATCAAAATACACTCATGGACAAAAAATTAGCGCACCAAGAAGTCTTCAAAGTGAAACGAAATATTACATACGTAATAACTTATTTGATATAAGTAATGATTAGAAAATCAAAGAAAAAGGATCATTTATTTAAGAGAAAAAGTAAAAACACGGAGGGGATTTAATACCCTGTTGAACCCCCTCTAGCGCGAATGCACGATGCGATACGATCGGGTATTGAGGCATACAAGTTTTGTATGATGTTTCGAGACATTTCGTTCCATATTTGCTGTAACCTTGCCTCTAGTTCGTTGAAACTCGGGGGATGCCCAACTCACCATCACAAATGATCCCAGATATGCTCGATTGGAGACAAATATAGGGATCAGGCAAGTCAAGAAAGGGTAGTAACAGTGTGGAGACAGTCTTGTGATACCCTTGCCGTGTAAGGCCAGGCATTGTCTTGTTGAAAAATGGCTCCTGCAAGCCGTTGCATCAGTGGCAACGCATGTGGTTGCAGTATGTCATAGGCATACTGCTGGGCTGTCATGGTGCGACGGATCAATACTAAGGGTGACCGTGTATTGATCGCAATGTAACCCCATACCATCACACCAGCTGTGAAAGCGGTGTGTCTCTCTAAAGCAAAAGCAGGATTGAAGCGTTCACCACGGGGTCTCCACACACGAACACGATTGTCATCACTGTTGAGATTCAACCTGGATTCTTCGCTAAAGTCAGTCTGGTTCCATCCCGCTGCAGTCCAGTATCCTCGTGTGCGGTACCACTCAAAACGTAGGCGTCGACGGGTGGGCATCAAGGGCAGTACATGTAATGGGTGCCATGATCCCAAATGTCCTTAGGCCACGCACCTTCGTATGGTTTGCTTAGACACAGGGACCCGTAATGAAGGTGCTACCTTTGCCTGGATGGCGGCGATGAAGCAGTTGGCTGTAGGCGTGCATTTCTTATGAAGTTCTTAAGATGATTCTCCCCCTTCTCAAACTGTGACAGCTGCTCATATAGTCTTCGAAAAAGGCGTAATGTCATGTCTATTTCAGCTCTTCCTTTTTAAACGATTCAGCACACTCAAACAACCTTTGGTTACCTGTTTTGTACTCCTCGGAGAACGACGTTAAACACCCTCTGCCAGCTTTATATAATGCGAAATCACGCTGCATTTCTACTCATTTGCATACTTTTCCGACATGTACCTTCATGCCAAGTTTCGTTACGATCCCACAATCATTTCTTAATGCACTATTTTCTTGTTATTATTCTACACTGCTGGACAATTGCTAAGGACGGATAACACCATCATCCATAGCAACCACAAAATGAAAGGAAGCAAAATGTGGAAAATTAGAATAAGTGCGGGATATTAGTAAGAAGAAGTATGAGTATGCACATTTTTTTTCCACGTCTGTTCATCACGTGATAGCGTTCTTAAGAGCTTTAAAGGTTTTGACGCGTGTGGACAGTTGTTGTTTCAAGTCAAAGTTTTACAGGAAAGATTTAATAGACGAACTTAAAACTTTTGGCATGTCTTCCTGACATCACATAGATGATTTTATGCGTGGCCGAATTATTGGAAAGATAGAAGAAGGGCGAAAAATAACAGATGTTGCCAGGGAGTTCGACATCGCTCACAGCGTTGTTTCACGGCTGTGGAATTCATTTAAACTACTGGAATGTGTAGTAGACGGCACGGGGAGGTGGTGTTAGAAGTACGACGCCTGCAGAAGACAGATATATCGTCCTATCAGCAAAAAGGAACAGGCGCACCACAGCTCAGCAGGTGGCAAATTAGTTTCTTGCTGCCTCAGGAAAGCAGATGTCCAGAAAAACTCTTGCCAGACGTTTGAGAGGAGGAGGACTATACGCACGCAGACCTGTTGTGTGTGTCCCATTGACCAGACAGCACCGTACTGCCCGTTTGCAATGGTGTCGTGAGCATCACAATTGGACTGAACAGGACTGGGCATGCGTACTATTCTCAGATGAGAGTAGGTTCAGTCTGTCATCGGATTGTAGACGCCAACTGATCTGGCGCGAGAGTGGTACTGCTTATCGTCCAGAAAATATCCAGGAAAAGGACCGATATCCGACATGTAGTATCATGGTGTGGGCCGGCATCATGATCAATGGCCGCACGCGCCCACATGTGGTTGCGAATGGGGGCCAACGATACATTGATGAAGTTCTACTTCCTCATGTTCGTCTTTTCCGTGGTGCTGTCGGTGATAAATTTGTTTTTATGGACGACAACGCAACATGTCATCGAACACTCGCTGTTCAGGATTGTCTAGACAGCGAGGGTATTCAACGTCTCGTATGGCCAGCGCGTTCTCCAGATCTAAACTCCATTGAAAATGTGTGGGATGCTTTGGGGAGGCAAGTTGCTGGTCGAAACTATCCTCCGACAAACAAGAACACCCTCATCCGTGCACTCACAGAGGAATGGGATAAATTGCCTCAACAGCTGCTGGATAATGTTGTGCAAAGTATGGTACGACGTGTGGAATGTTGCATTACACTCCACGGGGGACATATCCCACACTGATACCTTTCTTTAAGGTGCCTGCTGACTTTTAGATGAATTGTTCCATTTCTCCGTACGCAGATCAAATGAACATTTTTTTTCTTTCAGATGTTTCACAGCTTTTGTACTTTCCAGAACAATAAATATTCTTTATTCTAATGTCTGAACAGTGTGGCAACTATATTTTATCCTACTAGGCCTCATGTCTCGCTTAATGTTATGCTACATAGAAATTTGTGATCCGTCCTTATTAATTGTCCAGCAGTGTATTTGAGTGTAATACCTGTGAACAAAATAGACATCGTTGAATGGGCTTCGTAAGTATTAAAACATAATAATAGCTAACAGTTTTTTTAATAAATATAATTGTATATTTTCTTGTAGTATGTGGTAGCTTTATTGAAGTTCTGTAAATAATTGTTTTTTTTTCAAAACGTAAAATGTCGAACATTTTAGATTTTCAATGACGCCAAATTACACGATCCCGTCTAGCTAGAGCAAGTGTGACCGAAACATTCCAAATTTGAAGCGTTTCTAGAGGTACGGTGTCTTAATTCATGACGCAGCGCGGCAAGACGAGCTTGGCAAAGGAAAATAATTGACAGAAAGAGAAGCTCAGTTAAAGAGACCGACGGGTATTGAAGCGGATTGAAATGTCTAAAAATGGAACAACTTGGACTGAGCTCAATCAGAATCTGGAATTTCCAGTATCAATAATTAAAATTAGGAGGCATCTTCATAAACAGAACACTAACGGCAGAGCAGCAATTCCCAAGAAACTTATCACATATATTAATACCAAATGTCGTCTGTAGTGGTGTCACACTCAAAAAACCTGATCCATTGATAAGTAGAAGAAAGTAATGTGTTCTGACGAATCGTCTTTCATACTTTTCCCTACAATAGGTCAGATGTTTCGAGAACACCTCCACAAACGTATGGTCGTGATTTTCTCCTTCCATCTATCAAGCATGGAGGTTGATCTTACATCATATGGGCACCTGTGTCATGGTGTTGTGGCTGGACCAATCGTAATCCAGAATGGAAGGATCACTGGGGAGAAGTATAGAGATATTTTTATAGCTGACCAGATCTATTCTATGATGCAAACTTTGTTTCTTGCGGAAGATGGAATTTTCCAGGATAATAATGCACCTATCCATGCAGCAGGACTTGTCCATTCATGGTTTGATGAACACGAGGATGAAGTTAAGCATCTACCTTGGTCCGCGTAGTCACCCGACCTATATATAATTAAATCGTTATGGTTTATTTTAGAGCGTTCAATACGGAATTAATATCCTCAACCGGCATTTGCTTCCCAAACTTTCACAATATCTGAAAGAAAAATTGTATCTATCAACTGCTCGGACTCACGTGCCCGGCTGCGAGCGACTTGTCAAAATTAACTTATTTTGTTCTCTTTGTATTAATCTTAATTTATGTGTCTCGTGCTCATTTTTATTAATTGTAAATTTCTTTCTCTCGTGCTTTTATTACTAATTGTACTCGTATTTATAAAAGTTAACTGTAATTACAGTTATGGAAATATTTGGAACTTTCGATGGCAATATACACTCATGTCCATAAATTAAGGATAATGAAGTTCAGGCAAAGAAAGAGACAGAAGGAAAACAAATTTGACTTATTTGTAAAGTCTATTTATTAAACAAAAGGTAGAAAAGATGCTCTATATGTTTGACAAAATTAATGAAAACTGCGATTTTTACTCCCTGGAGCAAAGTTCAGATAAGAACCTATTTACAAAAAACAGTATAACTTCTATAGTATGACGGTTAATACGGAGTATGTTTCCCGGACGATGCAATACAGGCCTTACAACGCCTACGCATGCTGAGTATCAAATTATAAATCTGATCTTGGGGAATATTACACCACTCATCAAGCAATGCCCTCCGATGTTCCGGTAGACAGGTGGTTAACGGGCTGCAATTCATCGGCCAAGCATATCTCACACATGCTCTATTGGATTCAAGTTCGGTGAGTTTGCTGGCCAATCCATACGGGTGATATCCTCCGATTGAAGGCATTCGTCTACAATGTTTGCACGGTGAGGACGGGCGTTGTCATCCATAAACAGAAATTCATCACCCATGGCGCCCCGAAAAAAACATACATGTGGTTCCAGAATGACATCCCGATAGATGTGGCCCGTCATCGTTACACTCTGGACATGCAGGTCAGTTCTGGAACCAAGAATAATTCCTCCCCAAACGAGCCATCCTGCACCACCGTAATGGTGTCGTTCAATGGTGTTCTCTTGGTGATAACGGGTACCTGGCGCTCTCCATATTAAAGTCCGGCGAGAATCAGACTTCAAACTAAATCTGGACTCGTTTGAGAGAGAAAACATCACACAAGACCCCTGATGTGGTGTTCACAATGCATGCTCTCTACTCCAGGTTAATCGCAGGCGACAGTGAGTTGCGGTAAGTGGAACACATCTGACAGGCCTACGAGCATATAGACCAATGTGCTCTAAACGTCTTTACACGGTCTGCCTTGAAACTCTCATACCGGTAGCTGAAGAGAGCTGACGAGACTGGTCTGATGCTGTGCTCCGTCTGTTTCTTTTGACAGTAACTGCCAAATATATATATATACCGGTCCTCATTCGGCGTTGTAACTCGGGTGCGACCTGTGGTGTAACATCTACTCACATTACCATCATCTTGGAATCGTTGCCAAAGCCTGTAGATGACACTCTGGGCGATTCCAAGTTCTTCGGATACTTCCAGCTAGGTACTTCCACATTCCTGTCGTCCAATAATTCTACCACGTAAAAATCATCCAAATGCTTCCTTTGTGCCATAACTGTGCGGTTATTGCACTGAAAGGCTTTTAAAGCGCTTGTGAACAATTTTACTTCTTTGCCACCATTCCTTATAAACCCCTCTCTTACACCTCGTCATTGTGACGTACTATCCGTGCCATCTGGTGGTTTCCTGTAATTTGCATTTTCTTCTTCAAGATGTGTGTGATAATTCTACAGGTGAAATATTTATTTTAGAGTTCAATTTCTGTGTGATTCTGAATTATCCTTAATTTATGGACATGAGGAAAGGAAATATTCAGTTCGCGTAGAATAAAGTCTTGAGTTGTGTCTTACAAGAGTTGTTGTCGTTTTACTTATAAGTATCGAATTGTCATATTAATTTAATCTACGTGACAATATTAGTCTATATACATATCTTAGTTTGATTAAAATTTCCCCTGCACTCTTTGAGATTGTCAGCTTTAAAAGAAAATTACCTTAACCCCTTAATTGCCAACGGCATATATATATATACTCAACCAGTGCGCTGATGGACCTGGACGGGTATATCCGTCCTTCCAAAGTATGATTTCTTGTCTTTGCGCTGCTATCATTAAAACTGTTCCGAAGACTTTTGAATGCAATAGAATGACTATTGCAGTTTTTGCGAAGGATTTGCATATTTCAGAGAAGAATTTGCTTATTTGAGCCTTTCTTCCACCCCTCCTCTCTCACCATCGGATATGCGTGCCAGTGTGAAAAACGGTGGCATTAGGGAGTGAATTGCGTTAGTTTTAATCGGCGTGAGTGAGTGAATATTAACGCAGCACTGTTCAATTATATGAGGTTTTTAGCGACGGACCTCGTAATTTTGAACCATAGTAAAGTGACGAGGACGACACCTGAGCTGGCACCCTTTCTCTTAGCTACCACATCATACCAAAGGGAAGACGTTTGAGCTTTAGACAGATTTAACGTGCATCGCTCCTCTACACTGCGGGTCTTTAGTGGTACTGGGCACAAACTCGTGGCAAGCCATCTACAATCCGATACCTTGACCACTAGGCTACCACGGTCATACTTTTAATCGGCAGTTAAGGAGTTAATATTAAACTCCAGTGTAATATCCGTGAATGGATAATTGCATGTAGTAAATCGCGATTTCTTCGTTATACAAAAGAAATAATGCATTCCAAAGGGCTATTTATTTCCTATAAGTTACATAATTTTTTTATCCTGTTTAATGAATACTTCAGAATAAGGGAAAGTTTATAAGGACATTGCTTCGTCGTTCAATATCTTATACTTTAATTCACGAACATTACACTTTCATTTCACAAACTTTTTTGATTTTCCTAACGGGTGAATTGTTAATCATATTACACCAGTGCTTCTCAAATTTTCTATACTTGCGACCCAAATTTCAAGCATAATTTTCATTGCGCCACTCTTCCACAAGATAACAATGTATTGAATTCAATAATAATATTTTTTGTTGTAAAGCTGCAATACGACTTTAATTATAATCCGTTCAAATCATCAAGGTCAGCATTAAATTTTGTATATAATTTTAGGACATGCCCATACGGTCATTGGTAATTATTAAACTTGCTTTTAACTTAATACTGTTAAATTAATCATGAAACATATTGCACACAGTACTGTTACATTTATAAGTGTCTTATATCAGTCTAAATGTATAGTTTACTCTTTATTACGTCAGAATGTATTTTGTTTGGCTTTCTTTCAGTAAATTGATAATTTTTTAAAAAATAATCCTTTTTTTCGACTTTTCGATATGCTCGCACCCCCTTGTAGGGTTGTCATGCCCCCTAGGAGGAGCACCCCCACAGTTTGAGAAACACTGTAATACACTTTTGGACAAAATTGAACAATTTAGTATAAATAACTATTTATTTGATTATGAGCAGTTCTGAATAAGGCGTATTATAAGTTGAATGTTTGTTAGAGACGAAGTTTTATCATGAAAAGAAACTCACGTACTGAAAAATTTAACTAATTTGATTTTTAAATTCTCTCTCTGTTATGATAGTTACTTTTGGATAAACGTCAGATAAAACAATCGGTTAATGGGCGTTTTCTTTAAACATTTTTTCCAATTTAAAATAAATCTTTATTTTGTATTGTCGTTTTAGAGATTTGATAAAAAAAGATTAAAATTTTTTTTGTTCAAAGCTAAAATTTTTTTTAAATAGAAATATTTTTTTAACGAATGAAATATATATTAAGCCTTTTTTAACTCTAATTTTCTTATACTTGCGTTTGTGTGTGTTTTCATTCTGATTTAGAATAAACCCTGAATATATATTATGTTTGTTAATATAGTCAAACTATAAATAAATATTTATTTACTCTGTAAATTACTCTTTATTTGTATTCTTTGTATTTGAAGTCGCTAAAAAAACTTGATATATCCTGTTTTATACCCCTGAAAAAATATCTATTTATTTCTGTATTATGCAACTACGAGGGATATATGGAGAATAAATTTCATGATTTTTTTACAGACGGAAACTTTTTTATCTATAAGAATATCATCAATGCCTCGTGAAATAAACAACTCGCACTAATTTTTGACATAAACTCGCCCAGGGACGTCTTAAGGCATGGGCCAACTGGCCCAGGGCCTGAGCCACAAGGGGGGGTTGTCTCGTTCTAAACTCGAACTTAAGAAGATCATAACACGAATAATTTCAAAGGTCGAATGCTATTTCCGGTTGTATTCTCCAAAAAACTGGGAATTTCAGACGATATGCCAAGTAACTACATGTGATGACCGTCAGATGGTGGCTTAGGCCTACACCATGCACCATCATTACTCATTCAGTGAAAAGGCGGAAGGCGGTCGAGCTAGTATGTTCGATTGTAAATCAAGTACAATTATTTGCTTCAGGTTATTGTTTTTACAAGTATTTGACAGCGTATGCTGTGTTATATTTAATGTTAAGGGTCATAGGTAGGACCTACATCTGCATAGAGACCCAGGGCCTCAAGAAGTCTTAAGATGTCCCTGGTCTCACCATCGACATTGAATCCTTTATCGTCACCACGTCGTGCACTCTAGCAACGTTTTAATTTGTGTATCCAAGAGGAGGAGAGGGCGGTCGCCCACTTCGATCTTCTATCTCCACATTCCTGTTGTGTCCCCGAAGGGAAGGAATGAATGTTGGTAGAGCCTGTGAGACAGGTTGGATTTCTTTACGATGAATGGTGACACCACCTATTTCTACATCCACAATTTAGGCATGGAACTGGAGAAGTGGGGAATATTCTCCAGCCTCCTGTACTCGTGGTTTCAGCTGCGACCGCCTACAAGACTTTCGGATCCACTGATTTAACGAGGACGTACTCCGTGCGCACTCGGAGGGTATTTGATGGCATCGGATCCAGGCCTTCCGGTCTAGAGTCCGATGCTCTAACCACTAGGCTTTCTATGACCCCTGCTGCTTTCCTTTATTAAACATGCAACACCAGCGACCAACTATTAGACGAAACATAATCTCTTCATTATACACGGTCTGTAGGCGTTCATGGATGACGGGCACACTAGCCTCACGTTTGTATTCATAGTGGATTACAGTACGCACCTCCATTGGCAAACACATTGTCAACACCCGTCTGCATCTGTTTGCCACGTGATTTGTGATCAAGTTATACCGTACACGTTCAACTGTTGATCTTTCCTCTTCAGCGCTCTGCGCATGCGTCATTCTTTCAACACTGACGATCCTTCCGTTGCTAAACTGGCATCGAATGTAGTTTTTTATGGTGATTGTTTTTCCCCTTGTAATTATCGTACTTTATAAAAATTATTAAAAGTAGACGAGAAACTTGCTTTCGGTAGGACCGTTGTACTTAAAAGACATACACATGTAATTTTCAAATTTGTTTACTCTTTTTTCTTGCGTAAATTGTCCAAAATCTAAAATGAAAGCACAGTCTTCTAAATGTGTAAGAAAAAGCACTACTCTTAACATCTTTTGACATTAACAACATATATCTTGATTATAGAACATGCTGATCAAGAGATGAAAGTATTTGGTGTCATCTCTTTCTCGCTTTTCATTCTTAAGTGACCAATAACCTATTTAAATCGCTACCCTAATGTAAGCTATTTTTACTATTCCCGCTAACGATATCATTCGAATCCAAAGAAGATGTCTTTCGAATTTTAAAGGACCATCATGGAACTTGTTCACGTTCTCGTATATGTTACCACAGAAAATTGTACTTCCTGACATTTTCTTTTGAAATACTTTTCCTTTATTCGACCTTGCTCACTTTTTTGTATGAATAAAAATGAAGAATGAACAATTACACTTTCCCAAACATGCTCCAATCAGAATAACTATTTGAGGTTTGAAGTGGGAGGGAGTGTTAAGACTTTTTATATATAATACATATTTTTGTTCTTTAATTATTTATTAAGATATTTCTTTACTTATAAAGTAATTTAAGAAGAATGTTTTGATTTGTGTGTGTTTTTGAATTTAGGTTAGGATTACTGTCATGAATAAGATTCGAATTAAATGAAATAAATGAAATTTGTTATAGATATTTTAGAGTTTATTTAGCTTTTTTTGAAATTTTTTTTTAACGTTAAGTAAGAGTTAATTTAGAAAAAAACTGATGTAAACGCCTTTGAAAGTTGTGTAAGTGAAAACAAAATTATTTTTAAAAATTCTTTGAGAGGCTGTCTTATTAATTATTTTTAAATGTTATACTTATTTTTAACTATTTTTTTTGCATACCCTATCGGTCTCCCGCATATCCACTCGTGAGGTTAGAAGGCGAAGAGAGGTGGGAGGTTCATGACCACTCCCAGGGAGTTCTCCCTCAAAAGTGGGGTGAAACCGATTTAAATCGTTCTGTCACCTATAAGATGCTCAAAGTTACGGCTAACGACAGGCGTCACTTAGTCTTTTGCCATGATGAATTTCGAGGGCCTTGATCTGGTCTTTGCCGATCAGGTGGCATTATTAATAACAACACCTATTTTTTAAACTACTTTTACTAATTGAATTTTTATTCTGCTTGTTCACACAATTTTAATGCAAACTTTATTTTTTAGTCACTCTTTAAGATGAAAGATTTAATACATATATATAATTCCATAGAATTCTTACTCAAAGTGTCCCATTTCTGACTTTTGATAAAGTCGGCTTTCCGAAAATAAAGAAAATCGTTTATATATGTTTTCTCTCTCTCTCTTTTGAGTGGCAGGAGATTACTTGATTTGATTGTTAATTTACGTCATACATTGAAGCTACAAGAAAGCAACTGGTGAAAGATTTCGTAATTTTGAGCTTCTATCAAGTGACGAGGATGGCACATGAACTTGCATCCCCCTCTTTTAACTCCTACACTACAGCAACGGACAAAGTCGTTAGATAAGAGAAAGAACATATTTTTTTGAAGTAAAGAATTGGTTATTTACTTTTGTTACCTGATTTTTAATTACAAAAAATATTAAGTAAAAAAGCTTGAATATTTTTGGATCTTAATACATTATATATACCAATAAACTTCTCATGTTGTTGTTGTTTCTAATGCCACCTGTCTAACGCAGTCAGATCGAGGCCCACAAAATTCATCGTGGCAAGGGGCTAGAAGTACGCCTGTCGTTGGCTTTGGCCTTGAGCACCATGCAGGTGAAAGTACGATTTAGCTCGGCGAAATTCCCGAAGGGATGATAGATGGCGACACCACTTATCTCCACCTCCACAATTTTGGCATAGAACTGAAAGGGAAGGAAATATTCTCCAGTCCCCTGCACTCCTGATTCAGCTCACGAGACTTTCAAACCCACTGATTTAACGAGCACGTACTCCGTGTGTTCTCGGAGGGTATTGGTGGCATTGGGCATCGCACCCAGGCCTTCCGGTCTGGAGTTCGCTGCTCTAACCACTAGGCTACCCACGTCCCTATAAATTCCTCATAATGTACCTATTCATAACATAATTATAATAAAACTAGTTGTACATTCTGTATATCTTTAAAAAATAACATGAGAAAACGTGGTAATTTTAGCATAATACAATATTCATTCCGAAACATATAAACAAACACAATCTAGGAAGCTCCGCTTTCAATTTAATTTGCAATTTATCTCTTAGACACACACATTATTCCTTATCCTTTATTTTTAAGTAGATAGCTGGTGTAAGGTAATTTTTATTTCTCAGCGGTAAATTAAATTAACTAACTTAAATTAATTTGTTAATCTTGTAACTTATGTTAATTTTTTAAGAGACCTTTCTTTTTTGTAAAAGTACAACATGTGTGTGTGTACGCGTGCTGTACGGAAATTGTTAGGACTACATCTCATTTTACTTAGAAATAATACATTTCTAAATTGGGTTTTCTTTAATTGGAACAAATTTGATCCCTTATTTCTAGTTTCAAAATAAAATTAAAAATATTAGGAGTTCTTGAAATTTCAAAAGAAAATATATCTTTTTATGAGTTAAATATTTTGAAACTAGAAAAAGAGTATGCTATTTTTATACCATATATTGTATCAAAAGGTGATAAAGATAAGAGTATTAAATTATATTATTGGGAAGAGAGAGAGAAAATTATAATTGGAAGAAAAATATTTTTTTCTGCAAGAATATAATTTTGTTTCATAGCTTGGAATGATTTATAACATTGGAAATGTATTTATTGACCTATCATTTTTTTTTATCTAAAATTGTTTTTGATTTTCAAATCTCTTGATAAATTTCAGTGAAATGAATCACTTTTCGAAATTTAAACGAATTTCGATCGTTATAATTAAGAAATAATTTTTACCGTTAATTCTTATAATAAAAACATGGTAATTATTATGAAGAATAAGAAAAAGAAAGAATGAAAGCGTAATGATATTATTTTACTCATTTCCTGCTTCTTCAGAAAAAAAACAGAAGTTAATTTCCTGCTTCTTTAAATTCATATTCGTAACTCAGACAAGTAGTCTTAACGGGTACCGATAGATGGCACTACATATCCATTTCCTATTAAAAAAAAAGGAAGAACATGATTGGTGGGAAGTTTTGACACATTTATGAATGCTGCATTTGTACTTCTATGCGCAATAGTCGAAAATAAAAGTGACTCGTGTGTAAACTTGTGGGTTTTTTTCTGATCGTGTTCGCATTGTGAATTGAAAATAATTGCAGACAGGGTTTTGTCCCACTGTTTATTCCACACCTTCTATGGGACATTTCTTAAAATAAAGAATATATTGAGATGTTACAAGATTAAGATACATCGTCCAGCCCCGTGTCTACTTTTCACGACCCCGGTTTTTCTTCGCCACCCTCTCCTCTCCCGTTCCGAGCTTTTTCTCCTCCCTGTCGTTGCCAGATCCTTTTCTTTTATCGTCTGTCGTTCGACCTGTTGCCAGGTGCAGGCAGCGGTTCCTTACATCGTGTTTTATAAAATTTGTGCGCGATCGATAAACATTGAAAAGACTGAGGCATTTATGAGTTGCAAATGAAGCTAATTTATCCTCCCTCCTTTTTTTCCTTCTTAAATCACAATATATATATATTTTAAGTAGCTCGGTATTGTTCAAGGTATCAGATCGAGTCCCACTTAATTCATCATGGCAAAGGATAAGATTATACACCTGTTATTAGCCGTAGCTTAAGCACCGTGGCACAATACAATTTGGCTCGGTCCCACTCTAATTTTTAAGGAGATACCCTTGGAGTGGTTAGGGGTCTCCCACCCCTCTTTCTCTACCACCAACCTCACGAGAGGACTTGCAACTCGACGTCTGTTTGGCGTTCCTTCATGCCGGGAAGGCACTATGCATTTACAAACATCCATGCCTTCTCCGAGATTTATAAACCCATGTTCTACGGTATAGCTGTCTACGCCGCTATATAGGATGGGCTGCGAGATAATTTTCAAGTATTGTTGTTAAACTAATGCCTCTAATTCTGTAATATATATAACGATATAAAAATAAATGTTTAATTAAATTTTTATACTGCTTTTCATTTCCATAAAAATCGTTTATTTTGTGTTAAGTAAAAAAAGTTGATCTCTTTTTAAAACGAAATTTTATACCGTTCACAGCTCATAGCTACCTTTTGATGAATCAGTAAGGAAAGCTTAGAGAAGTATTTTCTCAATTACCACAGAAATTATGTTATTTAGAGCAGTGATTTGAAATAGAGCTCAGAGTAAAACTGTGCTAAAATCATTACAGATATGATAATCTTGTGATTTCTTTAAAACCCAAGCCAAGTTTTAACAGATTATTCATGGTCGCTAGCTCTTGCTCGATGGTATTGTTTGAGCTGTGGATTCAAATCTTTATGCTCTGAAGACTCAAGCCATGTAGACAAAATCACATATTTTATATCTATCGATGCGTTCCGTTGATTTACTGTCAGTTTATTAATGGCATATTTTGTTGCTATGACAAGGCTGTAAGTAACGTACATCTTAATATTCAACAAAAGTCAACTGGTAACGGACACTTGAGCTAGCAAATCATTCTCCTAAGTTCTAAGCCAGGGAAATATTAGAAGCAATTCGATTCCTCCGGAAATACATTCAAATTTAAAAAATAGAGGTAAGGAATTCAGATTTATAGTTTTATTATAGATCACACAATTATGTAGCATTTAAAGATATTTATTAACATACAAATGCATGTTCTTTATATATTTGCCATCTGTTAAAGATATGCAAAAGCAGCTACGCAATGGGCTCAATTCATGAAGTCCCATGGTAAAAACAAACACGTGTTTTCCATTGAATTCAAAACAAACATAAAACTAATTGTACTTGTTCTATTTTTGTAAAACTCAGATAAAATTTCAAATTTCATATTTGGGTAAAGATGTTTAAATGTTAGGAAAAAAATTTCTTCAAAAAGATTTTTTTAAATTAAAAAAAAATCCTATTTTTTATGTTTATACTTTTAAATTTAATACATTTTGTATACAATGTACTTTTTAAGAGAAAGTTTCTGCAAAGAGCAAAATGTGGCAACAACGGAGCGTGTGAACTGATTAGCTAGATACATTAATCGTGGGACTATGACTTAGCATGAGTTTTTGAATTGATTGGCTAGAATCGCGGGTCTTTCATTATCATGTGACTATGATGTCACATGAATTAAGCCCATTACGAAATTAGATTCGTTTGCGTTAGGTTTGGCTGGAATTGTTTGACAAAAAAGACCATTTGAATTAAATGTATATGTATGATCGTCACAATAGTTTTTTTAAAAAAACCCGAAAGATTTCATATTAAAATATATAACGTGCCATAAAATTAACGATGTGCATTAAACGAAACTCTACTTTCGATTGAAGTCATAGACGATATTTGTATATAGGCTCTATGAACTAAAATAAAGAAGAAAAAATACTTGCGACGGAAAAAGGACAGACAAGGTGGTTTTACTTCATGGGATATTTTTGCTGATTGGTGTTGAGTGCCTATGAGAACTGAGGCACTCATACCGTAGGCTGCCGACCCCTGTTCTAAACTATCCTAACGTAAGCCTTTTGAGTCTTGCGCATCTGCCTCTCTACATGGTGAGCTTTTAATGTCACTAGAATTCGAATGACATCATAGACAATGATAATTGTGAGTTCACAATCATAACCACTTGGCTACCGTGGTCATTACGAAGGCTCACATAGTCTTTATGTATTCATGGTGAGAGTCAGATCTAGATCAGGTGACTGTGGTTGTACATTTTAAGATCCGTTATCCTAGTGTTGTTTCTAAGTAACGGAAAGTGGACAATCAATCTATCAACTTTCTAAAATTCAAGTAATACAGCATTCAATAAAATTTCATCGAAACGTATTCATTATTCACGTGCTAAACGGAGAGGATAGACAACCTTTTTAAATTTTTTTGAGTTATCTGCGTTATTCTGTGTAAGCGATCTGAAGAACGAAAATGAATGCGAGGAATTTCAAACGCGGAAATTGTTCTATAGAAGTCTTAAATGGCTTTTGTAGTCGAGTGGTCGGGGTCACAGGTTCTTTTGAGTCGAGTCGTATCTTCGAGTCCTGATTATTCTCGAGATTTACGAATAAATCTATCAGGACTAAAGGGTCTACTAACTGACATTTGGTGTTGACATTCGTAGAGTGAAATGAAAAAAAACACGCTCAATGCTGTCATTAATATTATAATGTTCATAGACAATATTGTGATGTTTTTTTAAAATCAATTAAGTATAATTTTAATTTTGAATAGCTTATGATCTATTGCATCAATGGCTTATTCGGAAGATAATTTATCCTTTATTTCTTTATTAAGTGTAGGTAATGTATGTGATTTTTCACGGTTTACTTTAAATAAGTATATTATATTTTTGAACAAACTTTATTAATAAGAATAAGAACCATTATCTTCAGCACACTTTTGACAGCGGAAAACAATTTTTTTCCAGCTGTTTTTGGAGGCGGCAAACTCATTGAATACCATTTCAGCATACCTTGAACTTGTGAAGCATTTCTCCTGTAGAAAATAACCCAGATGTTTGAAAAAGTGATAATTCGTTGGTGAGAGGTAAGGTGAATACGGTAGGTGGTATAGAGTATAGTAGTCTAATGCATGCAACTTTTGACGAGTGATCATTGAAAAATGATGTCTAGTGTTGCCGCGGAGAAGTAGGACTTCTCTAGTGACCAATGCCAGCTGTTTATGTGCAAGTTTCTGGAGCAATTCGTTATTTAATAACAATACTTATCCGCTGTTATGGTTTCGCCTGGTCTTAAAAAGCTGTGGTAGTCCAAAATGGCTGTCCACTAACAATCACCATAACCTTCTTTTGATGTAGTTTCGATTTTGGGAATTGTTTTGGAGTATTTTATGGGATCCAAACACTACTCTGAACGTCACCAATTGTCGTACAGAATCCACTTTTCATCACACTCCAAGCTTAGTCACAAGTAAGCTTAGAGCTCAATGCTTAGCTCTTTATTGAAATTTTCTATTTTCTTAGCATTTATGTTGAAAATTTTCGTGGTTTTTTAAACTTTTTAAATATTAACTTATTTCATCATTGAATAATTTGATTAGTATGTGATTCGTTTTGATTTTGAATTAATTATAAATACAATTTTTCATATTTTATGAAATAAAAGAAAAAAATCGGTTATATGTAATCATGTATTTAGATCCTTGGTAACTTTTGAAAATGATTTATATGATTTTCTGGAAATCTTTGATAAGGACAAACACAATACTTGGAATAATATACTTATTGGAATTAATTAGGCTTAAAATTTTTTTAAGGCTAGCTATCATGCCTTTTTGGTGTGGAATGTAGCAGTGTGGAAATCAGGGAAGAAAAAGAGTAAATAAATATTCTTATTTGCTAAGTGTACTTTGTTCGTCCCGAGTGTATAATTAATTTAAATCCATATTATTACAAATTTGATGAAAAAATACAATATCTAGTCGCAAAATATAGTTTGCTTTACTAAACAAGAAAAAAATGCCAATGATAGATAACTTTACAATTATCCTCAAAAATAGAATATTAATAAATCCCCCATCCCTTGAAAACAAAAGCCTTCTTAGATTGAGTTATATGTTTGTTGAGTTATATATCATATGAACAATATGTTTAAGTAATTTAACAGAAGGGTGCTGGTACTTTTAAACTGCGCTGTTTTTCTTCCTTCTTTTTTTTAAAAATTTACATCAAGTAATTTGTTTGCCCTCTATTTTTTAAATAATGCTCTTTTATTTAAATGTACTATTTAATTATGGAGATAATCTAACACAGTCAGTAATTAAAAATTGGTCATCAAAGAGAATATATTAATTAATAAAAATTAATGGATTATATTAATCTCTAAACATCCCGAAACTGATTTTCCTTCAGGCTGTTTTCGACTATTGTTAAATAATAGGGCCCAAATTCGAAATATTTTTCAGATATAAAGGGTGTTTTTTTAGAGGTATAGAACTTTAAATTGGAATAAAACAACGATGTATTATTCGATTGACATGAATTTTTTTTATTCGAAATATAATCTTGTGGCATTACATTTTAAATATGATTTCTGGCATAGGACTGCCACGGCTGGCTCGGATGTAGTCCAATCTGGACGTCCAATTTTCGATGACTTTTTCCAACATTTGTGGCAGTATATCGGCAATAACACGGCGAATGTTGTTTTCCAAATGGTCAAGCGTTTGTGGCTTATCCGCATAGACCAATGACTTTACATAGCCCCACAGAAAATAGTCTAGCGGTGTTAAATCACAAGATCTTGGAGGCCAATTCACAGGTCCAAAACGTGAAATTAGGCGGTCACCAAACGTGTCTTTCAATAAATCGATCGTGGCACGAGCTGTGTGACATGTTGCGCCGTCTTGTTGGAACCACAGCTCCTGGACATCATGATTGTTAAATTCAGGAATGAAAAAGTTAGTAATCATGGCTCTATACCGATCACCCTTGACTGTAACGTTGTGGCCTTCATCGTTTTTGAAGACGGATTCCACCAGCCCATAAAGCGCACCAAACAGTCAGTTTTTCTGGATGTAACGGTGTTTCGACATACACTTGTGGATTAGCTTCACTCCAAATGCGGCAGTTTTGTTTGTTGACGTAGCCATTCAACCAGAAGTGTGCTTCATCGCTAAACAAAATTCGCTTATGAAAATCGGGAACAACGGCAATCTCGTTTTGGGCCCATTCGACGAATCTACGCCTTGCTTGATGATCGTTTTGATGAACTGTCAAACCAAACTGAGAATAAATCACTTGACAGCTGTTAAATCGGTCGCCATCTTGGAAAGTAATACCAACTTAAACTTCTATACCTGGAAAAAAACACTCTTTAAAAGCACTCAAACATTAATATTATATTCTGGCTTCGCTATCCTGTAGAGAATGACTTATTTATCATACTACTTATTTTTATCCGAGGTGACACATTTTTTCTTTTATAAAATGTGTATCGCATTTTTTCTCCTATTCCGTAATGCTAAAAGAGCTACCCTTTCACATGTTAAACGGAAAAACTAATTATTTATGAAATATTTTGAAATTTTAAAAACACTGTATCATAAATATATGCATGAGTTAGAATGTCATTTATTTATAGAAATTGAGACATTTTTTCTGTCCAAAAATGTGCTCCACGTTAAGTTCCCGCTCTCGTAGAAATAGCGAAAACAGGTTTAAATGTCGTTGTGGTTTCTATAGCCGAGTTATCAGGATCTCTTAACTCATGGCTAGCATCTTTTTTACTAAGTTGTAGGCTCGATGCCTGATGATACTAAATACCTGCCATCTAGAGGAACTAATGTTCATTAAACTCCTGTTACATTGATCGAACTCCTCACGTAGGAGTGGTGTGAAATATTGAAGAGGATGCCAACTCATATATAGTTTTCGTTACTTGATAGCGATTCAAAAAATACCCGTTTCCGATAGCTTTTTTTTTTATTCAATTTGCAACTTGAGTAACAGACCATTTGTGAATTTGTTATAATAATTATTTTTGCTGGAAGCAATTGTAAATTAATTGATTGTTTATTAACGATGTGCTCTCCAAACTTCTACTCCATTCTAACATAAGAACTTTAAGCATCGACAAATTTAACATGTCTCATAAACTCTACACGGTGAGTCTTTTGTGGCTTGATTTTTATTGATGTGACTTTCTTAAGAAAACCCGGACATCATATACTTAGAAAAAGTGGATTTTTCAATTTTGGTTCTAAAAAATAGTGCATATTTTTCTGAATCTAAAAATGTGTAATAATTATATGTTTGTTGATAAAATAGCCCTAAAATATGAAAAATAAAAATGCAAACAAATAACCACCCCACTTTTGACATATTTTAAATGTGTAGTTTCTCCTGTATTTAATCTATATAAACTTTTGATTTTTTTTCATTTGAATGAATAATAAATGTATCTAAACAAGATACATGTGCATATAGGGAACAAAATATGTTTTGGTATATAATGTCTAACTTTTTAAAAAATAGATTTATATGTGGAAAAAGAAAATAAAAATTTTCAAATTTTTAAGGTTTTATGATTATTTCAAATAAATTATGCAATTATACTCGTATATATAATTCATTAAAAAAAACTGGTTCATTATGTTTGATATGTTGCTTTAT
The DNA here is from genome assembly GCA_019973935.1 of Trichonephila clavipes. NCBI lineage: Eukaryota > Metazoa > Arthropoda > Arachnida > Araneae > Nephilidae > Trichonephila > Trichonephila clavipes. The sequence goes on along the minus strand of BMAU01020281.1, from coordinate 445,357 downwards.
ATATATGTGTAAAATTTTTGTATGTTCAAGAAATATTTTTGTAAGATATGGTACCTACATGAAAGTATTACAAGATCTCGAAAATTTTGTTCATGTTAACTAAAACAAAGGGGAAAAACAAATGAATTTAAAATTACTTTTCTAACTCTAGAAAATGATTAAGCATTATTATTAGGCAAATAACAATCAGCAAGAAAATACTAATTAAGTGTATAATATGTGAAAACATTGTTTTTTTTAGTTTTTTCACTTTTTCTCAAAAGCATATTTTTTGCATTTAGGTACATTTTTTTAAAAAAACTATTGCACTATATGATTCCAGATTTTTATACTTCTATACAAGATGCCTATGCATATAGTGAGACTAATTTTTTTTTCTATTAAAATAGTGCCTAATTTTTTTAAAAATGGTTTTATGATAAAAAAAGAAGAAAAAAAATTTCAGAATTTCAAAGTTTTATAATTTTTTTACAGAAACTATACTAAAATTTTACTAAAAACTAGGTTCACTGTATTTTGCGTATTGTTTTATATATGTGTAAAAAATATTTTGCTTAAAAATATACTTTTTTAATAATGGTAACTAAACATAAGTGTATATTATGAGTTCTCAAAAATTATGTATTACTTAAATTAAGAAGGAAAAAAAAAACCTTTTGAACTAAAAAGTTATTTTTATAGTTCTACAGAATAATTAAATTATCTTTATTAAAAATGTGAAAAAATCTAAGCTCTATTGGAAATTTCAAAAGATATATGTCTCATAAATAAAGGATCTTAATTTTGGCATTTTACGCTTTCGAGCATGTCCTGGTTCCCTTAAAGAATGCAAGGGATAATGATGGTGGACCTCGTAAGTTTGATTTTCGGACAAGTGACGAGAACGACACTGAGCTGGTATTTCAATTTCCAAACTTCCACACTACGTCGTTATTAAAACGTGGCCTATATTTAGTATGCATCTGTATTCAAACTCATTACACGAAAGAAAGAATGAAAATCAGGATTTGGTAACTATGGTAACTCGGTGATCACTGGAGTAAAAAGCAAATGTGAAACGTCAGGTGTGTGATTGATGGCGAATAGCGTCAACAATATATTGACTCCTTTTTAACACGCTTTTATAAGTTTTACTTGTATGTAATGGAATCTTTGAACTCGATTTTTACCCACTTTAAAAGGTCAGATTAATTCGAAATTTCGCACACTTGTCAAAGACCCACGACAATACAATAATTTCATAATTTAGTTTTCTTGTTCTGATTAGAATTTTAAGGATTCACGAGATTTGACGACTGATTCATTATGTAGTTTCTAGATTTGGCGACTAATTGCATAAACCATTTTCAGATTTGGCGACTAATTCCATATGCCATATCTAGATTTGACGACAAATTACATGTCATTTCTAGACTTGGCGACTAATTCCAGATTTAGCAACTAAAAGATTGAGGCGCAACCCTAAAACCCCAAAATAGATTTCTGGTAATAAAAATAAAACAAAAAAAGTGTTCTTTATGTGAAAAAGGTAGGGCGGGGGTGGGTGCGTAGTTTTTCTGAAAATGGAAATAAAAAAAAAGACTCGCGCATGTGAATAAAATAATTTATGTTCTAAATGCTAAATATTTTTTATTTTTATAATTTTAAGTCAGTTTTTCTTCGAGTATTTGACATCGCTAAAATGTGAAAAAACGTACGAAATAAAAGACATAAGAGTTTAATTTAGCAAAATTTATTGTAAAAGGGAATTTTTTTCCACGTAGAAAAAAGACTGAAAATTATAAACATGAGGATTAACATGACAGATGAGATTATTTTTTTATAAAAAGAAACGGAAAGAAACAACCATCACATGTAAATACACATTGAATAAGATTTGTCAAAAAGGTGGAAATTTCAAAGGAAAACAGCATTTAAAATTTTAAATACTGCTAACAAGAATTGAAATTCGAGCAAAGGGGAAACAGTCAGACACATTGTATTTTTTAGCATGCGTTAACAAGTGAAAATGCCTCTTTAAACCGTTTTAGGCTTAAGTGATTGACTCAGTTTGAAAATTGTGCAAGGAAATATAACTCATGCAGGGGAAACGAACTCCAATTCAACACATTCATGTGAATTAAAAGTACAAAATGAGTGAGAAGGAGAGCATTGAGTTTGTAACAAAAATTATATAGACTTACAACAGTCAAAATCTCACACTTTATAAAGAACATGCAAGTGAGGTCAAAATTCTTCATCAACCAGATACACAGAGTGCAATATAATCTGGATTCTGATGCACCGTATACAATTCAATCTCACTTTTATATTTCCTGAATTTAGAGAAAGAATGACTCTTCCTTTAGTTTGAGACACATAATTTCCACCTTTTTAATAACGTGGTTATTCTTTTTCTTACTTTTATACACACATAGTCGGACACATTTACATATCACATGTGGATATCCGGAAAACGCACCTCCACTGTTTGGATGTGCCGAATGAAATCGTCTTTGTTCTTTTTCTTCTTCTTCAAGCTTCCACCTCCCATCATGAACACTGGGGAAGCACTGGGGAAGTTTTTGCTCACCAAATCGTGACTCTGATTGTGCTGAAGACAATGAGGGGCGTGTCGATGCACCACATTCGCTGGATGCGTCTGCTGGTGATTGCGCCTCCTCTCGGCATAGTGTCTGAACAGGAGAAAAGCTGCCAAACCCGCAGCTATGCAGATGATCAAACTCCCTATGCTAATTAAAATGTACAGTGTCAATGTTTGTTGGCAGTTCTCAGCGGATTCATCGAATCCAGAATGTGGGCAATGCACCACACCGTCGCACCATAGTTCGGGGTTGATGCAAGCACTCAGTTCTGGACACTCGTGAAGGCAGTTAACATTCCTCAGCGTTCGGCCTTCATCTGAATATACTTCACCATTGGTAGGTTTTGAAGTTGGCCTTGTCACTTCCAGCCACCTTATAGATAAAGTGCCTTTCTTGAAGGCGACAAACTCGACGATGACTTTGTCAGATACTGATTGATTCTTGTCATGGTATAAAAAGGGATACAAGAAACTTTCTCTGTGAGCTAATTGGTTGGGACTGGTTTCATTGTTGTGCCAAGAAGAAGAAAAGAAATCGAATATTTCGGATTGAAAGTTGGTGGAATCAGTAGAGGAAGGTAAACACAGCGCCATTTTAGGATACATGAGTCCATTGTTGCCGCTGCTGTAGAGCACCACTCTGTTTAGATCTTCACGCCACTGCGAGCCATCACATAACTTTCCTCGTAGTTGCAAATATAAATATGTCTCTGTAGAAGATGACTGTAGAATCCATCGACATCGTAATAAGCGTTCCTCGAAAAAAGGCAAATGCGATGGAATTGCTTGGAATGTAAGTTCTCCTCCGTGTGTTCTGTTTTTGTCGAGAGAGTCCGGTAGAACGCTGCATTCCTTGTCGGACTCGTTCGGTGGGATAAATCGAAACCTAGCTTCGAAGTAGAAATCTTCGAAGTCTTCAAATGCCATCATTGCTGATACATCAAAAGTCATGGTCATCTTTGATGGATGCTCAAAGGATGATGAAGTTAGTGATGGTATCAAAGTTGGCGACTTCTCGCAAATGCAGCCAATGTAAACTGATGAAGAAGCAGATGATTCAGTGAATGACAAAAAAGAATGTCTGCTGGGAATGGAGTTCTCAGAAGTAGGCTTACCATACAATAGATTATTTTTGAAGTGGCAATCGAATCTTTTCAACAAAGGATCAAGGAATGTGGCACAATTGCTGATATTAGATCGGAATTGAAGAATACTTACTGAAACTCGTTCTTTTGGCTTCAGTTCGAAGTGATAATCGCAGCTCAAATTTTCTCTACCTCCTCTACCATAGAAAAACACATTGCTTGGAGAAACAATTACTCCTGTAGCTCCTGCAGCTGAACTGATGTTTCTTACGCAAATATTCTCATTATTTTCTTGCTCTGTAGATGGATCTGTGTTGACGAATTCGTACCTAACCACAAATGATGACGCAGAAAGTGAAGATACAACATTAGGTCTACGCATGATAAGTGTATACTTGAGGAGAACTTCATTTCCTGTAGATAAGTAACTTTCAGTCGGAGGCAGGCAAGGTCGTTTCGGTACAAAATTGTCGTAGTCAGCGGTTCTTGTACACATCACGGGTAAGGTCGCTTCACAAAACTTATGCACGTTGAGTTTTTCTTTTGAAGGGTGAGATTTGTTTTGCCCATCAAATATCAACTCCAGACTACTGATGTCACACGTATCTTCGTGCAGAACTTTGTTTTGAAATTCAGTGCTGGATGGATGATGGTCGAAACCTAAAGTTCCATGATCTTTCACAAAGTACGAAACGAAGTAAAGCCATATTCTTTGAGAAGGGTTGCCCACTAACTTTGCCGTGCAAGTTGTGTTTTTCGGAACGCTGTGGGAAGGACTTCGAATGATACCCGATCTGGTATTGGAACCATCGACATGGATTATGCATTCGGCGTTTTTATTGAAGCTAAATTCTCCAATGGTATCATTTACGTCAATGAATTCAACTCGTATTTCAAGCTCAAGTCTTGATTCATAGAGCAGGTTAGAGGGAGCACTGTATAGTTGTACCAGCATCTCTGGGCCACTGGATATAACATCTGTTAACGAACCAGATTCACAGAATTCTGTCAATAGAAGGCGTCCTCCCCCTTTGTCTGTGTCGATTCTATCATAAATGCGAACCACATCTCCTGCACAGTCAGTTGTTAAACCACCACCACCTGAAAAAGAAAAAAAAAGAATTGAGTATATGCATATACATACACACATTAATTCTTTAAAAGTGTAACAAACTTTTAGGAAGTGTAAGGTACAAAGAGAAATTCGGAATACTATAGCATTGAAGGGTCAAAAATGGCTTATTCATGCAGTTAGGGTGGCAGTTTGACTACACAACGATCATGATTGAAACTAATATTGAAATTTTAAGAGCATTTGATAAATGGTAGTAGGATTGACGATCGTTGAAGCACCGAATTGGTTGATATACACTTCGTGTATGAAAATGAAAACAGTAATAAATGTGCAACAATACGTGTGCTATAGAAATGTATCCCAAACAGACAAGATCCTCATAATTCGACATTTTTACACCTGCATAAAAAATTACTTGAGAGTTCCGGTTTTGGAGAGAGCTACTATGAATCGAGAGTGAAATGGACGCCGAGCAAGGAGAAGAGGTTCCTATTATTGAGGAAAACGATCCAGGTACAAGTATCCGAGCGATAGTCCAAGAATTGGATATTTTCTCAATATTGATATACTATCAGTATGGAGTATGAGAGTTTTTCTCAATAAATATGATGAGTGCATTTTGATTGCAGCACGTCCAAGTAATGACACTTGGGAACTTTCCTATAGCATTCTCTGTCAGAATTTATCAAAGTAACACATATTCCTTATTCGTCACACCATTAATTGTAAATCCAGAATGACGGATCTACATCCATTGCACAAATGAATTGCAAGAATAATTTAGCATTACATTTGGACATCACTGGATTGCTCATTGTGTTCTAATTCATTAGCCTGCTAGACTGTCGGATTTATCATGTTCGGATTTTTGATGGGATTATACGAAGTATATAGTCTGTGTGACTTCCCTAGTATCAATTGAAGAGACTTAGTTGTACATATATCCTTGTATCTGCTACAGAAATCCGAAACATGCCACGAATTTTCCAAAATATTAGAATTCCATATATGACCCATTTGAGAGTGCTTAGAGTTGAAATTTCAAAAACCTTTAATGTGTGTACTTTTACCGGTGTAAAAATATATCATTGAAATGATTTTGTTACTCCTGCGTTTTGCTCGTTTTTGTACTTGTCTTAGTTTCTTTTGACCCTTAGCTCAAAATGAAAAAAAGTAATAATACCGGTGCGTGTGTTTGGTGTTATTCAAATAATTCTTGAAACCAAGTTGGTGTTTACCTGGATTTATTGGTAAAAATAATAAATTTAAATAAAACACAACTTAATAAGCTTTAACAAATTCAATTACCAAGTTAATATATTAGACTGAAATAATTTAGAGATAAATCCTAATATTGGAGATGAAAATCCTATTAAACAACGGCATGCCTACTAACGCCGAAGCCAAGATCATGATTAAAACTGAGGCAGAATCCGTTACATATGGTTTTCGTCGAGATATACCACGTGGGGTCTGAGTGTGTTGACAGCTACACTCTACACACTCAGACCCACCTGGTTCATATAATTCACAACACAAAACATTTCCGATACGCAAATCTGTGTGATTGCGAGTAATTTTTCTGCTCCTTAACCCCACTTTATACAAACTAGTAATATATATATATATATATATATATATATATATATATATATATATATATATATATATATATACACTGGCCTCAAAAAGTTAAGGTACAACCGGGTTTTTGTGTCTAATTTGCAAATGAATGAATGTAGAAACAAAAAATTTGGAGGATATGTGCATTAAATAGTTTTTTATTGAATGCGTCATAGAAATTTGTATAAGTGTATTGCAAAAACGATTTATAACAAAAAAAGCAATCTCTGCGGAAAGTCCATTCTTGGAGAAAACAGCACATCACGGTGTTATGTGGTAAAATGGCATAAAAGAATACAAAAATGGGTTCTAATAAGAATGTGTCCACCCCTAACGTGAATGCATTGGTGGCATCGATTTCCCATGCTGTTTATTAAGTTGTCGGACACCGGAATAGGAAGCGAAGACCAGACACAGAGTAAGCCTTGTTTCAGCTCATGTAACGACCTTGGAGGAGGATTTAAAGCAGCAACCTCTCTGCCAAGATAGTCCCAAAGATGTTCTATCGGATTCAGGTCTGGAGATCTAGCTGGCCATTCCATTCGTTCCAAAACGTGATCCTCCAGATACTCCTCAACAATCTCAGCTCGGTGAGGTCGTGCATTATCATCCATCAGAATGAAGTCGTTACCAATAGCAGCAGCATATGGGCGGACATATGGATCAAGGATCTCATCCCGATATCTAAGACCAGTTACGGTTCCTCCATGGAACACATGCAGGTCAGTGTGGCCACCGAGCGAGATCCCTGCCCAAACCAGGATTCCACCACCTCTATAACTGTGTCTTTCAACAGTGTTGGGGATTGATGGTATCTAGTGCGCTGTTCCCTCCAGATCAGTAGACGCCCTGAATCACTCTCCATTGTAAATCTGGACTCGTCTGTGAACAGCACAGAAGCCCATTGTTGCTGCGTCCAAGAAACATGTTCTCTTGCCCAGCATAAGCGGTTCCTTCGCTGTCGTCCGTTGAGGGAACGCACACAACTGGTCTTCTTGCATACAGATCTGCATTGTGAAGACGATTTCGCACCGTAGTAGCGGAGATTCTTCTTCCTGATGCTTGAAAGTGGTCTGCAACGAGCTGCGGCACAGTAGTGGTTCTTCTCCTTCGTGCCGAAAGAGCTAGAAAACGGTCTTCTGCAGGTGTTGTAGCTCGTGGTCGGCCTGGAACAGGTCTTCTGGACACAGAATCTTCGGATTGGTTTGATCCCAAAGTCGCTGAACAACACTACGAGACACATTGAGACGTCTAGCAACATCAGCCTGCGACAATCCCATTTCCATCCATCCAACTGCCCGCCACCTTAACGAATTGGGTAAACGACGTCTCTGAGACAAACTCTATTGACTATTGTCACCGAAACTGCCAACAACTGTTGAAAATCAACACAACTTACACACAAAAGTACGAAAGCTTGATATTTGCATATTTTTCTCTCACTCATAAATATACGTTCTTTTCTATAAAATAAAAGTTGTAGTAATCGTTTTTTCATTAATGTTTTTAAAGTTCGTTATTATCATTCATGTAAACTATGCATTTTATTGTTACTGCCATTTTTTTATGGTGAGCTTCGAAAAACATGTTGTACCTTAACTTTTTGAGGCCAGTGTATATATATATATATATATACGATATATATATATATATAAATATATATATATATATATATATATATATAATGAATGTGTACTTATCCCACGTGAATCTTTGATTTAATGTTGCGACAAATATTATTAGTCTTGGCATTTTGTAAAGGAATTTGATTATTTATTTTCTTTTTACCTGTTGTCTCCTGTTAATGAATTCAGCTTTGCATTTACGATGTAAAACGTAGGAAAATAATTGGTGTTAACTTTATTCGATATATAGACTGTGTGGCATAGTCTACTAAAACTACAATAAATACTACGCGAAAATTGCATAATTAGTGGGAAATGATATTCTATTTAATACAAATTTTTACGTTCTAGCGATTTATCTAGATTAATTATTTCAGCAGTTTTCTTGAAGAATAAATATTTAACGTTACATTAATATTTAAATATTTTTAAGTTAGACGAAGAAACACATGGACAAGGAGCCTAACTGATGAGTTTCCTTGTTTTCGTTAAGTCATATTCGATTGTTTAATTCCGATGTGGACTTTAATATTTGAGTTTTGGGTAGTTAAACTTGTTTTTAATAGTATAAGTAAAAACAAAAACCGGTATAAAATGTGTTAGTACAGTGAGTGTGTTTATCCAATCGATAAAATGTGTGGAAGTTAATCAAAATTCGATTGAGCTTCGCCAAAAGTCGCTTTTAGTATTGATTTACGAACAAGAATTTCTTATACGTACCCTGATTAATGGCTTTCCTCGAATCGGATCGTGCCAGTGAAGATCCAGTGTTTACTGATATCTTGTATTCATTAGCCTGGTAGACTATGATGCGAGCTCGCTTTCCTTGTGGAACGTAATCCTGCCTCAAGAAGTAGTTGCAAGTGAAGTTCCTGAGATATAAACCTGGGAAATTAGGGGAACGTATCAAGCATTTCTTCCGGTCGCAGTTGACGAAAGTTCTGTCGCAGTAACTGTGCGCCACCATGTTGCCAAAATGTAATGAAGGAGTCTCATTGTCGATGCTTGCTGGGGGTTTCACAGTTGTTGGAGATAAAAATCTAAAAACAAATAAACATAAGTTTACTTTGATTCATATCAAACATGAATTTTCAATACATATAATACTTGAAAATAAGAAAGATTAAAGTCAATTAATTTGAATAAAGTGCTTTGTTTTGAAAAAAATATTAAGGAAAGGGTAATATTGCGTATTATACCCTCGAATAATTTAGTCAAATCAAAAGATTTTGCCAAATGACTGTAAAATACTTAAGTATCAAAAATATTTAGTTTTCCAATTAAGGAGTTAACTACTGCAAATATAAGAATCGGTCATGATTCTATACTTAATTTAGTAATTAACTTGGAAAAAATAAGTGTACTTAAAATTAATTAATTCTTTTTAAATGTTTACTTAAATAAACTTATATATATATATATATCTATCTATAATTAGATTAAGTATATTTGGTAAAGAAGAGTAATAAATGAACGAATAACGAAGCATTTTTTCCTTTGTCAGAAACGTATTATTTTTTAGTACTTATTATTTATGGGAACTAAGTGTTGGCGGCAGCTTTTCAGATCAATTTGCATTAGTTTCTATGATAAATCCTCCTCTTATAACCATGTTCAACACCACATTACCAAGTAAACCAAAGATAGAAATAAAGATGAATCCTTATAAATTTAGAAGGAGCACATCGTACAGGACACATGGGATGAGGATAACATAATTATGTATGATATAGACGGAAAAGATGTGGAAAAGTATTATGCCTGTTCATACCTTTTAACACCGACCACAAACCGCAAATGATTTTTCTATCAATCATATTTATCTGACTTTGGGGAAGTGTCCCCAGGATCTGTTTATTTTTATTTTTATTTTTAGAATTGAATTTTTGTAAATAATTAAAAATTTCACCCTTTATTAAGGAAGTCGATTTTATCAACGTTTTAAACTTTTAATATGTTAACAAGTATTTACCCTAAAGATTTTACATTTTCGATTGTGTTTTTAAAATTTTATGGATATTAAAACAAATGGCGCAGTTTAGACAAAATCGGCTGTTGCGCCAATAAATCCTCCAGTCATTCATTGACTCACGGTGATAAATCCATCTGTCGCAGACATCAAAACACAGAAATAATTTCGTCAAGCGTACGTTAAGTAAAGAGCAGGGCTTTTGTAAACAGAATCCTAGAGACATTATAACCCAGATCAACGCCGACAACCAAAGACGTTACACCAACCATGACTCCTCTTCCCTATTTTCATCCGCATGGTTAAACTTTATGGTCATATGTTTTATTAACGTCTTACTATAAAGCAAAGCGAGTACGGGGCTCGTAATTTTGGACCATGGCCAAGTGACAAAACGACGCCTGAGCTGGGACCTCCTCTCCGAATCTTCACGCCACACACCATCAGGACGACTTATTGACAGCTTCAACGTGCATCAACCACTCTACACAGCGGGGCTTCTGTAGCACTAAGGTTTGAACTCATGTCAAAGCCGCGGTTGGTTAAAAACGTTGTCACTCTCCATCTGCTATAAAAAGTTAATTGCGCCTGCTTAATTTGTCGGAAAATTCCATACTTCATCATTGTAACAAAATAGAAAATTGTACTTCGCCGTACAAAAAAAGAAAAAATAATTGCATTAAAACAAAACCACGTGGTATTAATAAATTGACAGTATTCGAAATTAGCACCACTTATTTAGAATACTAAAAACTCGCATGGACCAGAATTTGTTGTGTTTTCTATATTTTAGGCTTCAAGATCTCTCTAAACGATTAGAATTTCAAGAAGAGAATTATAGTAACTTTGACTATATATATAGTTTGGCGTCATCAAACTAGTTTAACCCTGATTATAGGTCCTAAATTCGAGTTTGTACTTGGCTAATTTATAAATTTTTTTTTTACGGTTGATATTTATTTTTTATATTCGCGATTGATATTTTGAAATGGGATTTTGTATTATAAGATACTAATAAATTCAAATTTTTGTTTCTTTTTATAACTAATTTATATACATTTATTTACTCACAAACACACACATATATTATAGTAATTTCCTACAATATAAATAACCCAATGTTTTTCTTTGGTATTACATATAACTTTTTCCGATACAAATTTCAAATTTTATTAGAAATTTAAGGGCTTATAATTGTGTGTATGAATATTTTGGAAAATGCGTACTTACGTATTATACCATCGACCAATTTTGTCAAAAGAAAAGTTATCATCAATTCAAAAAATATGCAGGCATCACTGGTATTACTGTGTACAAACGTGCACGAGAACCGTAGTACACCCTGGAACTTAACAACGTCTTTTGATTTAACAAAACTGATCGATGATACAATACGTAAGAGCAGGGAAATGTTTATGTTTTAGATTACCTGTATGTCAAATACAATCCAAAAGACCCCACCATCGAAGCAGTGCCCACTGAAGATCTCGGTGGCAAATAGACTGACAGTGTGACGTTGTTTCCTGTCGAGTAGAAAGCTACACCGAGATCTGATGGCAGCAAACTTCCGCAGAACAGACCGAAGTCTGGTTCCATGCCAGCTGTCAAGTCATAGAGCGTTGACAGTTGTCTTGTGGGTGGCTCTTTGAAAGCAGAGATGAGTTGAGAGAATCCTCTCGTTTGCTGACTGCGCAGCGTGGATCCTGGATGTCGAAAGCCATCGTCCCCAAGAAAAATGTCGTCGTGGGATTCCGATAAGCGCAGGTGACCACGACGACACATCAGTTTGTCTTCGCTCCCATTTCTAGAAGAAATAAAGCAATATTAGTCTATAATTAAAGGAGTTTCAAGCATTGATTTTGAGTTAGGTGGCATGAACCTGAGACATAGAGTCTCAAAGTAAACATTATCGTTTATCGTATATTAATTTTATTGAAAGGAACATAATTGGATGTGATCAATATAAATTTTTTAATCCTGTCATTAGAAAACATGCAAACACATTTGAAGAGATGCCATCTTTAGAAAGTTATAATTAAAGTGACCATGTTTTTTACAATTAAAAGGAGGACAAAACATTTTTAAAAAATTAAAACTTAAATATATGAAACGTTTTATTAATTCAAACAAAAATACGCTAATTAAGCTTACATTATTTTTATCTATTATCTTAAACGAGTATTTTTCCCATTGAATGATTTTTTTTGTGAACATATCTTTTTCTAATATGTTGGAATGTTCGAGCAAAAATTATCCTTCATACTAAATTTTACGGTAAGTATTGTAGCTAAAATATTAACATTCGATTTCGAAGTTTCCTCACTAGTCACTTCAGACAAATCATTACCAACTGAAAAAAACTCTTTCAACTGCTGCATTAGTTCCACGGCAGCACAACTCAAATTCAACAAGAGTAATTACATTTTGATATGGAATGTGTTCATTTATGAAATGGTTTAAATTACTTCACCCATCGTTTACCAATTTCTCAATATGTTGATTTTCCAATTGTTCTAATTTATTAGAACTTAAATATACATTCAGTCCTCTTTCTACTTCAGACAGACAATTGTCATGATTTAATATCAGGCACTTCTTTCCATAAAAATTCAACATAATTTTCTATATCTGTCTAATTTACTCGCGATGTTGTCAAAAAATACCATTGCAAACTGTTATTCCTTGAGATATTTGTTTCAGACCATTCTGCGACATTTTGGAAACACGTATGGTTCATCTCTGAATACAGAGATTAACAGATCAGTTTTAAAATATTGAAAAGGAGGACAGTTTTCGAGGAAGGACAGAAGTTATAAAAGAAGGACGGTTCGTCACCTTATTATAATGAATATCTGTGACTTATAAGTATTTTCAATAAGCTTAGTGATATATATTAAAAACTACAAAAGCCCTTTTCAGTCGAAGATTAATTATTTCTGGCTATTTTTTAAAAGATCAAATGTTTTATTTTTTAATATTATTTTCACAATAAAACTGCGAATATTTAATAATGTACAGCAAGGGTGTCAGACTCGTGGCCCACAACTAACATTTTTGCGCCCCGGCCAATATATCCCCGCACAATGATAGAAAATAAAATTTTTAAAAAATTATCCAAAAATTGAAACAAATAGTAGCAAAAAGATGTCAATTGTATTCTTTTATATATATTTATTATAATATATTATTTGCAATAAACCTATGTTTCCATATATATAAATATTGATTTTTTTTTTTGCTACCCGCCTTAAGTTATCATTTGGCCCGAGTTAGCGTTTGAGTTTGACATCCTAGATGCACAGTGTTTAAGTTTATTCATAGTTATTCTTAATTTCAAAAACAACGAGTATTAAATTTTGTCAAAAAACTGAAAGATTGTTCGCCTAAAAATTGCGTATACGTCTGCCAGCCGTTTTATGTAAACGTATTAGCTGAGCGGTCACTATTAAAAATTCGTGGATAGCATTATTTTCGACGAGTTATGGCCTCTATTCCTAGTGCATCCACCAACTTGAAATGTAGAGCAGTTGATGCAAATTAAATCTGTCGACGCCCAAAGTCCTGATGTGATCGTGTTGTGAAAATTTATAAAGTTGAATACTTTAGGTGCAGTATTCGTCACTTTACCGATTCTCTATATTGCACTGCTCCTCGTCAGACGGTTTCATTTGCATATTGAAATACTGAGATTACCCAAATTTTTAATAGCGATTAAATTTTTGCAAGTTTTAAAATGATTTAGTTTTCTGTAAGTACAATATAATTCCAAATGTAAATTCGAAAGCAACATTATTCGTTTTCTGTTTACTATATGAACGAAATTTTAAATAATAAAATTATAAGATTTTTATCCACTTTGTGTGTGTTTTGTGTGTGTGATTCTTAGCTAAAATTCAAATAAAATTTCCTAAATTTGTTTATTGTTATTAAAAAAATCCTCACGTTACATTAATTTGGAAGTTTAGAGACTGCAGTTCAAATTGATGTCATTCAAATATCATCCACATGACTTCATTGTAGTTGAAAATTACCAGGTCTGTTACCAAAAGGCCTTGAAAGTTGAATTGCGACGTTAAAAGAATAATCACTTATTCACTCAATGCTACTTGGGCAACGAATCACAAAATTAATACAATGACTAACAGACAATGGTCCACTAGATGTCACGCTCTCGTTACTTCTAACTTGCTTCACTTGAACAGTCTGAGTTTGACTTTAACAAGCCACACCTTCTTTTATTCAATGCGATATATGTATGATGCCATCAACCTTCATCAGCGCAAACTAAGTTATTTTCAAAAAAAGTTATCAATGGCAAATCCCTTAATTTTTATTGGGTTTATCAGTACAGTGGTTACAAATTTTCAGGGCAGATAGAGAAAGCCTAGACGATGAGAAATCCCATAGGAATGCATGGTCAGAAACGCTTTCCTGACGCAGGAGTTACGACACAAAACATAAGAGACAGGACACAAATAAGAGGAGAAGGCATGTTTATTATCCTTAATACCACCACAAATTGAGGAAAAAGAGCATTAATAACATTACTGGGACGGTAGAGGTGCATTTTGGGGTGATAGGGGTGCCCATCATTAGTATGCAGTATCCGCCATACTCTCATATAGGAAATCCCGATATGACTGGTGATGACCCTCATACTGATACTGGAATCTTTTGTAACAGATCCCTCACAGTCTCCTCGTTGTTTGTCATTCTTACTCTTCGCTCACGTACATGTACGTCCACGATGAAGGATCCGCTGTCAAACAATTTCTGGTTCAAGTGGGCATAGAAGGCGGGACTAGGATTTTCATCCTGAGGTAAAGTTTGGTGGAAAAACCTTTGTGTGACACGTCCATTGCAATCATAGGCCCCGTATGCCACATGCATATCAGTAAGATCAGTGTGTTCGTTTAACGTTCCATCCTACTACCACTTTGTCGGCAGGAGAAATGAAGTTTCATTGTGAAAGCGTCAGCAAAAACCGCGTATGCGCATACGTCGTCATTTGATACTTCGGTTTACGTAGAGCCATCTATCGCGTACACCATCATCTAGGTGTATTCTATATGTCCTGAAAGCTTGTAACTGGTTTACTGATGCACCCTGTATTAAATACTTTTTAGAAATAAAACATTTTTTTAAAGCAACTAATCTGATATTTTTTTATATCCTTCAAAAATATAAATACAAAGTGTAAAGTAATAATATCTTTCATTTTTGAAAAGAAAGATAAGTAACTTTAGTTGTTCTAAATAATTCGGGTTAGGTTTATAAGAAATAATTACATATTCATTCTACTTTGTTATAATATAATAAATTAAACATAATATATTAAATGTTCATAATGTTTACATAATATAATAAATTAAAACTTTGATACATACTTCATTAACTAGTTTCATTTTAGTTCAAAGTAATTATTTTAATTCCATTACCTCCGATTTCTAATTAAATAATCTAATTATTCATCACGTTGAAGAATAATAAATTGATTACTATACAGAGAGAGTGTGCTACAGGATGTAATTGATGTCTTAAAATATAAATTAGAAGCAAACCCATACAGTCTGACTTTGATAACGTTAAAAATCAATAGTTAAGAGAATAATAGACATTTATGATGAAATTAACAAAATGGCTAATTGTTATTGAAAAATGTTAATTCCACCTTAATTATACAGATAACGATCCTTATATGAGTGGAGTAGTTATTTATAATATTAGAAATTATATAAAATGTAAAATTTGTTTGCGTAAGGAACATATATTTATATAAATTTATGGAAGAATAGAAAGGATCAGAGGAAATGTTATCTATGATAACTTTAAACAATTTCTCCTGAAGTCTGCTTTCGTTCCGGTGTTGATTTCACGTTATTCCATCCCTCTATTTAGTTCAGTATTTTTTTTTATCCTTGTTTGAAAGAGATTCTTGTGTCGAAGTGTCGAGATCATGATAAAGGTAGTAATCAAGTTGAGCACTAATTTGAAATTCCTCGTAAATTTTTTTTTTTAAAAAAAATTCTAACTAAATGTTTTTTTTAAAGAAGTGTTTGGAGATAATTGCATTTTACATAGTACAATGTTTGAAAGGCACAGATGAATTGTGAATGATCAGGAGGTCGTTGTAGATGAAGAACGTTCTTGTCGATCTGTGACATCAAGAATAGGTGATGCGGAACCTTTTTTTCGATATTAATGACATCATCATGATAAAATGTGTGTTTCAAGGCCAAACAGTAAAACAACAGTATTGTGACGAATCTGTACGGCACTTTATCACTAATACTCTCAGGCGTCTCTGGGGATTATAAATTCGCGTATATTTCCAACCAGTTCTAAAAAAGAAACTGGGATATGCAAACTAGTTAAAGTATTTAAGGAGAATGTTGTAAGTTAACAGCAGGCTATTAAACCAAGAGATAGGTTGAAAGCGTTCTAAGGAGATTAAAGTTATTTGTGCGGTCAACGGCTCGCTGATCATTTGGCAGTGTTCTGCAATTGGAAAGTAAGATATAAAAAGGAAGGTGAGATTTAAAAAAGACGCTGGATGTCACTGGGAAATGGAACGCGAAGCGTTCCTCCATCCCATATCGAGTTTGTAGTTGAGTCCTTGTGTGAATTGGCCTGCCTGAGAGAGTGTGTCCTTATTGGTGGATCGAAGGTGGCAAGGGGGCGTGGCTACGAGATCGAGGATTTTCTTCTATACGGTTTTGGCGGGAAAGTCAATGTGATGTCTAAAAGGCTTTGCTGTGATTGGTCCATGGCACTGCGAGAGTAGGCACTCTATTGGCTGCACTGAAGTATTGGAATATATCATAGGGGAGGTCTAGAGAAATAGCCTGTGTGGGGTTGCAATTGAGTAAACTTAAAAGGAATTTAAAAGATAATAAAAATTAAGAATTAAAAAATAAAAATTAATAAAAAATAAAAATTAAGAATTTAGCAAGGATAGTGGTCACTCGCCACCTGGCAAGTGACTAAATTAATTGTTAGGGGGGATTGTAGGAGTCTAGGAGGATTCTCCTAGGTCTCTTGAGATCTGACATAGGAATATAATTATTGAGCATTTTTACATTGTCGTTATCAATATTAGGTAAATTATTAAAGAAAGAAATAGCCAGTTTTTGAATATAGTTTTTAAAAGGGGGAATTTTAGTATCTTCATAAATTTTAGAATTTCTGGTATATCTATCTGCTCTTACTATATTTCTGATAATCGAGTTCTGAGCAACCTCGAGTGTTTTAATATTAGAGTCTGCTGCGTAACCCCACACAGGTGAACCATAAGTCAGAATTGGACGCAGAACGGCAGTGTAGAGAAGAGGTGAGATTTAAATCTAGATTATCGGCTTATAAGAGTAAATATATAATAAAGTTAGTGGTAATTTAACGAATGCTAATAATTCAAATTGCGTGTATCTCTCGATCCTCTTATTCCGGTAATCCCGTTCGATATTGAGTTAATAGTTGATTAATACCATATTTCGTGATTTAATTTAATAGTAAGGTTCAATCATAATGACGTAGACATATCTATTAATCTTTGTAATTAGAAGGTTGATAATTGATTCAAGTGAATAAATTCAATTCGTTATTGTAAAAATATTTTCTGGTTGTTCTTTGCCTCAAATCAATCTTGGTGTCCAAGGTGGAATCCAGGGGGATTCTCACAGTACTATATTGTGGTCTTGAGAAAGTTTAGAGAAAGAGTGAGGAAGAAAAGCCAACATCTGTAGAGTAATATGCACCAATCAATGAATTTTGCACCATGACAACGTCTTGATGCATATTGCACTCTCTATAAAACATTTCTTGACGGACAAACGCATTACTGTGCTCGAGCCTCACCCGTACTCACCCTATTTTACCTGTTCTTAAAATGAAAAAAAGCATTGATGATAACACATATTCAGTCTGTTTTTGAGGTGAAGTTAAAGACGGTACACTTGCGGGGCTCATGGTGACACTTAATTAGCAGTAGTACTGCTTTGATTTGTCGAAAAGTCATATGCAACTATGTATTGAGAGGGAAGAGGAGTATGTAGAAGGAGATTAAAAGAGTTATTTGTACGTTGTTTTCTATAAAGCTAATTTTTAAGACTAGTCCTTTTATTTAATTGTCACAGTAAGCGTGTAAAATGTTTAACAATTGTCAATTGGTAAAACTCTTACTGTATGTTCATACATCCGTTCTGCCTCAATGGTACTTTGGTTTGCTTACTCTACTCTCAAGAATGGAATACATGTCTGCTTTTTTCAGTATTGTTCGCTGTTATATAGTACAATATGTACAGCTATTCGAACTGTTGTATAGAATTGATGAACGTTTCTTTTCTTCAGCGTGGTGCAAATTTGCTTACACTTCTTTTGAGAGCATGGATATCTCTTTATATCAGAATAAATTACAACAAGAATGTTATTTTAACGTGTGGGGAATGGCTGTTTCGAAACTCTTCAGCGTTTGCATCTCATTCTAGATTCCGCATTCTTTGATGATAATTGTTTGTATTAGTGTGTGTTTTTTTACCTGTTAAATTTTTCTATCTTTTCTGAATTTTCCTGTAAATGTGAGTTGGGCAAATGGGAGTTGTATAATGATACCCTAATTTAGAGAGTTAGAGAAATCTGGTGGGAGCGGATTTCCCCCCTCCAGATTAGGTACCTTTCCTTTTATAAATTTAACTTATCGCATGAATTACACCAAATCAATATTTTATATTTTAAGTATTCAAATTGTACGTATTTGCCTATTTTGTACTATAATTACCGTATAACTAATTAAAAAATTATACATAGTAAAATTCTGAATTTAAATTACATTAAGGTATCCGACCACGTTCGGAACCATGATTTTAAAAGTGGCCGCGGTAGCCGAGTAGTATGGGTATCGGACCGTGGCTTGCTTTGTCACGGGTTCGAGCCCAGTACCATTAAAGACCCGCCGTGTAGGGCAGCGATGCACGTTAAATCTGTTGAGAGCTGAAACGTCCTCCCGTTGGTGTGGTGTGGTAGTTAGGAGAGGGGGTGCCAGCTCAGGTGTCGTCCACGTCACTTGACCATGGTTCAAAATTACGTGGTCCGTCGCCAAAAGCCCTCGTGTTGCTGAACAGCGCGACGTTAATATTCAATCAATCAATCAATGATTTTAAAAAGGGCATAAATGGATAATTTTCCTGATATTTAGTGTCACTCAGATTAGAATAAATGCATAAAATTGTTTTAAGAACATTTTGACAAAAAAATTATTTAAATATAATATTTGGGCAAGAAATTAACTTAGAATAATCTCTTTTCCAAATATTCTCCTTTTGTAAAAAATGGTTTTATTATAATAATATTTTGCAGAGGATTATAACTAGAATTTTTAAAAAAATTCACATCTTTTTCAAAGTTACAGCGAATTGAAATAATTATCAGTGTTTTTCCTTAAAATTTCTCCCCTCTGTTGTCGTAAAATATGAATAAACCCACTTCTAAGTTATATATTTCAAAAATTATAGTTGAGCCTCTGTACAGAGGTCTGAGCTATATACAGGCAAAATGTTATTCTAATAGAAGCATTTTTCACAAAAAGAGACCATTTGGAAAAAGATTATTCTAAGTTAATTTTTTGCCAAAATATTGTATTTAAATAAATTCTTTTGTCAAAATGTCCTTAAAACAATTTTATGCATATATTCTAATAAAAGTGACACTAAATTTCATAACAATTATCCATTTATGCGCTTTTGGAAATCATAGTACCAAACGTAGTCGGATACCTTACAGCAGCTATGGGATTATCTGCGCTTATATCTATCAGATCCACTGCAAAGTGATAAAAACAGCATCTGAACTGATACACAATCTCTACAAAAAAGTAACGTAGATTCCTAAAACCCATTAAAATTCAATGTACAGCGCATTCAATATGAGAGAATTTTAGCAAAATCAATACACTTTTCAGTCATGAGCCCTCAATAATGGTTAAAGATGTATATATACGTTGTGACGAATCTATACGGCATCTTATCACTAATACTCTTAAGAGTCTTTAGGGGTTGTAAGTCCGCGTATTTTTCCAATCAGCTCTAAAAGAAGAAAATGAGATATGCAAATGAATTAAGGTATTTAAGGAGAGCGTTGTAAGTTAACAGATAGAAGGCGGAAGAATAGACAGATAGAAGGCGAGCCAAGAGAAATAGTGACGAAGATACAAGTGGATTGCGTGATTAGAGTCTTACTGTTATTAGTCAGCGAAATATCATTGGAAGGATTGATCTACCTGGAGAGAACGACATTATAGCCAGGTGATATTTAAAACTTAGTTTCTCTGACCACAAGAGTTAATATATAATAAAGTTAGTGAAAAGTTAATGAATGTTAGTAATTCAAGTTGCGTATATTTCTCGGTCCTCTTATTCCGGTAAACCCGTTCGATATTGAGCTTAGTAGTTGATTAATGTCATATTTTGTGATTTAAAATAATATTAAAGGTAGATCCCTTTGACGTAGACATATTGCTTAATATTTGTATTTAGAAGGTTGCTAATTGAATCAATATAATTTGTTATCCTAAAAATGGCGTCTGGTAATTCTTTGCCTCAATTCAATCTTAGTGTCCAGGGTGGAACCCAGGGGGGTTCTCACAACATTAGGGGAAGTTAACGCACTGATCGAGTGAGACGTATATGTATGCGCCAGTGCTACTTTAGGGGCTAAAAGCGAAATACATTAAAAATAAACCGCATAAACATTGATGATTGCAAATATTCTGTCACATTTGTATTATTCAAATTAATATATAATACTTAGATCAAGCAAAATATTTCCAGAAGGTAATTTTTCACCAAATAGCAGTTGCTGATATAAAGTATCCTAATTTAGGAGCTGAAAGTTATGAGAAACACACTAAAGTAAGACAGCATTTGGAACAAAATGTCAGTTCCTTCCTAAATAAATACGATCAATACATCCGGATTATCTTACATATTTTTATTGTTTTTTGTCGTTGAAGAGAATCCCAACGGTTCTACTCTTGAATTATTTAAGAACTGTTCTCTAGTTTCAAGAGATATTTGCTGACTAGAATATTCATTCTCCCCCAAAAAAGTCGAATGTGACAATAAGAAAATCAACATATTTTATCGTAACACAATACACTTCTCTTCACAACATTCCAAAATTTTTATTTTCCTTTCGAACATAATAATCAGGGAACTCTTCGAGAATAAAGTTTTTTTTCCCTTCATAATCATTCAAGAAGGAACAATAACTCGTGCTTTTCCTCAAAATATAAATATATCCACGCAGATATATATATTCATTTTGTGGAAAACAAAACAAAAGGAAAAAAAAGTTGAAGGAAATATTTTAGTCTACAAATCCTAAAATAAGCAGTTATTCGTCGCCATGGTAACCGAGCCCCCTAGGTATCAAGAGAAGAAGAGAAAAATGGTACAAAGAAAAAAAACCCCGAAAGAGGAAGTGAAAATTTGCATTCATTAGAGCCTGTTGTATGGCGAGAGGTTGGAAGAGAACTTGTTGCTAGAATTTTTCCTTTTTTCAAAACTTGGGGAAAATGTAATCGAATACGGAAAAGGGAATATTTGGTTTCGTAGAAAAAGAAGGGAATGATTGAAAGATTATGCCGAATATATCTGGATGATAGTATGCGTAGATGTTTAATACTCAGTAGGATTTAGAAAATATTCGTTCGAATTTAGAGTTATTCCTTATGGAATATTTAAAATAATGTTCTAAAAAAGAATTCTTGTCAGCGCGAAGATGATTCGGGAAAATAGGACATAAGCAAAAATGATTGCATCTTTTTGTAAGATTTGCCAACTTTTTGAAATATAAAGGGAGTAGATTTTATACACTTAAGGGAATCGTTATAAATATTGATTTAGTCTAAGGGAAGTCATGTCTTTTGTTTTCACGATGCTTATATTGAAGTGATATAATTCACTTAGGCAAATAAAGGACTCAATTATGAATGCAAAATAATGAATGATTATAATTAAGGTATTCGACTACGTTTGGAGCCGTGATATAAAAATAGCGTATAAATGGATAATTTTCATGATATTTAGTGCCATTTAGATTAGCATATATGTATGAAATTGTTTTAAGAGAATATTATTACAATAACAAATTATTTAAATGCAATATTTTGGCAAAAAATGAACTTAGAATTACCTGTTTTCAATACATTCTCATTTGATGAAAAATGCTTGTATAATAATAATATTTTGTTTATTTCTCCAGAGAGCCTGAACTTGAATTTTTGAACAATTCACATTATTTTCATAGCTACTACCAATTGAAATATTTATCGCTGTTTTTTTTCTTAGAATTTCTCCACTCTGTTGTATTAAAATATCGGTATATATAAATCCTCTTCTAAGTTATTTATTTCAAAAATCCTAGTTTAGACTCTGCACAGAGATCTGAGCTTTATATAGGCAAAATATTATTATAGAAGCATTTATCATAAAAGGAGAATGCTTTGAAAATAGGTAATTCTATGTCCATTTTTTTGCAAAAATATTGCTTTTAAATAATTTTTAATTATAATAATAATCTTAAAATAATTTTATACACATATTCTAATTTAAGTGACACTAAATATAAAAATTATCCATTTATACGCTTTTATAATTTTTTTGTCATTGAAAACTTTTTAAACATTATGTTGAATTCTGCTTTTGTAACCAGTTAGCGTTAGTATGCTAGAGATTGTACAGTACATTAATAATAAAACACTATACTAAATTTTAAATGTTAATGAAATGCAGGTTAAATGCAAAATTGAAAAATTGTAGGACCAGTATTCATCAAAGGTAGGCATCTCTAGCATGAATATGGACGGTATTGTCTGGTTTTTATGGTCACGAATTCGTGACCGTGGTGTCATGTGTTTGATCCCTAGCGCCACTTAAGACCTGCAGTGTAGAGATTGTGACGATTTGAGGAAACTGATGAGTGGCATAAGATTTAAGAAATTAAATTATTGAATTATTATACGTGTACAACTATAAATTATGATATTTACAAGAATATACGAGTTATTCAAATTATTGAGTATTTCAATTCTACAGAATATGTTATTGGGGATGGAGGAGCAAAACACCCCATCGCTTTTCGAGCGGTTTTAGTGAATTGCCCTCTCCTCTCTATTGGGTGGGGCAGTCCCTTCTTACACCTGGAGTTTCACTTGAGGTTTAGCTCAGAGATGGAATCCACCTGTTGTTTTTTCTTACGATCATTGGTTGTCGGCGTAAAGTCAGATGAAAGGTCTTGAAATATCTTAAGGTGAACGTGTGGATATGAGCGGCGTAATGTTATCTGCAAAGGGAAGACGATTTTGCATCTGAGAGGCGAAGAAACGTTAGAAGGAGCGAATACACTATTTAAATCTGTCGAGGATAAAATTCTTCCCGTTAGGGGTGGTGTTGTAGTTTAGAGTAGGGTGCACCTGAGGCATCATCCTCGTCAGTTGACCGATGTTTAAAGTTACGAGATCCATCGCTAGTAGTCATCGAGTTTTATAGTTGGAAAATAATAAAAATTTAGTCATTCTAGCATGTGAATTTTCGTGTAATACTAATCAAATATCTTTTCCCCTTTGAAATATCTTGTTTTCTTTCTTTAAATTGCACGATACATTAGACTTTATGTAAAAACAAAATGCATCTTTCAACAAAAAAGCCTAAAATATTCATTACGTGTTTTACTTTTATCTCTTAAGTAGATAATAAATATTTTTGACTTACTTATTTTCTATAATTATATGAGAAAAAGAAAGGGATTATAAAATGCATAAAATATTTAATAAAAATAAATTCTAAATATTCCTTGTAACATAATTATTATACCCCGATATGAAAATATTTTCGTGTTCCATATATTTTTTCTAAAAATGGTCAGGTACTTCCCCAAAACGCTGCTTTTTATATATGTTACTGCATCGTTACCAGTCGGTTTTATTATACGTACTTTGAAAAAGTCGTAGGATTTGTTATGAGAACACTTTCCCCAAAAGTGAACCCTCACGGTTGGTTGATCAAAGAAATTGAAAAGATGATCGACAACCGCCTGGATGAAGGAACAGTGAGTTGATAAGAACCATTCCTGAGCTATATTTCAAACACAGTGTCACATGATTTTCTTATAACGTCCAATAGAATTTTTCCTTTTCTTAGCTTTTGTGAGAAAGATAAATTTATTACTCTAGAAGCTAAAGGAAATGGAAAATTTCCCATATACTTCGATTATTGTTGAGGAATTTTTGACCATTCATAGTGACACAATCACTGTAGATGTATTATCAACTGTATATCTTTTTTTAAAAAAAAAAGGTTAAAAAAAAACATACGATAGAGTTTATTAAATCTCAATTTAATATCTGTGAGAATAATATTGGAAATTCATTATAAATAAAGAAAATGAATTAAAGTGTAATTTTTCTCGTAAATCTCAGATGAAATTTAAAAAAACCCTTTTTTTCTACTTCTTGTGAATTAAATGATTGTTTATTGAAGTTGCTCCATCTTATCTTTCAATGGCCGTGGTAGACTACGCGTGGCTGGTCAAGACAGTTCCAATTAAGGTCCCCCATATTATGGGGCCGATGCACGTTAAATCATTGTCCAGAAGTGAATTCTTCCGTTGGCGTGGTTTGATAGTTTGGAAAGAGGATGTCAGGTCAGGCTCTTCAATTGACCGTGATTCAAATTAATTAGCCCCCGTGTTGTGTTTTATAGTTTGACGTAAGTAAACACATTTACTTATTCACGCTCTTTAGAACAACAAGAAAGCTGTTGATGAACCTCAAAATTTTGAGTCACTTCAAGTAACGAGGATGACACCTGCGCTTACTTAGATAGGCTTTGAACTTAGATAGGTTTAATAAGCCCATCAAATCTTTAAATTGGGGGAACTGGGACTCTGATTCGTGGTGATGGTCACTTGACTAACGTGCCAATATTTCTTGATTTATAAAGATATAAGGTAAATATGTTTCAGTTGTATGTAACGATTTTAGTTGAAGCTTAAAAAAAGGAACAGTATGTGGCATCACTGTTTTATTGGTTTTATTTTCATGAATTTCTTTATGGAATATTATTTTAGATTATTCCTATTCTATTTTCTTTTTTTTTAAAAAATTATCACTGTCTTTAAGTACTCTTTCAGCTCAATTTCACATTTAAAAAGATTTTGGAAACGGATTTATGTTTTAGAATTTTTTGAATTGAATAAAAAAAAGTTAAATTTGATAGAATGTTCCAAAGATGATAAGACTCAAAGACGAGATAAAATACAATTTTTATTAAAGTTAAACTCTAAGCACGAGAAAAGTTACCGTAAATCTAATTATTGCATAGTAAAATGTTTCTCACCTCACCAAATTATACTCGTGACTAATCTCATTTGAATTTACCTATATTACAATGAAGTAATTCTGACAATTTATGCATCAAGTTATCTATATGAAATATTCATGCAAAATCAAATGATAAGTTCTACTTTATCAACCTAATTTTTATTTTACACTAGCATTAAAATATTTCTACTCATTAGTTTCAAAATGTTAATTTACTAAAGCATTAAGTAAGAATTCTATAATTTTGTAAAAAGAGTCTTAAAAAAGTTCATTTATTCATTTTATTTCATTTTTAACCAACTCAAGGCTAAATATTTCTTCATTTCACATTATTTTAAAAAAGAAAGTGAAGGCTTTTTTATACGCGTTGGAATTCATTACGTATTCTTCGTATGTGCATGCAGGAAATCTTTTCTTGCTTTAATAAAAGTCAATTTATAATCCGAAACTTGTCCTTGCTGTCACTTTCCACTTCATGTCATAATGAAGCGAGAGGATATCTTAAAACATTCCCTTTAGAGGTGTAAATTACTTCGTAGAATTCAGTCAGTGGTATCTAAATGTCAAAAATAATTGCATTAGAGATTCGAAGTATAATTTATTAAGTTTTTTTTCACAATTCTTTTTTACTCTTTGTATTTCTGCAACCAAAAGTAAAAATTTAACCCTCCAGAAGGAATGCCTTTGTAAAATTAAATAAGTGAAATAATTAAGATTTTGTGGTAATTTTTAACTTATTAAGAAATAATTTCAAAAAAAGTATGTACAATTATTTCTGAAAGAAAATCGCCCTAATTAGGTTAAATTAAATTGACCAAATCGGTGGCTAAATTTCCGTTCTAGAATTAAAATTTTAAAGTGTCTTTTTTATATTTATACATGTAAATTTATAAATGTGCCAAATGGAAGGCAGCGACAAAAATGTTATTTATTCATAGAACTGATTTATCTAAAATGAACTGTAAAAAACAATCACACAATTACAGTTTATAATAGATTTCCAAACTTATTTCAAATTAAAAAAGTCGTTTGTAGTTTTTAGAAATAAAAAGTTCTGTAGAAATAACTTTGTATAAATTTATCATCTTCAATGATTTTACAGAATTATCTAACTGGAAAAATTTTCTGTGGCTATTGTAAACACACAATTACTTCTTTTTAGTAATTGAAATCACCCGCCTTTGTTAAAATAAAAAAAAAAAAAAAATTAATCAGTTTTAATATAACACTCTAATTAGTTCTAATATGCATATAACATGATGCAAAGACTTTTCATTTAAGGCTTGCACATTTAGAAGGAAACTGTAAAAACTCCCTCATTGCAATAAAAAAGGGAAAAATCTCTATACTGTAACATCGAAGAATTCCAGGAATTATCAGAAATATTTATAAAAACTGAATTTTATGCTCTTTTTTTCCATAAGTAAAAATCCACAATTAAAAATCTTATCTACGTAATGATGTATTTAAAAATATAGAAAATAATAGTTGATTTCGAATAAAGATACCAATTTTTTGATGAAAACTATAAAATACCAGTAAAGAGTTTTTGGGTTTAGCAACCATTAAACACACGCTATAAAGTTAAATGGAAAGATATCAATGATTTTTTATAGGAAAATTCGAATGAAAGGGAAAAAAAATAGCAAATTGTTTTTAGAATCACTGAGAAAGTTACAAAAAATATGTACTAGAAGAAAATAATTTAATTGTTGTGTGTGTGAACAATATATATATATATATATATATATATATATATATATATATATATATGTGTGTGTGTGTAAATAAACAAGCAAAATCAAATGAATCATTAAAATACTTTAAGAATTTTAGTGGTGTCAATAAGAACTTTATTTAGAGAAATATTTATTTTATTTAAAGTATATATGATTTCACGCGCGTATTAAGAAAATTTCCTTCCTATTTCTTCACTCTTTTTTGGATTAAATGAAAGCGAATATATATAAAATATTAACATCAGTTTTTGTTTTCCTTACATTTATCTAAATATTGATATCATAAAATAAAATAGATTTATTAGCGTAATTGTTGTGATACAATAAAAGTAATCTTTTATGTAATATTTATTTTGCACTTTTTTCGTGCATATAAAGAATTTTAAAATGTCTTCCATTTAATTGATTTTAAAGCTTTGTATTTTTAAAACCCTTTGAGTTTCACTATCTTAAAATAGTTTGGATTTTACACAGGTTATTTATATTAGCAGTTTTACGTGATATAGTTAAAATCAACTCTATTGTTTTTTTCTCAGTTATTTTATTTCCCTCGAAGCTTTATCAATTTTATGTAGACATTTCGCATTATGTTTCTCTGCCGAAAAGGTATTGTAACTGGGAAGATCATTTGCCAGAACTTTTTCTCGCTAGTAAATAAATAGCAGTGAAAGCGTCAAATGTTATCGCCAAATTGGCAAGAAAAATAGAAATAGATGTCTTTTCAAGAATTCAGGTTTCAAGGGGATAATTTAACTACATAGAAAACTTTAGACGATCTTAGATCTAT
This sequence comes from Trichonephila clavipes, assembly GCA_019973935.1. Lineage (NCBI taxonomy): Eukaryota > Metazoa > Arthropoda > Arachnida > Araneae > Nephilidae > Trichonephila > Trichonephila clavipes. Next base: position 417,497 of record BMAU01020281.1, on the reverse strand, counting down.
CAGTTTTTTATATGATTTGAAACATCGGCATTACGTTTTCATTTAATCAAAAACACTTAATTAGACTAAAATTTTTATATATTGAACCATTCGAATTAATGCTACATCTTTTATGACTAATTCCAAATTAATCCCGAATTAATCATGAACGGAAATGTTTACATTATTATCTCAAATGAATTATACGTTAAGAGTTTGGACACACACGTTAATGGCTTATGTTTGAAATTGTATTCAAGATTAATTTTGGATTGATCTCGAATAGTCAGATTTAGCAATGAATATCTTTAAGAGAACAGGTTCTGAATGAGGCATAGGACGTTATGGCTTGATTAATTATCAACAGCTCTCTTGAGTCCATCTTCACAATCTATCTCAATGTAAACAAGTCTTTAATTGTAAGTTACATGTATCTGGATTCAATATATAATCTTATGTTGCGAATTCATTCTGACCAAATTATAATAATACAGGTGAGCTGGTTCATAAATAAATATATATGTTATCCTGAAAATTTAATCACTCTTATTAGTTTTATTGAGTGTCGCCGTGCTATTGTTGTAGAATGACTTAAGAGAATGAATAAATTTAATCATTTTATAATCAACTTAGTAAAGAGTTCACTCGTGTAAAGATCTTTTAAGGTATCTTTCGTAAAAAGTAGATATATAGTTATTATCAGCTTATTAATTCTTTAATTTTAATTTGTTGCCATCCGAAGAAACTAAAGTAGACTTAACATATCCCTATTCTATTGACCCTATTTTAATCAAGTACATAACTGTATTTCTATAAGCAACAAGAAGAGATATAAAAAAAGAGATTTCATTTCGCAAAGGGTTGTTGTATGATCTATATTAGTTGATTCATTTTTTTACTTAATTGCCCCATTTTTGTATTATTATTATTATTTTCAAGAGAAGAAACTATTTCTGATTCTTTTTCACTCATTAAATGCTAGTGGGTAGCCTAGTGGTTTGAGCATCGGATTCCAGACCAGAAGGCTTGGGTTCAATGCCCAATGCCAGCAAATACCCTCCGAGTACACACGGAGTAAGTGCTTGTTAAATCAGTGGGTCCGAGAGTATTGTGGGTGGTCTCAGAAGAAACCACAAGTTCTGGGGGCTGGAGAATATTTCCCTCCCCTCCAGTTCCACGCTTAAATTGTGGAGGTGGAGATAGCTGGGATCACCATTTATCGTAAAGAAGTCCAACCTGTCTCAGGCCCTGGCAACATTCATTCCTTCCCTTTGGAAAGGACATGACATCAACAACAAATGCTAGTAAATGAAAATATTTTTCTTAGCATCTTGAAACTCGTTTGATGCAATCTAAGAATTAGAATTTTTCACGTTATGGAATTATAGAAACATTTGCTGCTTTATTTAAATAATCTTCATCGTACTGTTAGATATTTTATCGAATAATATAGAATACCTAAATAAGTAATCAAGTAGGATGCTTATTATGTAATTCATTACTTTTGATTTCTTAATTTTATATTAAGTTGTATGAAAATTCAGTATTCGCTATCATCACAGGGCATGTTTATTGATTGTTAACTTCTTGTTTAGAAGCTGCTGGAAGGCCATTGCCAATGGACCTCCTTATTTTAAACCCCTGTCAAGTGATGAGGACAACATCTTAGCTCTCCGTCTCTTCAAATTTCTACACCTTACTGAAAATGAGGACTAGAAGCCTCGTCAAACATAATACACATCAGTTTCGCTGCACAGTGAGTCTTTAAGGACAATATGAATCGAACAAGTCCCAATAGAAACAAAACCAAGCGAGAGCTTGAGACAATGGCTATTGTTTATCATTGCTACCACTGGAGACGGCATGCAATTAACTTGAATTAATGCTACATTGAAGTTACAGGAAAACTATTGCTGATAGATGTAACTTTGAACAAAGCACAAATGATAATAATACCGTTTAAAATAAGATATAATTTCTCTCCCCTTTACACCACTTAAAGATATTAAATCTGAATTCTGTTTAATGGGCTACATCCCCAGTTATTTCATATGATCCTCCAGATTTGGAGTATAATGGATTTGAACATGCGAAATGAATTGATTATAACTGGAAACCAAAATTTCTCGTCATTACCATTTTGCACTACAGTGTCCTAAGAATGGTATGATATTTAGAAGTTTTATTTTAATTTACCTTGTACTCTGAAGCAAAGCAAGTGGTGTTCGCGACGGACCTTGTAATTCTGAATCATTGTTATGTGACGAAAACTAAACCTGAGGTAGCATCCCCTTGGTATTTAAGAGAGATAGGTACAAGAAAGTTGCCATTCTCCTTTCTTAAATATTGCTCAGAAGTACGAGGAACGTCACCAAATGCTTGGCATATGCTTAGTATCACATTTTTCAAACTTTACAAAAAATAACCTTATGTTCATAGCAAAAGTAATATCAGCAATTTTATTTATTATTTACGTTATGTTTATTACAACGAGAACTATAATAGTATCAACACTCGTCCGCTTTCATAACTGAGGCTAAATTTTTGAAATTTATTTCGTATTTTTTTCTGCAGTTTTGGCTACGTGAGCGTTTTCAACCTTAAACTACTATCAATTACCGTAAATTCGATGCATAACTTGCATTTATACTTCCAAGCAGATTTTTTAAAAAATTTAAAATACATTCGCTGTATAACATGCACTCCCCCTTTTTTTACAGGGAACCTGAAATGTACGTTTGCATTACTCTTATGTTTTGACGTCGTTTATTTGGGGTATTACCCCAGGCTTTTGAAACAATAGAATGCTTCTAGAGCTATAACTCTTTAAGTTTATTAGGTGTGCCAATTCTATAAAATAAATAGTTTTCCTACCAATGTAAAAGTCTAATTTTTTTACGCTCAACCATTTTTTTTATTTATGAAGCTATACTTTATAATGCACATCCGTAAATTTCTAAATATATTTTTGTGTTAGAAGTACACTTTATGCACCAGATTTTACTGTAAGTCAAATGTCACATTGTCCTCTGTTCAGTCGAGAATTTCGTGACCGGGACAGTATGAGTTCAAGCAGCTAGCAAACGTCACTTAGGATAATAAGAGAGCTGATGCAAGTTGTATGCAAATCTCTTAAGTCTTTATACAGGGTATGGAAGCTATGCCAACCACTCGAGAAAATTCATTAGCATCAGCTGAGCATGGTACAAAATTACTGCATTTGATACAAGTAAATTTGATGTGTCCTTGAAGTGTCCTCGATTCAAGTTATTATGAGACTGATGCAACTTAGTGTTCCAGTTACGAATTCGTTCCTGTTAAGTCTTAGGTACGTGTCCTGGTGCTAATAAAGGCCAAACCTGTAAAGGGACTGTGTTTTCAAAGGCGTCATCTTCATCATTAAACCGTGGACCAGAAACATGCAGTTAATTGCGAAAAGGTTTTTTGTAGCTTCGAAAAAAATGGAGATTTAAGAAATAACTAATCAATGATCAATTTAAAATAAAGCAAAATTAATCATTCAACACTCACAACAAAGTTTAACCGATTAATGTTACAAGATTATTTTTGAAGCAAATATCATAATTCTATAGTTTTCGATTTATTATTAAAAGAAAACATATGAAAGTTTTTCATGCTTCATTTTAGCGGCGGCACTCATAGTTGTTTCATTATACTATCAAACATACTCTTAAGATAAATTACATTTTGAACTACCATTTCAACCAATCAGAGAGTGTGATACTATACATGCTCCACTCTCAATGGTCAGATTTGTAATGTATTGAATATAGCTGCCTCAAAGCTCGCATCATTTTGAATGCAATAAAATGAACCTGAAAGCGCGAAAACGTAATGAAACTTTTTATGGAATTACAATTTTTTTAATACCTGAACATATCTTTAATTGTTTCTTGAAGGTATGAAAACCTGAAAACGAGCTATTATAATAGACTTCAAAATATCGGTGGATAAATAAAATCCTAGAGAAAGGTTTGTTATTTTACTCTTTTGGTTGCACTTTATCGTATTCAAATTAAAGTACCACACAAAGTTTATGTAGTTTAAGAGTTAAAGTTATGTAGGGTCAATTTTGCATTCAATAACTCAAAATGGGTGATAAACGTGGAAGATTCAGTAAAACATTTCATTAAACTTGTGACGGCTCTATCCGCGACCTTCTCGCTAACAAATCCTCTTGACGAATCTTTGGTTCTTAAAACCTATTTCATTAGAACATTCCCTCTAAAGAAGAGAACGTGAACATGTAAATTAAGTCTACTATATAAAGTCCATGCTTTCAAGTTAGAAGGAGAGAGATAGGGTAGGCTGTTAGCGGAGCAGTGATTGATCAAATTTAAAATGTAATGCAGATATTTAGTGTTTGATAATTGTAATAATTTTTAAGGTGACAATTGGTCACTGGAGATTGAATATAGATTAGATAGCTAGGAAGGCATTGTACATGAAGTGAAAAAAGTGTTACTGTTCATTAAAGTCTTCTCATACCCCGCGTACCTCGTTCATTGTATACATATTGCTTTAATTGGGTGAATCTCTTGGTTTTGATTGATCAAACTTGTGTTGTTTTTTGTATTGCAAATAAATTAAGTAATTTTGAATATAGGTAGAGTCTTTTCCTTTCTCCCACATCTCTTGGCGCGAGAGTGAGATCCTTACAAACTTTCATGCAAGTTTTGTGGGTAAAAGTAGAATAATTAAATGTCACCTAGCTAATTACACATTGAATCACATCATAGAATAAAAATGTATTGTGTTAAAAAGCTTTTAAGAAACAAAAGTAACTAACACGAAATATGATGTTTTGAAATACAGTTAACAAGAAAACAATAAAGATTATACACATGTGTATACATAAAAATAAAATCATTGCAAGGGATTTCCTTCATTAGCATCTTGACAAATTGCTTTAACATTTAAGAAAATAAAACAAAAGTGCTCAAAAGCTTTCTTGAAAAATGATCTTAATTCAATATCTGTGTGAAAAGTTGCTTCTTAAACTACAGATAGATACAAAGTATAAAATATAAAATTACCGTAGCAACAGAATAAATTAGGTGTTTGAGAGACGTTACAAGTTTCTTTATGTTGCTTCATCCATTAGAAATCTTATAATGGAACGAAAAAGGATATCCTATGAGAAGTGTAGCAAATAAAGTATGAAAAAAGATAACTGACTTCTACAGATAAATCGATTAAGGTAGAAGTTGATAGTATATATGTTTGAGTAATGGTAAAATGTGATGAATGGGTATCATTGGAAAAGAACTAAAGCAATTTTCAGAAAGAATTATTATTTATTAGATACATCCAACAAATTCTCTCTTAACACATATATTTATATTGTTGGAGGAAACAGATATATTCAATCATATCAGAGGTATTTTAAAACGATTGTTTTAAAAGCGGCAGTTTCGAGACTAAACTACGGTTGAAGATGTAGCGGAAAAGTGACCGAATGCTCGTATTGCCTTAAGATAAAATAAATGGTGTGTTTCATTAATGGGCCATTATAGCAATGTTTTAAAAAATGTCAAATGTAGTTTATGAAATTCTACAAAAGACAAAAAGAAGTGTGAACATATTTATCTGTGGTAACATTACATTTAATAGAGTTGTGTCCTGAATTGCTTAATTTTAAATACGAGGAAGGGTATTTTTGATTCTATTTAGCTTTAATAATTAACTATTTAGCTTTCAGACCAGCGTTTCTCAAACTGGGAGGCGTCCCCTCCAGATGCGTGATAACTCTAAGAGGGGGGAGGGGAGCATATTGAAAAGTCGAAAATAAAAGATTATCTAAAAAATATATTAATTTACTGAAAGCAAACAAAATCCATTCTGAGATAATAAAAAATAAAATTAACATTTACACTGATATATTACACTTATACATGCATCAGTACTGCACAATGTATTTTATAATCAGTTTAACAATACTAGATTAAGAACAAATTTAATAATTCCCAGTGACCTCATGTGCTTGTCCCATACAAAATTATGTACAAAAATTAAGACTTATCTTGACAGTTTCAGCAGTTTATAAATAATTTCTTCACTGCTCATTAAAAGTTACGCGGTTCTCTCCCCGATGCCTCTGTTAGGTGCGCGTACAGGATAATTTGGTAGGGAAAGAGGGTTGAGGTAAATAAGCAAATTTTCTGAAATAAGTAAATCATTCGAAAACATTATCAATGTCTTTTCCAAAGACTTCGGAATAATTTTATGGATAGCAGTGCCTAGAAAAGATCGTACTTTTTAAAGACATACACTGGTGTGTGTGCAAAAATTAAGGACGAGACGGATTTTTCAATATAACTTTGTACAAAAGCTTTCCAAATCAACACATTTAATACCGTAAGATCCCCAATACGTAAGGACATGTGTAATGTAAGCAACACTTACTAAAAGAGAAATCAGAGGGATAAAAAGAAGCTTGATTGAAAAAGTAGCATGGAGCGTAATGCGAATGAAGGCCGAAACATCCCTGTGATGGGTGTCCAGCAAGAAACATCCGGTCTTTAGTAGGGGGATATGATCTCCCCCTGACTGCTAGGCAGGTTTCACAGCGTCTGCCCATGCTGAGAATGAGGGTGTCAATGAGTTGTTGAGGCATTGCTGCCCATTCGTCTTGCAGCGCCAATCGAAGCTCCCGAATCGTTACTGGTGGTAAGGTACGAGCTGCCAAGCGTCTGCCTAAAAGATCCCATACATGCTCGATGAGATTGAGATCCGGAGATCTTGCCGGCCAATCCATACGTTCAATATCCTCACTCTCTAAGAGCTGTTCGGCAGCTACTGTGCGATGACATGGTGCATTGTCGTCCATGAAAAGGAACTGCAGATTCATAGCGCCTCTAAAAAGACGCACATTTGGAAGAAGAATCTCGTTACAATAACGGGTCCCGTTGATTGAACCTGCGTCGAAGACGTGAAGGTCTGTACGACTACCAAGCATGATGCCTCCCCAAACGAGAACACCGCGACCTCCATACCTGTCCCTTTCAATGATGTTCGAGGGATGATTGCGGCTTCCCCGCTCTCTCCAGATGAGTATGCGATGAGAATCGCTACTCAAACTGAATCTGCTCTCATCTGTAAAGAGTACTCGTCTCCATTCATTGTCTCTCCAATTCCGGTGTTCCCGGCACCACAGAGAACGCCATCTCCGATGGGCATGCGTTAAAGGTACACACTGTACAGGGCGTCGTGTAAACAGACCACCACTGTGCAGTCTTCTGGCCACGGTAAAACGCGATATCGGTCGTCCAGTCGCCTGTGTCGTGTGTCTAGTGATTTCTCCCGCTGTCTGCTGCGTGTTTCTTCTGGCCTGTAAGACAATGTACCGGTCATCTGCGGGTGTGGTTCCTCGTGGACGACCACTACTGAACCCCCGGATAGCTGTTCCTGTAGTTTGAAATTGTCTCCGAAGTCGTGAAACGATGCTGTAAGCAATTCCGAACTCTGCAGCCACACTTGTCACACTGCGGCCTTCCTCCAACTTCCCAATGATTCGACCTCGGGTAAAAGCATCCAGATGTCGTCTAACAGATTGATTATTCGCCATTTCTCGCTGAGGCAGCAACTCGGTGTGATTTTAACTGTTATACGGCGTGCAATCTCTTTGCCAGAAATACTGATCTTACACCGACAACATGCTTTATACTACTCAGACACTCCCCCATTACGTCTACCTGCATATCTGCGCATGTGCTACCGTACATCACCTTACTTAATCTCCTGATTGGTCTTTCTGTCCGCTCTGCCTCTTCGTTCAGCTGATATGCTAATTTTTCGACTTCGTTCTTAATTTTTGCGCACCAGTGTATATATACGTCCCGGTATAATTAATACTTTGGCTGAGCGAGACGTTTATAAACGCTAGTGGCACTTAAGAGGTTAAAGTCGTATTGAAGCTTTAGCATCAAAGTGTAGTATTATTGAATTCAATGCAATGTTATTTGTATGGAGGTGGGAGGGGGGGCAAAGGAAATTATGATTAATATAGGGTCGAAAATATTGAAAGTTTGAGAATCACTGTTTTTGACATTCTACTGAGTGTTTGGGAATCATATACTGCTGCTACAAGAAACGTTTCAAAACCAAACCCCTTAAAATCCTCTAGTTAGAAGGACATAAGTAAAACACCCGTTTTGAATTAGCTACATTTAAGGTATCCGACTACGTTCGGAACCGTGATTTTACAAAAAGCATAAATAGATAATTATCATGATATTTAGCGTCACTTAGATTAGAATATATGCATAAAATTGTTTTAAGAACATTTTGACAAAAAAAATTGTTTAACTATAATATTTTAGCAAAAAATTAACTTAGAATAATCTTTTTTCCAAATGTTCTTCTTTTGCGAAAAATGCTTCTATTATAATAATATTTTGCCGGTGTATAGCTCAGACCTCTGTTCAGAGGCTCAACTAGAATGTTTGAAATATATAACTTAGAAGTGGGTTTATTCATATTTTACGACAACGGAGAGGAGCAATTTTAAGAAAAAAACGCCAATAATTATTTCAATTGGTGGTAACTCTGAAAATAATGGGAATTTTTCAAAAATTCTAGTTGAGCCTCTGTAGAGAGGTCTGAGCTATGCACAGGCAAAACATTGTTATAATAGAACCATTTTTCACAAAAGGAGAACATTAGAAAAAAAAGATTATTCTAAGTTAATTTTTTGCCAAAATATTATATTTAAATAAATTTGTTTTTGTCAAAATCTCCTTAAAACAATTTTATGCATGTATTCTAATCTGAGTGACACTAAATATTATGAAAATTATCCATTTATGCACTTTTTTAAAATCACGGTCCCGAACGTAGTCGGATACCTTAAAACATTATTGATATTAATACAAAATTTTGTTATCAAAAACTTTTATTAAGCAGTATACAGAGTTATTCATAAGAAAGTACGCAGTTTGAATGCACTATAAATCAAGAACAATGTAAGATACTATAGGTCCCCTGTAACAGAATTATACAGGATTTTTTAAAGTTTTGTCAGAGACAGTCACAGATGTTTTATATGTCAATCCTTAGTCAAACGACACGATAATCCATTTTCGTCCAAACGCTTTTGTAACAGGTACTAATCGGAATGTTCCACTAATCCTCTTGAAAAAACTATTCTTTAATTATGATTTTATCTTAAAAATCTCTTTCCATAACATTAAAAACTTAGTTTAAAATCCCACTTTCCACTGACTTGATTTCATGCAAATGTAACTGCTATTTAAGTTCTTGTCGTTGCGTGTGGGAGGTTAATGGTCAATCGTTGACCTTTCCGCGTGAAATCCAAGAATTAGAAAAGGTGAACAGCGACTGAGAGCTCGCGCATCTTGAAATTGTTCTGTCGTCATAGAATCCACCATGAATTGTTGAAGTAAACAGTCTTAGAGTTGCTCAAGCTATCGGGCTTAGACAAGGATCATAACAAAGAACTTCAAATCCAGATGAGTGAATTTCAACAATCTAGTATATTCGATTAAAGGGTTAGATTTCAAATTGCTCCCATAGTTAAGCTATAAAATTATATATTTTTTTAAACTTTAAAAAAATCTTTTAAAGTATTTATTTTTTTTATATTACTTGAACATTTTTACCCAATTATAAGATTAGAAATCTTTTACCCAAGTTTTACCAACAGAACAAGTACAATTAGTTTGATGTGTGTTTTGAATTTAATGGAGCATACGTTTTTGTCTTTATCATGTGACCAACATGAATTGAGCCCATTTTAACTCCCTGTAGTAAACCGATGTTGCTGCCGTCAATTTAAGAGGGAAAGAAAGTTTTGGAAAAAAAATGGAAATGTCCCCCTCCCTCCTCTTTGGAATATGTCTGTAGCTTTTTCGAAATATCAGCAAAGTTCTCAAAAAGATTTGAACCGAAATGATCTACAGTGTGGATTTGTGTGTGTGTATATATAAGGTTCAAACAAACAGTTAAATATATACGAAATGTCAGATTTATCAAGATATGAAAACTTTAGAAATTTATATGAACGTTTATATAAGAAAAGGTATTGAATAACATAGTAGCGCTTAATATATAAGAAATGTTAATGGTAAATGATGTATAATGAGATTTCTTAGAAGGGACTCGAAAATTGATAGCTTTCCTATTTGTTTTTGCTGTTGCTTAAATTTCTGTCTGCTTTATATTTAGGCCTGAAACGAACGCACAGAGACAAAAATTAAAGTATTTCAATATGCATACAACATTTTTTTGTTCCATATATTGATAATATTGCTTAAAACAAAATGAATCATTACCTTACCACGAAATAAATAATTACTACAAGCAATTACATGCAACAATTACTTTTAATAAACGACATAGAAATTAAAAATCTATCTCGCTTTTAATGATTCAGACCAAATTTTACATTCGTTAAGGCTTTATTTATTTCTTTTTTCACCCGGCATAAGTGATGATGATTATTCCCGTGCTTGTAAATAAGAGAAAAAAAATAAAATAATGCTCCAAATTTCCAGAAATTCTGTCAGCAAACGATGCCATAAATCACATCAAAGTCATTAGGAAAGAACAGAAACATCTTTCTTCCCTTGCTGTCAAAACTCAAAAAAGAACTCATGACCATTCACCATCTATTCCAAGATAAATACAGATGCCATTCTTTAAGAGAACAGAAGGAATAAAAAAAGAATTCAGTCCGATTTCGATAAGTACTCGCAGTCATCGAATCGTAATAACTTCCAAAGATTTTTGGTTCATTGTCAGCAAAAGTTTCTTATACACTTTTTTCCCTCTTCCATGTTCTTCGCTCTGTACCATTCATTGAAAATGAATTATAATTTCAGAGGGAAGTCTTTTAATTCACTCGATTTGTTTGTTAGACATTTTAAGTATGGAACTCGGATTTTTTTCAAAATGATAAAGTTCTACTTTCTTTCGTTCTTCATTTTTTCTGATGTTCTAGAAATAGATTGGAAGAAAGAATGAGATAATGATAATCACTCTAATGATAGATTCAAGTTATAATTTGGAATGCTTTGTTTATATTTTAAGTGTGTTTTTCCTTGCAATCAATTATCTACCAAACAATAATCGAATTGAAGTTTAATTTGCAATGCTTTGCTACACTTTGCATAGTTTTAAAATTATGCGGATTGTTTTGATTTGTCCATAAGATTTAGATTTGTTCCATGATTTGTTACAATATTTATAGAAACGATTAATTCAAAAAAATGATGGAAATTAGAAACAGAAAATATAGGGATATCCAGAAGAAATCCTTTTATTTTCGGATAACATTGTTTTTGCGGAAAAAACTACAAGTTGGAGACTCTCGCGGGATACATTAAAGCACAATTAAAGCCCCTGCATCCCAGCCAACATGACAACACAAAACAAAATATTACTAAAAATACATCTCCTTAGTTTTTAAAAAGATTGTAATACATCAGCTGGTACCCACCCATTTCTCTGTGTATTTCGTGATAATCTTTTTTTAAATTCGGAATTGCACCAGGAATTTAATTTTAGCGAGATCACCTATGCCAAATAGATTCTTAATGGATCTTTTACGTGCCGCATAACCATACAACATGAACGCTGTTCAATTTTCTGCATCATGAAAATCCGCTAACTTGAGCTGGGGTCGCGCCCGCAACTTTAGGGGTACTAGGCCAGCAACAAACCGACTAAGTTACTCAGCAAGCTATTTTATTTTTTTCTTAAGTTATTGGTATCTAAGATTTAGCAGTATTAAGCTTTAGATTATAAGATAATATTCGAAAACATTTTTATAGCACCATCATCTCTTAGTTAAAAAAATAAGCACATGGAGTTTGATTTTTAAAACAGAATGTACTTATCCTTTACACTCCCATAAACCCACCCTTTCGAAATCGATTTGCGCGAAACCCATTAATTACAACTTTCTACTTGAGTAAAAACGTTATTGCCAAATTTCAAGTATGTTGGTCCAATGGTTAAAAAACGAAAATTTTTATCCCTTTGAATCTTGGAATTTCATTTCCACAAAATGCATTAGTAGCAGATTTCTACTTAATAAAAACGAAGAAAAAAACGTTTTTGCTACATTTGAAGTCTATAGATCTAATAGTTCAAAAGCGGGAGTTTTTGCAAATAAGGCTCCATAAACACCCCGTTCTTAAGCGTTGTCAAATCAAAAGATTTCGCCAAATGTAGTTACATTTTTTAACATGAGTGAGAACAGCTTTTCACTATTGATTGCATATAACGGCTTTTGCCGACTTTGCACACACACACGCAAATATTTTCTTAAGTAAGTGGGTCTTAGAAAAAATTCATTCGGAACAAACCGAAAACATTTTGGGCAGTAACATGCATACGAGTTTCTCTGAAACATCAGTGGAGCACCTGCAAAATTTTGAAGCGATACAATTAGCGGTGCAGATTTGTGTAAGTACTAAATAAATATATAAACTTTGAAATTTATTTATAAGATAATTATTTTAAAAAGTCCTAACGTTCTCCAAAACATAACTGCTAATCATTCTGAGACAATATTTTGTTTCTCCCACTAATAACAGTGAATGTTTTAGGAACCAATTATGCAACAATACCGCCCATATTGTCTTTGATTATCTTTGGAGAGTTTCACTTTTAAAGAAAAAAACTAGTTTATTATAGGAAAAACATTTATTCTTATTTAAAACTTTGAGTTAGAATCTCTCATCTATTTTAGGCCTTGCATTTAGTAGATCTGTAACGAAAACGAATTATATCTAAACAAAAAAATTGTTGACGAGCGTTGTTATTTCCTAGAAAAGTGGAAATAGGAGTATTATATTTTCTACATAAAACAAAATATAACGTAATTTGCTTTATAATTATGGCTGTTTTCTTCAAATGAGAAAAAAAGTTTTGGAAAATTTTTTTGAAGGTATAGAATTTGTTTCAGTAAAAGAAAAACATATTAACTCCTAAGATTTGATGAATTCATCTCCAAAACAAGCCATATCACCACAATTTTACACAAAATAGCTATTTTAAAGCTGCTTTCACCATATTTCCAAGAGCGTCAACTTAACGTGGAAGTACATTTTGGGCCAGAAAAAATTCCTCAATGTTTATAAAAATTTGTGACATTGTAACACATATATTTGTTTATAATATCGTGTTTTTAAAATTTCAAAATATTTTATAAATAACTTTTTTTTGTTTAACATATAAAGGGATAGCTCATTTAGCATTATAGTATAAGAGAAAAAATGCGAAACACATTTTATAAAAGAAAAAATGTGTCAACTCGTATAAAAATGAGTAGTATGAAAAAATAAGCGATTTTTTACGGGATAGTGTAGCCAGAATATAATAATAATGTTTGAGTACTTTTATAAAGGGAAAAATATTCCGAATTGGGGTCCTATTCTTTAACATTAGCCGAAAACAGCCTTAACACCCTTTTATAAGCTTTACTTGTATATAACTCAACTAACCTTGAACTCACTTTTTAACCACTTTAAAAAGTCAGAAGAATTCGAGATTTTGCTCACTTCTCCAGGACCGATGACAATACAATAATTTAGTAATTTTGTTCCATTGTCCTGATCAGGATTATCAGGACTAACGATTTCCAATTTTCAGATCTCATCCCGCATCTGGCAAGTAATTTCAGATCCTATTTCCAGATTTGGCAAGCAACTATAACATTAAGTTACAACTTAGTTCTATTAACTATAAAAGGGTGTTTTTTAGTTTTTTTAAACTATAATTTATTTATGATAATAAGTCAAACTATTTTTGTTAAAGAAAATCAGGCATTTTTGTACTTTTTAGCATTAATTTCAATCAAGAGAAATGAGAATTAGTAAAAGAAAGAGTGCTCGTGGTTAAAAACTGAATGTAATGCATTGTTTTAACTTCTCAAAATAATCATAAATATTTAATTCTCGAAAGTACTATTATGTGTGCAACTACAAGGGGGAACAATTCTACATTGCCATATAATACGACTTGTAATGAGTCACGGTCAGTTGATAGGATCGTAAGCTATGAGTTTTGATATAACAGTCTTTCCATCAACTCCAACTCTTTTTTGTTGAAATGATAGCAGTTAATTCAATGCATGACATCTTATTTTAAACTCTAGGATGATCTTTAGGGTTTGTATAAAAACATAGACTATACTCTTGAGATTTTGGTTTTTACTTTGAATTTTATACAAAGTTTTATATTTTTCTGCATATGGAATTTTATTCATAATTAGCTGTAAAATTTGCAATACATCGTCACGTTATCTATTTCTGCTCGTTCATGGGCAAAGCTTCATCATCACCATAAATGTGAAGTTGTCCAAACTGTGGTTTTGCTCCATTATGTTGTAAAGATGTAGTTACATTTATTAACTACAATTTTTTTTGTATAAATAAATTTATTACAGCAACACGAAAAACTTTTATATATTAGCTTGGGGAAAAAGAAATTCATTATTTTTTCAGTAGATGGCTGTAGTGACCATATCTTGTGAAGTATCAATCAAACAATTTCAAATTTATGCTCATTGTAATGGTGACATTTCACACTAAAAATTATTTTGCTGTCTTTTGTTTGGTTCATTCAGTTGTGAGTTACAGGGCGTGAAAAATGGAAGTCCACAAAGAGAAAATTCGGCACATTTTACAGTTTTTCTTTGATAAAGGCGAAAATGCAAGCCAGGTGGCTGAAATTGTGAATGGTATTTATGATGCTGATACTGTAACTGCTAATTTTATGCAATTTTGGTTTCATCGATTCCGTTCAGGTATTTTTTTATGTAAAAGATGCATCTGACACAGGCAGGCACGTCGTCGAAAATGTTGCTAAAACCACAGAAATAATCACAGTTGACCGGCATTTTAGTAGTTATAGAATCACCCCGGGGCTAAAGATCGACCAGAAAACAGTTTTAAACCATTTGCGCAAAGTTGAATTCAAAAAGAATCTTGATGTTTGGGTGCCACTTCAATTAACACCAAAAATATGAGGGCTCAATTTTCCATCTGCGAAGCCTAGGCCAAACGGAACTAAATCGACACATTTCTTAAGCGGATGGTGACTGGGGATGAGAAATGGGTCACATACGACAATATTGTGTGAAACCGATCGTGGTCACAAAACGCGGTGAAGCAGCTCAAACGGTAGCCAAACCAGGACTTATGGCCAGGAAGGTTCTACTGTGTGTTTGGTGGGACTGGAAAGGAATAATTTATTATGAGTTGCTTCCGTATAGCCAAACCTTAAATTCAGATCTCTATTGTCAGTAACTGGACCGTTTGAAGTTAGCGATTGACCAGAAACGGCCAGAATTGACCAACAGAAGAGGTATTCTGTTTATCAGGACAAAGCCAGGTCACACACTTCTGTAGTGACTCGTAAGAAACTCTGGGAGCTTGTTTGGTAAGTTTTAATGCATCCAACGTATAGTCCGGATCTGGAACCAAGCGATTACCATATTTTTCTCGCACTGAAAAACTTCCTGAGTGATAAGAAATTGGGATCAAGAGAATATTGTGAAAGTCAATTACTAGTGTTTTTCGCCAATATAGAATCTATAAGAAAGGCATTATGAAGTCTCTCTAAAATAACAACAAATTAGGCAACAAAACGGTGCATATTTGACCCAAATCGGACAATCTGAAGCATGTTAAATAAAGTCTTGAATTTCATGCAAAAATAATGGATTTCTTTTTTCCCAATCTAATATATATGGAGAGAATTTAATAAATTACGCAATGATTTATGTATTTATTATTCTATAATTTTCTTTTTCATTATTATTATCATCCTCAATATTATTATTAGCATTGTTTTTTACTATTGTATCCAAATTGTATTATACCATATTGCCTGAATCTCGCGAGGAAGACCACTTCTCACTGCGGACCACTTTACGAACGGTTCTATAGCATTCATGAGTAAAAGCTTTCGTAATCACAAAATAATTCAGAAATCACTTGTTAATGATGTATTAGTAATATGCTTTTATAAGCTTCACTTGCTCATAACGGAGTCTTTGAACTCGATTTTTACCCACTGTAAAAGGTCAGATTAATTTGAAATTTTGCACACTTTTTAAAGACCGATGACAATATAATAATTTCATAATTTTGTTCCATTGTCCTGATCAGGATCATCATGATTAACTACTTCCAGATTTTGCGACTAATTCTCTGCACCATTTCCAGATTTGGCGACTAATTCTCTGCACCATTTCCAGATTTGGCGACTAATTCTCTGCACCATTTCCAGATTTGGCGACTAAATCTCTGCACCATTTCCAGATTTGGCGACTTAAAGATTAAGTTACATCCATAAAAGTGTTCTTTATGTGAAAAAGGGGAGGTCACATCAGCAATTTCTTATCATAATTTTAACAACTGTATAGTTTTTCTGAAAATGGGCGTAAAAAAAGACTCGTACATATGAAAAAAAATATGTTTCAACTGCTAAACCCAGACAAAAAACCTGTTTTCCTAAATTCTCTTGTCGGATCTGGGGAATAAAACATCATTCATTGTTTCATTTTTCCAAAACAGCTGAGAATTGATTCAGAACTCACCGAATTAAATAATTTCTCCCAAGATCTTCGGTTCAAAACTTGTATTTTTATGTCTAATGCTGATACAAGTTTCATAGAGAATATTGATCTCATTTTAGTGAAAAATATCTTTTACTTTACGCCTTCCACTGCATTAAAAATTTCAAACTTAGCACCTCTAGATTTCCTTCAAATGAATAATCCTACATTTTGCAAACCAGGCCGGATCGACGCACTGATAGGATGCCAATGACATTCCAGATTCTAAAAAATGACGCATTTAAGATTAATTCATCAATTAATAAATGAAAGCTTAAAAAACTAAAAAAATATGCTTTTATTGTTGTTTGAACTAAAAAAAATTAAAAGTAAGTGTTTGTTTAAAAAACTAAAAAACATGCTTTTATTGTTTTTTTAAGCTAGCTAAAAAGGAAAAAAAAATTCTTAATCTAAGAATAAAATGATTTACGCGAAAATTAATGTCATTGTAGTCAAAGCGTGGGGGGGCTTTGTACTACATTTTTACACTAACTCAACATTTTGGAATAGAACTAGTAAGAAATTGTAACAATTGCTATCGAGCACCTCACGCTTTTACCACAATCGCATTAAATTTCTCGTTTATCATTTTATTCTTATATTAAGAATAATTTTTTAATTTTTAGTTCAATTTAAAAAAAAACATAAAAGCGTGTTTTTTTAGGTTTTTCAAACTACAAACTTCTTTATTTAACTTGCAAATTTTGTGTATTACAATTGATTAAGAGAATGTAGCTCGAAACAAAATAAAACTTTTTGATGTTTTTAATATAATCACATTATACAAAAAATTAATAAATTAATGTTCGCATGAAATTTAATACGTCCCTTGGTGATTAATTAATGATTTTACAGAATAACGTCCAGCAGGTTTATGTTCATATAAGAAGACGTGTCTGATGCAGAGTCTAAGAAAGAAAAAGAAGTGTTTTTCAAAACTGTTCCGTAGTTAGAGGAAATTACGTCACTAATTATGGAAGATCCATTTGGCTAGAGGTAGTTATTGAGTACTTCCGAAAGAAGAGGTTGGAAAGTAATAAAACAGACGCGCGCTGTTCTCACTCTCTTCGAGATTAAATTTTATGGTTTTCGACAGCAATTTCTTGAATAATAAAAGCCCCGGCTGGGTTCAGGATCTAATGCCAAATGGTTCTAATTACCAGAGACTGGTAATGAAACAGGAAATTACTAGGCGCGCTGTAAGATCTTCAAAGTCTTAGAACGAAATCCCATTACGCCTATGAAAATTTTCCGCTTTTTGAAGGTACTAGGAACGATGTTTTCTTGAGACATCTAATCTTAGGAGACAGGTTGTCTAATTTATTCGTAGGTATGAAAATGTGTCGAAAGGTTTTAGTAAGAAATAAGGATAATTATATATTTGAACGAAAAATGAAGTATGACAATAACCAGAATTTACAAACCAACTGAGTAGTTGGGGAAAAGTCATTTACAGATGTGCGTTTTTTAAAAATGAGTTGTTCCATATTGCAAATCAAATACATTTATTGAATTGTAAGTTGATGAAGAAAGAGATGATCTATATATGTTTGCTTGTGTATATGATATGTATGTTTGATCAGCGTAAGTGTAGATAATAAGTTTCATTTATAGTAGAGCATAGTAAAATATTTTGCGCTTTCTGGTATATTCATTTCGCAAAAATAATTATCTAGAAATCCGATCTAGTTTTATTTATGTCGAGCTTGCAGAAATTTGTAAATACACATCAAGGAAAGAACTCAATAATTAGCATAGAATATTAAAATTATTAGCATTTAAGCGCCACCAAATTATGCAGGGAAAAAAAGTACATCACACTCTGTATAAAAGAAAAAAAATACGCAACAGGTTTCGCATTTGGATATCGCATTTAACAGTTGGTTGTTTAGGAGATGCTCTTACTATGTCTCGCATAAGAAGAAATGGCTACCACGTGTTGAATTTTAATAGTGGCAGGATCATCGGCCTATCGAAAATTCCATGAACTTGCTACTCGAATTGGTCGAAATCCAAAGATTGCCAAAGCAGTATAAAATCAATGAGTTTAGGAACGTCATAAAAAACATCATGCTAGATCGCAAAGATCTTCCACCACTAACGCTTAAGAAGACATACATGCTGTCCTGTGAGTTACGTAGAATCCTTGTAGACCTTTAATCAGAAAGTGAGTTTGTTTGCAGCAAAACAGTTATACTCATGGACAGTGTGATCATGTCTGGAGCAGCAGAGACTGTCTACACTCAAAAATTTCGTAGCCTTCCTTGACACTCCAAATTAGATTAGCAACGATATTGGTTTAATTCAACTACAAAACTGAATATAGGAGTAACACCACGTCGTTTTTTCATACGTTTCGTTTGCGTGTGCAAAACCATGATTGACATACCTGTGTTTGTCCTGTTTGAGTTTGAAACGTCATACGGGTGTGGCATTTGCTGTGATAGCATAGATAGCAACTAAATTAACGACACAAACACACCTTCTTCACGTTGTTGCTAAGCCAGCGTTACACTTCTCAGAAATTACGGTTAATGGCTGTACCCTGTCATGGAAGTCTCCAAGACGTCAAATTTACTTTAGTCGTAGTTTTTTAACCTGCCTTGATACAGAATGTATTCGACTGTCACCGCGACCAACTTGTTTAATAGATCTCTCGCCTCACTCATTGAAAATATTGGGTCTTAAGTTGCTGAGAGACTTTGCCACCAGCTCTCACCTCTCTTCAGACACTATGATTGATGAAGTCTGGCAAATGATAATTGTAAAATTATATATATATATATAGAAATTTGTATTATATATCAAAAACAAGAAATAATAGATAATGAACGTAACAAGAAATAGCGTAATAAAAATATAAAAGCTAAACATGAAGATCAAAATTATAGAAAAATAAAAAAAAGAAACTACGAAAAAGAAGAACCTAGCGAGTCAGAAAGCAATTTCGGACTTAGGACCGAATAAGTGGGGTTAAACTAGTTTGAAGGCGCCAACCTTCCTCCTTTGCAACTCGGTAGGAAAAACCAAATAAAATAAAATAAATAAAAATTCAGAGTATGTAAAAACTCAGAGGGAATGATAAAACCACTCACTACTATTATGTATCAAACTCTCCCAAACTCTTAATGCAGAAAAATCGCAAACCAATTACGTAAGAAAAGTAGGAAAACCCTAAAACAATTACATAAGAAAAGTATTTTTCAAAAAATAATTTAACAAAATTTCTTTACTCACAGAGCTTTTACGAAGAGAATCAAGCGTCTTGACATCAATGAAAATCAATTATTCACCAAGTTAAAAAATTCGAAAATACATAAACACATCTTTTGAGCTAATTTTTAAACCAGCCAGCAAAGACAGATATAAAAAAAGACGACAATCAAATATGGTAGAATTTGAATTGGTTGATTGTCAATATAATATATATATATATATATATATATATATATATATATACACTGCTGGACAATTGCTAAGGACGGATAACACTATCATCCATAGCAACCACAAAATGAAAAGAAGCAAAATGTGGAAAATTAGAATAAGTGCGGGATATTTGTAAGAAGAAGTATGAGTATGCAAATTTTTTTTTCCCACGTCTGTTCATCACGTGATAGCGTTCATAAGAGCTTTAAAGGTTTTGACGCGTGTGGACAGTTGTTGTTTCAAGTCAAAGTTTTACAGGAAAGATTTAATAGACGAACTTAAAATTTTTGGCATGTCTTCCCGACGTCACATAGATGATTTTATGCGTGGCCGAATAATTGGAAAGATCGAAGAAGGGTGAAAAATAACAGATGTTGCCAGAGAGTTCGACATCGCTCACAGCGTTGTTTCAAGGCTGTGGAAGTCATTTAAAACTACTGGAATGTGTAGTAGACGGCACGGAGGAGGACGTGTTAGAAGTACGACGCCTGCAGAAGACAGATATATCGTCCTATCAGCAAAAAGGAACAGGCGCACCAAAGCTCAGCAGGTGGCAAATCAGTTTCTTGCTGCCTCAGGAAAGCAGATCTCCCGAAAAACTGTTGCCAGACGTTTGAGGGGAGAAGGACTGTACGCACGCAGACCTATTGTCTGTGTCCCATTGACCAGACAGCACCGTACTGCCCGTTTGCAATGGTGTCATGAGCATCACAATTGGACTGAACAGGACTGGGCATGCGTACTATTCTCAGATGAGAGTAGGTTCAGTCTGTCATCGGATTGTAGACGCCAACTGATCTGGCGCGAGAGTGGTACTGCTTATCGTCCAGAAAATATCCAGGAAAAGGACCGATATCCGACATGCAGTATCATGGTGTGGGCCGGCATCATGATCAATGGCCGCACGCGCCTACATGTGGTTACGAATGGGACTATGACGGGCCAACGATACATTGATGAAGTTCTACTTCCTCATGTTCGTCTTTTTCGTGGTGCTGTCGGTGATAATTTTTTTTATGGACGACAACGTACTATCTCAACGAACACTCGCTGTTCAGGATTGTCTAGACAGCGAGGGTATTCAACGTCTCGTATGGCCAGCGCGTTCTCCAGATCTAAACCCCATTGAAAATGTGTGGGATGTTTGGGGAGGCAAGTTGCTGGTCAAACCTAGCCTCCAACAAACAGGAACACCCTCATCCGTGCACTCACAGAGGAATGGGATAAATTGCCTCAACAGCTGCTGGATAATAATGTGCAAAGTATAGCACGACGTGTGGAATGTTGCATCACATTCCACGGTGGACATATCCCGTACTGATACCTTTCTTTAAGGTGCCTGCTGACTTTTAGATGCATTGTTCCATTTCTCCATACGCAGATCAAATGAACATTTTTTTTTCTTTCAGATGTTTCACAGCTTTTGTACTTTCCAGAACAATAAATATTCTTTATTCTAATGTCTGAACAGTGTGGCAACTATATTTTATCCTACTAGGCCTCATGTCTCGCTTAATGTTATGCTACATAGCAATTTGTGATCCGTCCTTAGCAATTGTCCAACAGTGTATATATATATATATATATATATATATATATATATATATATATATATATATATATATATATATATATATATATATATATATATATATATATATATATATATATTAGAGGACCCGACAGACGTTATCCTGTACACACATCTTAAATTCAAAAATTCCAAATTTTTATGAATAAGTTTTAACAATCTGGACCGTTTTGAGTAAAATTTGTATTAGAAATTATTACGTTGTCTAACGTCATTACACATGTACGGTTATCACAATTCAATCAATCGATAGCGTGTGAGTATGTGTATACTATGAGCGAAGTTAAATGTAAAGGCTGTGTGAATAAAAACTTAAACTTGTTTTAATTAAAGGTGAAAAAGTTGAGACTCAAACTATTTTATAACAGGTATATTTATTAAATTGTACATAAAATGTATAGTTTTTTATGCACACTTCAAAACTCTTCAAACACTAATTACATCTGAATGTAATAATTTAATAAGCACACGATTTATTTAAACAAAATAATTATACGAAGGGACAAAATATTTTCCTGAAATGATCACTGCACCAACTGTCGGGACCAACTTGAATTATAATAAAAGATTTTTGAATATTCGATACTGCGATCTTAGCGCAGTCTGCCGGATCCAATGTAAAACATTCCAAGATCAACAATTTATAAATAAAAAATTAATTAAATAAACATTTCTAAACCGAATTATAAATCTAAACCATTCTCGAGTCCACTGGAACAGACAAAAACTTTCATCAAAATCGGTCCAGCCGTTTAGGAGGAGTTCAGTTATATACACACGCACAGATGAATTACATATATAAAGATTATTTGAAAAGATAGTAATTAAAAACGCTAAAAAGCGTGAATCGTCTGCATTTTCGTAACAATAAAGACCGGGTTTGGCCAGATTGGCTGAAAATCAATTTTCGACGCCAACTTACGTCTTTTTCAATTTTCCTACTATTAGTTCACGATCTCTATACATATTTTATTTGTTTGTTTGTTTATTTATTTATTTATCTTGGTGGAATTTTCAATTGTTAATAAAATATATTTTAAAACGCTGAATTGAGCTGAAATGTAATGTACATGATTATTTTGGATGACAATACAATAATTTAATTATAATTAATAAAAATTAATTGTTTATAACTAATTATTTAAAAAATTACAAATGCAGCCACGTTGGTGACTAAGCGACCCTTTTGGCGACTTATTTCAAAATTTGAAAAGGTTTTTTTCTCACGTGCTAAATAAAGCATTAAATTGAAAGGAAATTTTATATACACGATTGTTTTGGATGACAATATGATACCTTAATGATAATTAATAAAAATTAATTACTACTTAATGTTGTGATTCTGTCATATGTATATACATATTTATATTAATTGCAACTATTTAATAAAAAGTAGCTCAAATAAATTTTTTCTTGGTTGATCTAAGTAGGAATTGATTTTAAATTTTTTTTATATTACAGTACAGTCCCGCTAATCCGAACGGCTCCGCGGAAAATTTTTTATAATTTTAAGGACGAAAAAATCGGTGAATATTTCAATATAAAACAGTGTAAACCTTAATTCAAAACAGTTCTTTATTTAATATTCACGCACTGTACATCAAGTTATGGTACAAATTTTAAAATGGAATAAACTACAGAACAGAACACTAATGTTTAGTATGAAAAATTGTACAGCATAAGATTAAATATAAAATATGTACAGTATAGTACTGATAATGTAGTGAACAAGTACCTTATTACATTAGTTCAGTTATTTTTTCTGACGCAACGAAGACAGTCTTTTCGATGATGCGTAATTTCACTAGAGCCTCATAAATAACACATCAGCTGGTGTAGTGTCGGGCTGTTGCTCCAAGTAGCGCAGGGCAAGGTCAAGGGCAGCTGCGCCGTCTGCATGTGGCACCACGTCCTTCTTATCGCATTGCGTCTCGTCGTCACTCCCCTCCTCCTCCATTGGCTCTCGAGTCACTGCCGCAGCTATGTCTTCATCAGTCAAAAATTCGGCTGTTTCCCCGTATTCTTCCATCCATTCATTGATGTCTCTTTCCCCAGCTTCCTCGCAACCAGGAATTGTCTGCACTAGCTGAAGCAGACTGGTCACATCATTTTCTGGTTGGTTTTCTGCATACTCAAGGGTTGGCCATAGTTTCTTCCAAGATTTTATTAAAGTTTGGTCAGTTACGTTTTCCCAGGACTCAGCAGACCAATAAACAACATCTTTCATGTTCGTTTGTTTTATTTTTGCAACCAAAGAGACAGTGTCATCTTCAATCAAGGTTCGCAAAAACTGCTTACGGTAAATTTGTTTAAGTTTTTGCAAAACACCCTGATCCATAGGCTGTAGTAAGGGTGTAACATTTGGCGGTAAAAATATGGCTTTAATTTCACCGCTAGAAAGTTCTTCAGTGCCTGGGTGCGATGGCGCATTGTCAATCACAAGAATCCCACGTTGCGGTAAATCATTTTCTTTATTGAATTTCTTCACAGCGGGAACAAACTGGTCATGAAACCACTCTTTAAACAACATTGCATTCATCCATGCTTTTTTTGGCTACTGTAATATACTGGCAGTGATTTCATATTCACGTTTTTAAAAGCTCTAGGCTTAGCAGATTTGCCTATCACCATTAATGGGAGCGTGTGATTACCAAAAGCATTGCTGCATGCCATTAATGTAACTCGGTCTTTGCTCATTTTATAACCTGGAGCACTTTTTTCATCCTGTGAAGCTAAACTCTTTTTAGGTAGTGCCCTAAAGTTCAGGCCCGTCTCATCGGCATTGTAGATTTGTTGTGGAGAATAATTTCCCTCAGCTATTAAATTTGCAAATGTGGTCACGTATTCCTTTGCTGCGTCAAAATCAGATGAAAGCTTTTCGCCGGTAATTGTCAACTGACGCACCCCGTGTCGCTTCTTCCACCGATCTAGCCACCCGATACTAGCACTGAAATAGGCATCACCGTTCATTAATTTATTTAATTGAATAGCCTTTTCTTGAATGATAGGCCGACTGAGGGGGATTCCTCTTTGTCTTTCCTGGGTAAACCAAATATGAAGCGCATTATCAACTTTATCGTACAGCGATTGCTTTGCTGTCTGTCTGTTTTCAAGAGTCTCGCCAGAAGAATTAGCACAGTATTGTTCAAGCTTTCTACGATTTTTTCTCCAATCACAAATTGTAGCTTTGCCAACATTAAACTCTGTAGCCAATTTTGTCACACCTTCATCTTTATCTAAACGCTTTAGAACCTCTAGTTTGTCTTAGAATCTCTAGTTTAAGAGTAAGTGTTGAGTGTTTACGCTTACTCGCCATAACAATCTGTTTACGTACACTGTATCACAGATAAATGTCCAAAACACACAACAAACTGTTTTCACTGTAGAATATCACACTGTTATACTGTTATTAACACAGAGACAAAAACGGACGAGTATAGAACGAGCGCGGAACGCCTGACGGCCAACAGTACGGGCACACGCACACGCAGTCACACATACATACTAAGTTAAGAGTGGTGGAGGGAGGACACACGCGTCGAGGAGTGGGAGTACAGTCCACGCGGCAAAAAAGCGGGCGCGTACGCTCACATTACGACAAAATACATAGACACAATAGACCCGTACTCCAGGTTCAAATAGTGATTTCGCTGTTACTCCGGCTAATCCGAACAATCACGTAATCCAAACAGGGGTCGGTCCGATATTGTTCGGATTATCGGGACTGTACTGTACTTGTTTATAACAATAGCGTTGTTACAACAATGCAGGTGAATGTTGAGCTGTATTTTTTGAAAGTTTTTAATTAATATCTTTTTAACTAATTGCGATATCGGACCAAATTGTGAATCTAAACCATTTTCGAATTTACTTGAACCCACACAAAAACTTTCATCGAAATCGGTCCAGCCGTTTAGGAGGAGTTTAGTGACAAACACACGCACAGAAGATTTTTATACATAAAGATATCTATCTATCTATATAGATAGATAGATAGATAGATAGGTAGATAATTTCACAATTACATACATATGTATGAATACAATACTATACTAATTTATTGTAAAAACTAGACATTACAGGATAAAGTTAAGTAACCCCAGAAATACATTAAATAATTCTTAGGCATCACAGGAGTAAACAAAAAGTTAAGGCGCCAACTGTTCCGTGCTTTATTTCATTCTCTCTCTCTCTATATATATTTATACACTCATGGACAAAAAAAATTAGCGGAACAAGAAGGAGTCGTCAAAATAAAGGAAATTTTACATACGTAATGACTACTTTGATATAAGTAAATGATTAGAAAATCAAAGAAAAAGGATAATCTATTTCAGAGAAAAATGCAAAAGAACGGAGGATTTAATATCCTGTTGAACCCCTTCTAAAGCGAATACACGATAGGATACCATCGGGCATTCAGGCATACAAGTTTTGTATGATGTCTTGAGACATTTCGTTCCATATTTGCTGTAACATTGCCTCTAGTTCGTTCAAACTCGTAGAATTCGCAGCTCGTCGTCCCAAATGACCCTAGATATGCTCGAATGGAGACAATTCTGGGGATCAGGCAGGCCAAGGAAAGGTAGTAACAGTGCGAAGACAGTCTTGTGACACTTTTGCCGTGTGAGTCAGAGCATTCTTTTGTTGAAAAATGGCTCCTGGGAGCCGTTGCATGAGGGGCAACACATGTGGTTGCAGGATGTCATTGACATACCGTTGGGCTGCCATGGTGCTACGGATCAATACTAGGGGTGGTCATGTATTGTAGGCGATTGCACTCTATACCATCACACCAGCTGTGGGAGTGGTGTGTCGCTGTAAAGCAAACGCAGGATTGAGGCGTTCACTACGGGGTTTCCACACATAAACACTATTGTCATCACTGCTGAGATTGAATCTCGATTCGTCGCTAAAGACGACCTGGTTCCATTTCACTGCAGTCCAGTTTCCTCGCGCGCGGCGCCACTCGAAACGGAGGCATCGATAGGTGGGCGTCAAGGGTAGCACACGTAATGTAGGCCGCGATCCCAAATGCCCTTCAACCAGGCGCCTTAGTATGGTTCGAGAAGACACAGGAGCCCCTAGTTAAGATGCTACCTGTGCCTGGATGATGGCCAATGAAGCAGTTGGGTGTACGCGAGCATTTCTTACGATGTGGCGGTCATCTAGACGATTGGTCTGTCGAGGGCATCCTGAGCCTGGTCTTGTAAATGACATCTCTCGGATCCACTAGTCCCAGCACCTCCTCACAACACAATCAGAGCGACCTGATTGTCGGGCTACTCACCTAGATGACCACCCAGCTTCAATCATGCCGATAATTCTCTCCTGTCAAACTGCGACATCTGCTCATATTGTCTTCGAAAACAGCGTAATGGCATGTCTATATCAGCTCTTCCTTTGTAAACGATTCAGTACTCTTAAACAAGTTTTGGTTACTTGTTGTATACTCCACGGAGAATGACCTTAAACGCCCTCGGCTATACATAATGCACAATCATGCTGCATTTTCAATCATTTGCATATTTCCCTTATATGTATCCTCATGCCAAGTTTCGTTACTATCCTGCAAATATTGCTCGGTGCGCTAATTTTTTGGTCCATGAGTGAATATATGTATGTAATAATTCCCATTAATTTAATCTTAAATATTTTTTTAATGTTTAATGGGCGTGGCCTTTAGGGCTTGCACTTAAATAATAATTTTACCCGCCTAACGGGAATAACTTTCCCCCTATATAGCAGATCGATCCACGGAGGTCATCTGAATTGTACTTCCATTTGCTATTTCGTACATAAACCGAGAGTGTATTTTTGTGCTGTGTGCTTTTTGTGCAGTGCTTAAGATGTGTATGTTTGTGTGTGTATGCATGTACATTAAAGAATACTTCTTGCAACAAAAGACTCTTTCATGAATAGAACATCAACGGTAAAAATATGACCGTTAAAGAATTCCTTACACTCGTCACATTTTGTGATATATACATATATATTAGAAATAATGAAAAAAATTTTAAAGCGTTACAATTTTTTGTTCTAAAAACAATATTAATTACATATAAGAACTGAAATAATGTAAATTTTGTTATGTTGGCATTTTATAGTGTGCTTTTATACTCTAAATTTGTGTTCCATGAAAAGTTGACTTAAGAGTTTTAGAACTTAGAGTAATATTTTAAAACTATATATATTCGAAAACTGAAAAGTTTCCTCACATATCTGCTTATCGATAATCAATTTTTCTTGGAAAAGCGATATTTAACTATTTTACTGGTGACGCGGAATATATTAATTTAGAAGTATTTTATAAACTACCTTTAAAGTACTCGTCCCGCTTGGCGAAATCACTGCTTTTCTCTCTGGAATGTATTTTATTTAACAACACACAACGTATATATGTTCTTTGATAATAAATAAGTAATTTTTTTAACTGTATATTACATTTTTTAGCATATAAATATTTATTGGTTTAAAAGGAAAGATAGAACAATTTATACTATGTTGAAAATATTTTTAAAATTCATTCATTGAATTGAATAATTTTTTCGATTTCTCAGGGTATTAAGTATATATATAAAATTGAATTATTCAACACATATTTGTGGTGAAGGTTTCTATATACTTAATTCTCAGCAACATTAAGTTTACTATCCAATTCTCCTATATTACCTCATAACTTTAAAAACGACTCACATCTAACTTGGCACACCACTTACTCTCTTTATAAGAGTATGTTTTTCCTAATGAGTTGCATGTTGGCAACGAAGCTTTTGCAGACATTTCAAGTCCCCGAATTCGACAGCCATTTCAAGGTGTCACCATCTAATGGCAGCTCTCGCTACCAAATTTTAACGCTGGAATTAATTTTCTTTCATGCTCTCATCGGTTCCTAAATATTGCCGTGATTTAATTTTGCTGAGAGATTTAATTTTGCTTTGAGCCACATATAATTGATACTCAACAGAGTTTTTACACATGCCACATGATCATATGGTACACGTGCCTACGATTTTCGCATCCAGAAAATCTATGGACTCCAGTCGGGATCGAACCCACAATGTTAGTTTATGAAGTGGGTACGCTACCAGTAAGCCACCTCTAAGAGAATTAACATGCATCAGTCCTTTTACCCTACTGGATTTAAGTATAAACAGTACTCAGACATACAGCTCGATTGAAACATCACCCGTCACGAGAGTTCTCAGTTTCTAACAAAAATAACCTCACAAGGAGAGTGCAAGGTCTTAGGGTCACGGATTTATTTCAAATTTTGTAGAATAGTAGATTTAGTTTCCTTTTTTCAATTCCTACTATTCGCTCACAATCTCTATATATTTATTTGTTTGTTTATTTATTTAGTTATCTTGGTGAAATTTTCAATCATTAATAAAATATATTTTAAAGCGCTCAATTGAGCTGAACTTTTATATACATGATTAATTTGGTTGACAATACAATAATTTAATTGTAATTAATAAAAATTAATTGATTAAAACTAATTATCCAAAGAATTACAAATACCTCCACATTGGCATCATTTTTGGCGACTTGTTTCAAAACTTGAAAAGGTTTTTTTTTTCTCACGTTTTAAAGTATTCAGTTGAACTGAAGTTTTATATACAAGATTGCTTTGGAAGACAATACGATACTTTAATGATAATTAATAAAAATTAATTAACACTTAATGTTGTGATTCTGTCTGTATATACATATTTATATTAATTGCGACTGTTTAATAAAAATTAGCTAAAATAAAATTTTTCTTTGTTGATGTAAGTAGGAATTGACTTAAAAATATTTTTTATGTTACTTGTTATGGAGATATATAGTTACAGGGCACACTAATATGTAATCTTTTAGATATTTGCAATTCAAGATGCAATTCACTCGTTAAACTCAGTTCTGTGGAAAAGACTACACCAGTGCTTCTCAAACTTTCAATACTGGAGCCCTCCTTTTGAATCACAATTTTTATCGCGCCCCCCTTATACATTATTAATGTACTGAATGCAATAGTATTGCACTTTTTTTACGCTAAAGCAATAATCTTAATTATAAACCGTACAAATACATGACATAAGTATTAAATTTTGTATATGCTACTTTTAAGGAAAAAAAGTAATAGGATAATTATTGTGTTATTTTTCCTTTCTCTAATTTTTAAATTAGAACATATTGCAAAATGCGGTGGCTGCTTAGAAGACAAAATATAGATATTAGCTTTTTTTTAGAAAGAACTCAGAGGGTCAATTTCTAATCATAAGCATTCGTTTGAAAAATTTGCTCTGTAAGACAAGCCCATGGAAGTCGCTAATACTTATTAAACTTGTTCTTAATTTAGCATTAATTAATTAGTTATAAAATACTCTGTGCAGCACTGATACATTAAAAGTATACCGTCTGAAGTCCCCGCTATTTGCACGTGTTCATTTATAAGAAAATAAAACATTATTGATATAATCGCTGAATTGTAAGGAGAGTAAAGCCAAGTGCGCAACAATGTTTACAAAAATGTAAAAGGATTTTTTTAAATGATTGCTGAAATTATAATTAGTTTTAAGCGAACTGTAATTTTAAGCCTCACAGAATTAGCATTTAGAATTGATGTTGAATAATGAACAATAATATAAAATTCCGATGAAAAATAATTGTATTATTTTTAATATCTAAAGCAGCGTTTCTCAAAATGTGGGGCACGCCCCCCTGCGGGGGGGGCGAGCATATCGAAAATAAAAGATTTAAAAATATTTAATTTACTGGAATTAATTAAAACAAAATGCTTTCAGACATAATAAAAAATGCACTTTTACTCTGATATAATTTATAGGCGCGCGCGCGCGATATTAAGTCATCAAAAATAAAAACTTCAATAACTAATTAGCTATCTTTGATCCTATAACAAAACAAAAAACTTTTATTTGATTTGCTGTAATCCCATGATGAGAGATTTTTTTATTACGCTTCCTTTTTAATCCTAACATACTACTCATTCAGAGAAAAAACAGCTCCCGGACCCAGAATCGAAAAAATTTATGAACATAAAAAATTCATCACTGTCATTATTTTTGAAATACTGCACATTATAGCTGTAATCTGTTTGACCTTCTAAGTTATTGGTAGAGTTAGTTATGACCCCTCTCTTATGTGTGTTTGTTTCTCATTTAGGGAAGTTGTAAGTAATGTATTTCTCTGTTGCGCTTTTTTCCATGAAAAGAGTATTATGATATTTGGAAAACCACGGAGAGAGTATATATATATTTAAGAGTATTCTAAAATATATAAAGCCCAACGAAAAACGTTTTAAAAAATTTCTTATTAGTAACATATATATTATCATAATGAATACACTTTTTACCCGGAAGTGGTCACGCGGGACACACAGATTACGAAATCGTTAATTCTGGCAAAACTGTTTATTTGTTACCAAAGCAAAATTTAAAAGTCCTTGAAAGTAGGTAAGTATATATATTTTCTCATAATTAAATTTTTCACTGGAATTACGATTTTTATTGTGTACTATAAA
This sequence comes from Trichonephila clavipes, assembly GCA_019973935.1. NCBI lineage: Eukaryota > Metazoa > Arthropoda > Arachnida > Araneae > Nephilidae > Trichonephila > Trichonephila clavipes. The sequence goes on along the minus strand of BMAU01020281.1, from coordinate 386,363 downwards.
AATAATTATAAAAAAGGGGTTGGGTTGACTCACACACAATAACCCCGCTGGGCCACTAGTATTGAGTGCGCGCCTGCTTCAGGGTTAAAATATGTTTAAGTCTTTTCGCTTTAAATATTAAAAATAATACAATTATTCTTCATCTGAATTTTATATTATTGTTCATTATTCAACATCAATTCTAAATGATAATTTTGTAAGGCTTAAAATTATAGTTCGCTTTTAAACTAATTATACTTTGAGCAATCATTTAAAAAAAATCATTTTACATTTTTGTAAACATTGTCGCGCACTTGGCTTTACTCTCCTTACAAAATTCAGCGATTATTTCAATAATGTTTTATTTTCTTATAAATGAACTCGTGCAAGCGGGTACTTCAGCCGGTATACTTTTAATGTATCAGTGCTCCATAGTAGTTTATAACTAATTAATTAATACTAAATTAAGAACAAGTTTAATAAGTATTAACGACTTCCATGGGCTTGTCTTGCAAAGCAAAGTTTTTATAAGGAATGCTTATGATTAGAAATTGACCCTCTGAGTTCTTTTTCTATATTTAGCAGATATCTATATTTTGTCTTCTAAGCAGTCACCGCATTTTGCAATATGTTCAATTTAAAAATTGGAGAAAGGAAAAATAACACACATAATAATTATCCTATTTTTTATTTATTACTTAAAAGTAGTATACAAAATTTAATACTTATGTTACTAATTTGTATGGTTTAAAATTAAGATCGCCCATTGTAGCTTTAGCATCAAAGTTCATTATTATTGCATTCAGTACATTATTACTGTATAAGGGGGGCGCCAGTATTGAAAGTTTGAGAAGCACTGATCTAAAGTGAAAAGACTTCAACCTGTTTTAACCTTGGAGCAGGCACGCACTCGATACTAATGGTCGAGTGGGGTTATTGTGAGTCACCCCAATCCTTTTTTTATAATTATTTTTATAGTACACAATAAAAATCGTAAAATTCCAGTGAATAATTTAATTAAGAGAAAATATACTCACCTACTTTCAAGGACACAGAAAATATTTCGGAAAAAAAAGTTATCACACCGGGAACTCAGTCAAAACAAGTACCTTAAGATTTTAAAAAAAACACGTTTGTCACTTCCAAAAAAGAGGGAGATATGTGACAGACATATTTTAGTTCACACATTAAGACTGTCAAACATAAGGATAGAGTGTCAGAGCCATTGGTAACAATTAAACATTTTTGCCAGAATTACCGATTTAGTGCACTCTGGGCTCGGCGTGACAGCTCCAGATTAAAAGTGTATATGTAACAATATGGATGTTCAAAAAAAGTTGTGTAAAACGTTTTTCATTATGCTTTATATGTTTGGGAATAACTCATAGAAATAAATCTTGGCCAAGAAATCCTTCAAAGTGCTCTCTGTGATTTTCCAAAAATCATAAAAATATTTTACAAGGAAAAAATCGCAGCAGAAATAGTTTATTTACAACTTCCCTAAATGAAAACACAAATACATAAGATCAGGGACGTAACTAACCGTACAAGTACGTTCGAAGGTCAAACCGCAGCAAATACATTCTGCTGCCTACAGCTGATGGTAATAATATTACAGTGATGAATTTTTTATATTTCTAAAATTTTTTTTTGATTATGGGTCTGGGTTTTGTTTTTTCTCATTTTGGTTTGAAAAGAAACCGTAATAAAAAAATCTGTCATCATGGGATTACAGCAAATCAAATAAAATGTTTTTTATTTGGTTACAGTATCAAAGATAGCTAAAATGAGGTTTTGAAGTAGAAGCCTTTATTTTTTATGACGTAATATCACAGATATATAAATTATATCAGTGTAACTCTGTATTTTTTTATTATGTCAGAAAGTATTTGTTTTACTTCATTCCAGTAAATATTTTTTTAATCTTTTATTTTCCATATGCTCGCGCCCCCCTTGTACGTTTATCGCGCCCCCTAAGGGGGACGCGCCCCACAGTTTGAGAAACACTGGATTACACGTAATGGGTTTAGCGTAGCAGCAATGATTCGGTGTTCCTCGTCGTTAGCAGCTGGGTTCGGGTCCGTAGATAGTGAATAACTTTTTATTTATAATATGTTATTTTTACATATAAAGATACACATTGGAGTTTAAATAAATAAGAAACGAAATGTATTTAATGGCTAGGAACCTTTCATAAGAGTTTTATTTGCCATTATCATTCGTTTAAATACAGAATAATATTTATTACAAAACAATAAAAGCCGTTAGCAAGAACATGAGAAAAGCCCTATAACTGCTAGTTAATCGTGCCTGGAAACAATAAATTGCGTGAAAGGAAACAATAAATATAACATTAATCAGATTAACAGAATTAGTATAAAAATATGTGACTAGTTTCTTAACCTTCATTGTCCGTACAATGTTGAAAGGTCATAAAAGCAAACGAAACAACATCGAAAACCATCTCGCGCATCGAATTACTGCATTATTGTTGCATAGGTATCTGCTTCTTTGTATTTCAAATGAATTGCATCTTCAGCTGCAAATATCTGAAGAATTATTGAGTAGTGCCACGTATAACGATATATCTTCATCAACGGGGAAACTAAATCTACCATCCTACAAAATGTTAACTAAATCCGTGACCCCAAGACCATACACTTTCTCATTGTCAGTCCTCTATTTACAACAAGATACCATGTTATACTGTAGAAAGCTTGATTCTTTCTAACTTTCTAGTATTGAAAACTTTCTAGAATTTCCAGAAATTTTCTTGAATGAGACGAAACGTCATCTAGTGGAACTACAAGCATGGAGTGGTCATTGAAGTTTTCAATTTAAATGTAAGAATGATCTTAATGCAATATTACAAGGAGAAAACCAGCTAATGCCTGATTTATACACTCATAGTAAGTACTCCAGATGTAATATTTTCAAATCTCAATTAAACTAAAATATCTAACGCATTTTAAATGCAGGCGAAATATTCAGTCAACAAACTGGGACAATATTTTTGTTGATAAATTGCAGTTGAAGCTTGAGTGCCTTAAAAATAAATTTCGAATTTCATATTTTAAATTTCGATGCAGTAGCAAATAACATTAAGATAGTTTAAACTATTTTAATGCCTACATATAAACCCTCGCCCAGAACTTCAAATGCAAATGGTAGATTTCCAATGTAGCGAAATTTAAACTCGTCTTTCCTGTAATTTCATTAGAATTTCACACTCACGGGCTTTGATCAGGTACATAAATTTGTTTGTATCTTTTTTTCTGATTTTGTATCTACTTATTTGCTTCAAAAGAACTCTCCAAAATTAAATACTTAAGAAATATTTACAGATCCATGTAAATTGATGAATATTTGAAGTCTATGCTGATTATTTCTACGTGAGCAAACTTCATCTACAACAGCAAAAAAACTGTCAGTGGAAAAAAAAAGCTACTGTTACATAAACTTCATTGCTCATAACAATAAGGTTTAATTTCATTACGCGAATTATATATATGTATGTTATTTATTGTAAGTTTATAGGATAAATATCACATATTTATACATGGTTACTACATATTAAATTCAGCTGTAATTTGCAATTGTGACATTGGGACAAAATTTGAAGGAGTAGGAAGAAAGATCAGATGTTTAGAGGCTGCAATGTGATTTGCATAATAATAGGGCACCGTTAATCCAAAAGTATTGATTGGGAACGTAATTCTCGATCCTATTTCCATTAAAAAGGATATATCTTTATTAATATATTTAAATATCGCATATTTTTATATTACGGCTAGCTCTTATATCTCCCCTGTTTCGATGTGTATTTCTTGATGTTGTATAATTATACACTATTTTAAAGTTATTAACTGCTAATTTAAGTTTTTAATTATACTTAAAAACATTCTCTTAGCTCTGGCTTATTGATCTAATAAGGCAAGGACTTTTGAAAGTGGAATTATATCTTTTACATCCCAAAAACCAGGAGTTGATTTCCGCAAAACCGGTTCGCGGATCTTTGCTTAGTAAAAGAAACATGCATGCCGAATTTCAAGTCAGTAGGTGTAATGAAATCAGATATTTCGTGATGTGTGAGTGAATGAGTGACAGAATGAGGGATTAACCTTTCTCCTATATGTTTATAGATTTACGATTGTTAACATACTCATAGTTATCGTGATTGAAAAGAGGTTTTGATTCAAGCACACGGATGGCGATGCTTTAGCCAAATAATGTTTGTAGATTTTAGTTCAACAAAGAATCCGTAGTACAGAAATGCTAATCTGTTGGAGCTCAAATTCTTTACATTGACATAGCATGAATGTAGCGAGTAGGGTATCAGTTCTCAAATACCGACCCCACGTCGTTTGATCCCAGTACAAAAATTACAAGATGTAACGGCTTGCAAAAATAGACAACCAGGATATATTCTGTAAACGTTCCTCGAGTGTATTTGAGCAATAAGGGAGACTAATACCAATATTCAAATGAACCATATTCCGTACAACTCCGAAACTTCCTTTCTTCCTCAATGGCAGAGCCGCCCAGGGTAAACCTTGGCTTTCTCAAGAATTTCATTCCAGGCTGCCCTGTGTGTGTGTTCTTGACTTAACTTTTCCATTTTCTTATATTAATACAGCGCTTTTCCAACTTTCATTATTTGCGACCCAATATTCAATCACAATTTTCATTGCCCCCCAACCCCCTTCAAAAAGTAGAAATGTATTGAATTCAATAATACTATACTTTGACGCTAAAACTACAATTCGACTTTAACCTCAAAAGTGCCGTCGGAGATATAAACGTCTCGTTCAGCCAAAGCGTTAATTGACCTTAACGTATATATACGTTTTTCCGAAGTATGATCTTTCCTGTGCACTGCTATCCATAAATTATTTCGAAGGCTTTGGAATGCAATAAAAGGATCTTGATAGAGTTTGCGAATAATTTTTGGTTATTTATATTCCTCCCCCTCAGCAATACATCACATACACTCGGTTACGAGAAAAATGGTAGCATTGAGAAGCGAATTGTGTAACTTTTAATCAGAAGTTAAGGGATTGATTATAAACCGTACAAATTATCAAGGTAAGGGGTAACTTTTGTATATAATTTTGTGTATAACAAGTCCATGGAGTCACTGGTAATTGTTAAGGTATCGGACTACGTTCGGAACCGTGATTTTAAAAAAGCGCATAAATGAATAATTTACCTGATATTTAATGCCACTCAGATTGGAATAAATGCATAAAATTGTTTTAAGAACATTTTGACAAAAAAAGCTTATTTAAATATAATATTTCGGCAAAAAATTAACTTAGAATAACCTTTTTTCAAAATGTTCTCCTTTTGTGAAAAATGCTTCTATTATAATAATATTTTGCCTGTATATAGCTCAGACCTCTGTATAGAGGCTCAGCTATGAATTTTGAAAAACTCACATTATTTTCAGAGTTACAACCCATTGAAATAATTATCGGCGTTTTTTTCTTAAAATTTCTCCCCTCTGTTGTCGTAAAACATGGATAAACCCACTTCTAAGTTATTTATTTCTAAAATTCTAGTTGATCCTCTGTACGGAGGTCTGACCTATATGCAGACAAAATATTATTATAATAGAAGCCCTTTTCACAAAAGGAGAATATTTTGAAAATGGGTCATTCTATGTTCTTTTTTTGTCAAAATAATGTACTTAAATAATTTTTTATTGTAATACTATTTTTAAAACAATTTTATATACATCTCTAATCTAAGTGACTCTAAATATCATAAATATTATCTATTTATACGCTTTTGCAAAATATCGGTTCCGAACGTAGTCGGATACCTTAATCTTGTGTGTTCTTAACTTTGTGAATTGTTAAATTAAATATAAAATCCATCGTGCAATACCGATACATTTATAAGTGTATTATATCAGTGTAAATGTGTATTTTATTTTTTATTATCTCAGAATGAATTTTTTTTGATTAATATTTCAGAAATTAATTTATAAAAATATTTTGTTTTCGGCTTTTTAATATATTCGCACCCTCTTCATAGATTTATCACACCTCCACAGTTTGAGAAACGCTGCATTAATAGGTTTTAGATCTATTTTCTGGGCAATATATATATATATATATATATATATATATATATATATATATATATATATATATATATATATACACTCTGTCGCAAAAAATATATGCACCCAGAAGAAATCAAGCTACAATCACGAAACTCGGCAAAAGATATATATATAAGAGATATGCAAATGATTAAAATTTCGTCTTTTGAGTACCGTATGGTTTGACTGCACAGATCTTTTTTGTGACTTGATTGTCATCTAATCCTATCAGAAGTCCTGCCTATTTTAATCTTTGTATTACAATAAATCTTACAAAAAATATCTGGATCTTTAAAAAGTTTATAAATTTCTAAATTGTATTTTTTTCTTCAAATATATTATCACATTTTAAATCTCCAAAAATGCTTTTAAGAACTCTTCTTTCAAATATAGCAAGAGTCTCTCTGTCTATCTCGATCAATTTAGAAGCTGTTTATAGGTACTTTGCAGAAGTGGATACCAAGGTAACTGCACCGTCTGAATTCAAACTTCGAGGAACCTTTCGCGATATCGTGCAAAACAAAGTGGCTAATTCGGCACCAACCGTCGCTTAATCGAAAACTTATCTCTCGATAATTTCTGTAACGAAACTGTTCATAATATTTATACTCCAATTCTCTCCCTTATGCTTCCAAACACTTACTCAATTTCTCTTCGTCATATCATTCTTTAAAGAGTACTTCTCATTTCTTTTTCCCTTCAGAAATTCGAGTGTGACAGACTGGAGAGAGAGTCATCTTCAGTGATGAATCCAGTAATCTTTGTGCTGATGACCACCGCAGTTAGAAAATCACCGGCCAACTGGCTCCATTATTCTTATTAAAGCGGCAAAGATCATTTCACAATTGACAGTGTTTGGAGCCTTCCATGGATGGAAAGTCGTTTGAGAAGCTCGCATTTGACAGATTAGTAATATTTTGGCGCCGATTGTGCTACCCATGCCAGTCGAGCGTAATATAATCACAATAATGCTGTGATTCATCGCTCCCCAATAATGATTAATAACGGGGGCATATGACGTCCTACGATGGCCTTAGGGAGTTTGTAGTTAATAAACGCCAAAGTACCTAGCCTTAATCACTTCATTTACGCCCTCTTAATGAGGCTCGAGCTAAAATAATTATGAAGGACCCTTAATTCCTCATCTTTAATCAACCAACTTTTAGTGCAGTAGTTTTCCACGGGGGTCAAATGTTTTGAATTATGCCACGCCGAATTTCGGCTTGGATAGCCGGGTCCATTGATTTCTTTGATTTTTAACCTTTTGCAAGCTGTAACCGTTTTGGAATTGTTTTTTTTTTTTTATCTTTGTTTATTTACTGGCATATACACTAGTGGTATTGAATTAAAATGATGGGCTTTAAGGGGGAGGTTCGTGGTTTTGAACAGAGTTTCTAAAGATTTTATTTCCGTTTCATTCACACACGGGCATAAAAGTGTTTCAGTTTTATATAAATCGTTCTTATATTCAAGTTCTTTAAAAGTTGGGTAATTTTTCAGCTTTTTCGAAATAATTAGATACTGAATGGGTAATGTTTTACATTGAAAATGTCAACAACACTAAATAAATCAGCTTATGAATTTTAATGTTTTTTAAATAAATCTTACTCGGAAAAAATATCTGGAAAAAAGTTTATAAATTTCGGATTGTATTTTTTTTTTTCTTCAAATATTATCACATTTTAAATTTGCTTTTAAGGACTCTTCTTTCAAATAATCTCTCATCTATCTCGATCAATTTAGGAAAACTGTTTATAGGTATTGTTCTGTTTGCAAAGGTAACTGCATTTTCTGTAAACTTCGAGTGGCCGTGGTAGTGAAGGGATTATGGTCATCAACTCAATGCTGGATTGTTACGGGTTCGAAAACTTATCTCTCGATAATTGCTGTAACGAATGCATGTTTAATCTGTCGATTCTTCCAAACCCTTACAATTGGCATAAAGGGGATATTTCTTTAAAGAGTACCTCTCAGTTGCTTTTCCCTTCAGAAATTCGACAAATGAGGAAAGAGTTCGAGCCAATAGCCCTCTTAATATTATTTAACCAGTAATCTTGAAATTTAAATCCCTTTCGGTTAAAAATCTCGCGACTTATGTATATGGCTCCATTATTCTTATTAAAGCAAAGATCATTTCCCTAATTAGAAATATACATTTGGAGCCTTCCATGGATGGAAAGTCGTTTGAGAAGCTCGCATTAGATTAGTAAAGTGTGGCGCGGGAACCAGTCGAGCGTAATATAATCACAAGGTGTGATTCATCGCTCCCCAATAGTGATTAATAACGGGGGCATCGAATTAACGAGTAATTAGGGAGTTTGTAGTTAATAAACGAGAAAGTACCCTAGCCTTAATCACTTCATTTACCTCCCTCTTAATGAGGCTCGAGCTAAAATAATTATGAAGGACCCTTCTTATATTCCTCATCTTTAATCAGACCAACTTTTAGTGCAGTAGTTTTACTTAAGGGGAACAAATGTTTGCGATTATTAAAGCGATTAGTTAATTGGATAGCCGGGCTCCATTGATTTCTTTGAGGGCTAATTAATTTTAGGAGTATAAGTTTTGGAATTGTTTTCTTTTTTTTCTTTATCTTTTCTCTTTACTGGCAGAGATTGGAGGTAGTGGTATTGAATTAAAATGATGGGCTTTAAGGGGAGGTTCGTGGTTGAAGTGGATTTCTAAAGATTTTATTTCCGTTTCAGTTCACACACGGGCATAAAAGTGTTTCAGTTTTATATAAATCGTTCTTATATTCAAGTTCTTTAAAAGTTAGGTAATTCTTCAGCTTTTGAAATAATTAGATACTGAATGGGTAATGTTTTACATTGAAAATGAGTAACAACACTTAAATAAATCAGCTTATGAATTAATTGAATGTTTTTTTTTTAACTTCGTACTCGGAAGAAACAGGAAGGCCATTGGCAACGGACGTCGTACTTTGAATTATTTCGGACTCTTCTACTAATCATTAAGAGGAAAACTTTTAATGTATTGTTCTATTTGCAAACCTCTCGTTCTGTAAAGGAGTGGCCGTGGTAGTGAAGGGATTATGGTCATCAACTCATATGTGGATTGTTACGGGTTCGAAGCCTGGTGCCATTGAAGACCTGCAGTGTAGAGGTGCGGATGCATGTCAAATCTGTCGATTCTGAAAGCCCTTACATTGGCATAAAGGGGATAGTTTGGAGAGGGAGTGGTACCAACATAGTTGCTGTCCTCGTCACTTGATCATGGCTTAAAATTACGAGGTTCGTTGCCAATAGCCCTCTTAATAGTGTGGCATTAATGTAGCTCTTACTTTCAATCCCTTTCGGTAAAGGAGCCGCGACTTATGTATATGAAAATTTCTGCTTAAATTAAAGTAAATTGAATTCGAGTAGTACGGTGTGTTGATCTAGTTTGAATTATGTCTGTGAGAACTGTATTTTGATTTGTTGATGCATCTGGGTAGGAGGACTGTATTTTGATATACATTCATATTAACTAATTATAATAATTATTACTATTAATAAAGTACAGATCACTTCCATTACCTATTTGCAACTTTGTTATATTTGGAATTAAGCTAAACTAAACTCAGTGGTACAAGAGCCCTTGAGGACCAAGGGCTGCTGTGCCCATCTCAGTTTTCCTGACCTTAGGTTCTGAGGTGCATGAGCAGATATCTGGTTAGGTGGTCACTCTGACGTAAAAATTCCCAGTATTTAGTTCACGAGCAAGTTTAGCTCTTTTCAGTCTCCCAGTGTTTATCTCTCTTTATCGACCCACTGAAGGGATAAAAGACTGAGTCTACCATATCCAGCCGAAGGTTTGAACCCCGGACCTGTGGCGTATATTTAGAATTACCGTAACATCCGGGGTATAACGCTCTCCCATACTTTCAAGCTACCATTTTTAATTTATAGGTATATTCGCCGTAAGACGCGCACCGCTTTTTTAGGAAGAAACCTAAAATATACTTGAGCAATGCTCTTATGTTTTAAAGTAATTTATTCGAAATATTATTGCAAGCTTTTGAAAAAATAGTGTGTTTCTAGATCTAAAACTCTTTAGGTTTTTAAGAAATGTCATTCTTTAAAATAAACATTATTCCGATATATGTAGAAGTCTAATTTTTTTCTATGCTCAACTATTTTTAAACTTTTTATTTATATTTTTTAGCCTTTATTTTTATACCCAGCATATAACACGCATCCGTAAATTTAGATAGTATTTTCGTGTTCAAAGAGCGCGTTATACGCCGCATTTATGGTACCTGGAATAAAAGTAGTCGAGAGAGGTCTTTATATGTCTCTTCCTTCGGCTGCAGCTCACGCTAATGTCAATGGAGGTTTGACAACAAAATGGAGAAAATTTCACCATAAGTGACAATTCTTAACTCCAAACTTCAGCAACGCATCGAGTTTTTTTTTTAAAAAAATTAATTAAATAAGCATACCTCGGCTCCTCTACACGGCGAGAAATAACAATATTAGTGACAGTATGGAGTTCCAAAGTCATGTTTATACTTGTTATACAATAACTTTACAGACTTGTTCGCATTTTTCGTAACCGTTCGTATTCTTAATTTCGGTCTGTTTCTTATTATAAACCAATTTATTTTTGTAAATCACCGTGATTTTGATATTTTGAGTTTTGGGAAACTTTTTTTTTCATTTTTAAATAATCCAAAGTTTTAAGAAAATAATAGTTGTTATACTTTGAATAATGATTTGTAAATCATAGAGAAATTTAGAAAATCCAAATCATGACAAATTTAAAAAAATGCTTCACATGTTAATTTTTATTCTGAGCATTGGTTAAAGTAAAAGTAAGAGATCTAAATGAAATATATTTTAGTTATAATGTTTATTCTATACTTGTTTCATTACAGACCTATATTGTTTGGGTGATAGAGGAAGAGAGAGAGTTACACTAGTAGAAATAATAATTATCTATTATTATAAAAGAATAATAATAAAAACAAAAAAGGTTTTTTTTAAGAAAAAGCACTCGTTTAGTTTAAAATATAATTTTAATTCTAATAATTAAGAGTATTTTTCTTAGAAGTTAAGATGTACAGCTTAGAGTATTTTATAAGTGTAAAACTTAGGTAATTCTTGCAACGCAAATCCAAAATGTGATTTGAATAAGGGTATTAAATCGTTAGTTGTGTTTTAAAATATTTTTCGCAGAAATTTAGCATCAGTTTTTTCAGAATTTTAATTCCTAACTACGCAGAAAGGATTTTCTCTGATATGTAGATGAAGGAAAAAATAAAATAAAAAATAAATTTTTATTCTAAGTACACCGCAAGGGAAATGAAGTTTATCTATTTAAGCTTTTTTACGGCAAAAAGTCAAAGCAATTTTCATTAAAGAAAAGTATGAATTTAAGTACTTTTAAATATTAATTGAGATGGGAGGACACACTTATTAAATAATTACAATAAAAGAACATCAAAAATATATAAGCTTCTTTAGAATTAAATGTTTTTTAAAGAAAAAACCTACTGCCGAATCGAATGCTCGATAAAGCGAAAGACCGAAAAACCTTAGATCGGATCTAATCCGCTGTGCGGAGAGAGCTAGGCTATAAATTGTTGCTATATACATTGTGCTAATCACTACTTACAGTAGTTATTTAACAACTATCATCGTTTTGGGTTATTTATATTGTAGAAAAAAAATATTGTTTTGAGTCTAAAAGCATTTAACAAAAATTATGACTTTTTCGAAAATTTAAATCCTTTGTGGCAATATTAAATTTTAAAACGATTTTTTAAAAATTATTTTCTTCTTATCTCCTACCAAGAATTACCTTCTCCGCATAAGTAGGCTTTGATTAATAACAGTTTTTTCTCCTTATAACGGCGATCAATAATATTAAATATGCAGTAAGAAAACTGCTTTACAATCAGCTGTTAAAACTGAAAACTATGTATTTATATTTTTCTTTTTTCCAATTCCTATTATTAGCTCCCACTCTCTATTTATTTGTTTATTTATCTCGGTGGAATTTTTAGTCGTTAATAAAATACATTTTAAAGCACTCAATTGAGCTGAAGTTTTATATATGTGATTAATTTGGGTGACAATACAATAATTGAATTATAATTAATAAAAATTAATTGATTAAAACTAATTATTTAAGGAATTACTAATATAGCCACGTTGGCATCATTTTTGGAGACTTAAGGACCCTTTTGGCGACTAGTGTCAAAACTTGAAAAGGTTTTTTTTCTCACGTTTTAAAGCATTCAGTTGAATTGAAATTTTATATACGTGATTGTTTTGGATGACAATATGATACTTTAATGATAATTAATAAAAATTAATTACCACTTAATGTTGTGATTCTGTCATGCTTATATACATATTTATATTAATTGTAACTATTTAATACAAAGTAGCTAAAATAAAATTTTTCTTTGTTGATCTGAGTAGGAATTGACTTAAATTTTTTTTATATATTACTTTTTTCATAGTTATTTAAATATCAGCCTTGGCATATCTTTAATATGTAATTAGTTCTTTTTATTTGATGGAGAAATAGCGTTTATTAACCCTATAGAAGGAAATAAAGACAATTGTTTTTCTAATAGATATAATGAGGTTCATCTTATTTAATTTAATTTAAAAAGAGTGAAAAATATTCCTTTTAGTTTCATTTAATTCTTTCTTTTTGTACAAATTTTCCTAATAGCATATTTATCATTACCAGATATCAAGAGCGCTGTACAATAAACTAAACGAATATCTATTATCACATCCAAGCGAAATGAGGTGGGTGATTTCAAAATATTAACTTTAATAACTACAGCATGAATTATTATCCCCACAAATACTTGAAACTGTTCAACGAACCAATTTGATGAAGCAAAGTCTTTCAAATGCACAATCGGATCCTGACTACCCAAACATACAAATGTGTGTTCTAGAATCCGAACTCTGGACGACCATAATAATTAACACCTACCGTTGTTTATCCAGAGCCACGCTGGAAACACCAAATCATTCATCTGTGCATCGGGATTGCTATTGGATCCCTTAACAAATCCGTTTAATTACCTTCGATTGTCTCCTTTGATCAGATGAATGTCCTAATGGCCAATTACGTATGTTTTACGGTGTCCGGTTTCGAGGCTAGATGGCTTTGTTCTATTCATTGCCGCCATTTGCAGAGATGTTTGGGAACCATTATAAGTCGAATGAAAATACTTGCGATTCTACGCTTCCATTTGCATGGCTTAATATGTTCGTTTCACTATTACTAGTTTCGATATCTTTTTGGGTCGCGTGACTTGTTTACGTGATGTAGTTCGTCATTTGGCTTAACGACGTGGAAATAATTGCGAGAAGGAAAAACAAACATGTGATATTTATTCACTTCAGAAAAGGGATTGTTTATTTTTGTTGTAATTGATATATTTACAACGTAAAAATTCCTTGTTTTTTTATCATGAATTCTTCATGTAAAGTATAAACACTTGAATAAAAAACAGCATTGCTATTTAGATCGGAAAACCATAAGCAGCCATGATAGCATGCTAATAATTACCATATTAGGATATCATTTAGCTATTTCTCTTCCTAAATAATTGTATATTTTGAATTCTGAAGATAAAATATAACTAGTATACTTCTATATTAATGTTTTTTCTCTACAGTTCTCTGTACCGTTTATCGAGCGTTTCTCTACACCAGAAACATAAACTTTTTTTTTGGAAGCATGTACAATAATCACGAATAATAGACTAAAATATTTCACATAGTAAAAGTAACAAAAATATACATCGATTAAGAGTACTTAAATATTATTTTTATATTTATTCAATTATTGTTTAGATATTTTTCAGTTTTTAAATTGCAAGGAAAAATATTTTTCGTCAACAGGGTTCATGACACTTTTAACGTTAAAACTTAAAGAGGTATTGAAGTAATTATTGATTTATAAGAAATAAAGTAAAAGTTATTGGGAATTCTTGCTAAAATGTTTTACTTAAATAACTAGCAAAGAAATAAGATATATTATTTACTGCATTGAATTCTACCACTGTGTAATTTTCAGTTACGTAGTCATTATTAAAATGAAAATAATTCATGCTATGTTTCAGTTTTGCTTTATGAATATTAAATGCGTAAGTTCAATAACTTTTTAAATGAATATCCGAGATTTATTACATCTGTAATGGATAGAGCGTATTCGTCAAGAAAAGAATCAAAAAGATTCCTATGGAATTTAGATCAAAATTTTATAATGGTGCTATGTTTTTTAACCAAATGACTACTATTTTGAATTTCTTCTTGAACATAAGCTCAAGCAAAATATTTCTGAAATAAGAGAAAATGCTAAATGATCTTACAACAGATATGAATTATTCAGAATAAAACAATAAAAAATTCGCTGTAAGAGATTAAAAAAGTTTCAGTTAAAATAATACATATATATACGTTCCTCTTTCAAATACGCAAATTCATATCTTTCAGTTCTGCATTGAATATGAATATTTTTATAAAAATTTTCATGCTTGCTTCAGTGTAGACGTGGGGAACATTAAAGAATGCATTTAAAGTACCATAAATGTCTTTTCTTTCACCATTACGTGCGTAAAAATTTATATAAAGTAAGTAATATTTTTTTTATGTAAAATTATTTATATTGTAAAATTTAATGCATGTTTGAATATCAAAGTACTGCTAGAGTCTGAGAAAAAATTAAATTTAAATCTTATGAAAAAAATGTTTTTTCAGTTATCCACATTATTTAGTCATAAAAGATTCTCAATGATAACTTGTACTTCAAAACAATAATTCTTGTTTAAATGAGCTTGAAGAACTCTTTGTTCGTTGCTCCATAATTGTAAAAGATTTTAAAAAGCTTAAGAAGCAAATTTAATGTTATTAAATAATGCATGATTATAAGTGAAAGTATATATTCAGAAATCAGCAGAGATAAAAGAATAAAATGAAATAGTAAAGCATTTAATGCTTCTGAAAACCATTAGTTAATGTCATCAGAACGTGAAATGTGATGAAAAGTAATTTTTATTCAAATTTAAATCACAGCATTAGTTATAGTTTTCCCTCATCTCCCTTTTAAAATTAGTTTGTCTCTTACCTGTCCAAAGTGAGAGATCCTATTTGGAAAGAAAGAAAAGTAATCTCCAGTCTCTCTCCCAGTGTAGCTCCTCCTCCAGCCACTAGATGGAGCTTGCAGACAAATGGCAAGTTTCTCTGAAAGGGTTCCGTTATTCGGAGGGGGTATTTGGTTCCAACCTCCCCCATTAGAGTCTGATTGCAGTCTGCAAGAAGAAACAAAAATAAATGCTATCTTTTGTCGAGTCGGCGTTCTCTATTAAGTAAAGATAGTGTGTATATATTTCGTTATTTTCTAGGGTTGGAACTGCAGTATTTGTAGATGTAAAAAATGGTTAATATAGACGTAAAATACCGACAACTCAAATATTTTATGAAATAACATTTTTTTTAAAAAAATAGGTTTGTATTTTTTTAGGACATTTGTTCATTTCGAAAGGATAAAAAACTTCAAATATGTTTAAATATACAAAAAGTAAGCATTTAAAATGTATTACATGTGTACATACTTCAATTAGACTTATCTAGATGCATTAAAACTGTTGCCAGATTATACAGCTAATAAATAAAAAAAATGAAATTTTAATCTTAACACTTTTTTTGAAATCTCTATGGTAGGACGTACATAAAACATTATGAGTATTATATATTGCTATAATTATTTCTTTCACTGTTTTAATTTAATGTGATTAGTTTGTTTTGTAATTTGATTTCACCACTCTTCAAACTACGCACTAATTTACAACTCTCAGTCGTTAGACAGTAGTACAAAACTGAATCTCTCTCTCTACTTTCGTCTCTCTCCCTATATGTGTGCGTGCGTATTGTACAATGCAATTTAAAACTATAAAGGTGAGATGACACAGATGTAAAATTAGTATGAAAGTAAAAAGATGATGGGGGATTAGCAAATGAACACAATTTAAGAGCACTCGAGTGAAGATGAAACGGCAACTCAATAAGGAAGAATAAAAGCAAATATCAGTATAAAAGGAAATTTACCAAGAGGATTGTCATTCGGATATCACATTTCAATGTCGGTTGTTTGCGAAAAGATCGCGAAATACATCATAAAAGAAGGAGAAAAGGTTACATCATTTGCTGGAATCGACAGAGGCAGGATTGTGACCTATATATCAAGACAGTGGATTATCGCTCTATCACTATTGAATCTAACGATTGTCAAGGGAACGTGGAAACGAGGGTCATGTCGAATCCCATACAAGTTCTCAATGGCCTCCCTCCACAAACGACCGAGAGAACGCAAATGTCGAGAAGTCGAATTACAGGATCGTACAAGCCAATCACTTATAGATCGGAGTAGCACGGAGTGCCTGCATAATGACAATTATTGTGGCTTATTTTTACACTATAGAAGTGATGGAGAACCAGTGGCACGCGTGCCACGAATGGCACGCGACAAAATATTTGGGGCACGAGAGCGATCGTATTGTGTGGTTTACATTTTATTTCAAAATTACAAATTCCGCAATGAAATATTACGAACAAACGCGAAAGATCGGTCTTGGGGCGGCGGGGAGCATAGTTGTTTGTTATTGTCTTGTCTTAGTTACGTCGTGGACTACTGTTGCTTATGATGCAAAATTTGTCTACGCATATAATAGTCAATTTCGTTGACAGAACTGCATTTTAGAATTTATTTGTGCAATATTTACGATTTTTAACTGTTATTCAACCCGGCTAGTTCAGAACAAGTGCAAGATAGTAAGTGTAACAGAAAGTTTCAGACTTGGTAAATCTAGAAATATGGCATTATTAAAAAAGGCGAAAAAACGGTGCGTAATAAAGAGTGTTTTTTTCCAGGTATAGAAGTTTAAGTTGGCATTACTTTCCAAGATGGCGACCGATTTAACAGCTGTCAAGTGATTTATTCTCAGTTTGGTTTGGCAGTTCATCAAAACGATCATCAAGCAAGACATATATTCGTCGAATGGGCCCAAAACGAGATTGCCGTTGTTCCCGATTTTCATAAGCGAATTTTGTTTAGCTATGAAGCGCACTTCTAGTTGAATGGCTACGTCAACAAACAAAACTGCCGCATTTGGAGTGAAGCTAATCCTTAAGTGTATGTCGAAACACCGTTACATCCAGAAAAACTGACTGGTGCGCTTTATGGGCTGGTGGAATCATTGGTCCGTACTTCTTCAAAAACGATGAAGGCCACAACGTTACAGTCAATGGTGATCGGTATAGAGCCATGATTACTAACTTTTCATTCCTGAATTGAACAATCATGACGTCCAGGAGCTGTGGTTCCAACAAGACGGCGCAACATGTCACACAGCTCGTGCCGCAATCGATTTATTGAAAGACACGTTGGGTGACCGCCTAATTTCACGTTTTGGACCTGTGAATTGGCCTCCAAGATCTTGTGATTTTACACCGCTAGACTATTTTCTGTGGGGCTATGTAAAGTCATTGGTCTATGCGGATAAGCCACAGACGCTTGACCATTTGGAAGACAACATTCGCCGTGTTATTGCCGATATACGGCCACAAATGTCGGAAAAAGTCATCGAAAATTGGACGTCCAGATTGGACTACATCCGAGCCAGCCGTGGCAGTCCTATGCCAGAAATCATATTTAAAATGTAATGCCACAAGATTATCTTTCGAATAAAAAAAATTCATGTCAATCGAATAATACATCGTTGTTTTATTGCAATTTAAAGTTCTATAACTCTAAAAAAACACCCTTTATATGTTCTGGAACAGCGGTATGCAGAACATTGTCTGTACAAATCACAAATACTCTTGTCAATAAAGTGAACCACAGCAAACTTAATTAATTGCTTGAAAATCATTTGGCAGATGACACCAATTCAGCATGCATTCGGCTAAAAGTAACACGTTACAATCCTAATATAAGTTATTTGAAATCCAACCTGCAGCAACATAAGTCACACTAATGTTACCTTAATTTGAATTACACGTGTAACTAAAACATTTTAAACTATACCGTGGAAAATGTATTTTTACGTAGCAAATAAAGAGTTTTGAAAGTTATTAGTATTTAGTTTTATTATTTTCATGTAACCATAAGCCAAAATTATTTGATGACACGTCTATACCTCATCAAAAATTTTAGAAAAAATGGCACGTTGATTCATAAAGGTTCGCCCCCTCTGCACTACAACATAAAGACGCACATGGCAGTGCCTAACGAGAAAACTGGATACAGGAGTGACACTATGTCTTCTTTTCAGACGAGTTTCGCGTACAATATCAAAATGTACGAATCCGTCACTGGATGCCTGTGGTTTGTTTCTATTCCATATCATCCTACGGGCTGCTGTGACCATGATGTGATTGTATGGGCAACCATTGGGAACACGATACGAACATATTTTGTATGTATCAACGGTAATTTGAACAGCCTATGTTATTTTTCATGGATTTTAAAAGCCGTGCCGTATCTGTGAGACCTCGAAGACGGCATCTTCCAACAAGATAACACAGGACCACATCTTACACGTATACCATGCATGTTCTGACCTACCTCGATAGAGATGTTATTCTGTTCAGACCATTTTGTAGATCTTTCAGTCATTGAAAAATTCTATACGGGGGTGTCTGAGAAATTAGACCATCCTCGCATTTCAACTTCTAAGGATTAATTTAATGTGACATATATCTGAAGCAGAATGATATTACTTGAATATTGTAAATAAAACAAAAAATAAATTCCTTAGAACGAGAGCTTAAAATAGCTTTAAATTAAATAAATATTCATTTTTTCGAAAAGATGTAGAATAAATCTTTTTATTACAGAAATCTTTTAAATATTAAGACAAAAAATATCGAATAAATGTATCGAAACAAAAGATGGAAGAAAATGTTTTTAAAAGAAATGTTTACTACCCCATTTTTCATCTATTTAAACTCAAGTGAAAATAAGGAACGAATATTAAATTGATTTACTTATATATAATGCAGCACTTGTATTTTAAATTAAACATGAAATTAAATGAAGGCATTAAAAGAGATTTATAACATAATAGTAATTTAAATTTAATGAAAAATTCCGACTCTTAACTGGATGACTCATTGGTTCTAAATGGAAATTTAATCAATATGTAGTTAGCAGTTACACACTAAAGAAAAATTAGAGCAATAATTACTAATGAAAAATTCATCTTCAGAAAATTATGCTTTATAAATGATTTTACAAACATTTTACTTTTAGTTGAATAAACAAGAAATATTACCTATGAAGCATAATTTATAAAATATTGTCATGACAAATTAGCAGAAATTTATTTTGTTGTATAAATGATATCTGGAACAGAATATTTTTACTCATTTCACATGCGATTTTAATTACAATTTCATTTTAAAATAACTTTTCTCTTTAAATTTTTCATTGATCTGCAAAATTTATTCGAAATATTTTTAATATATTTTTACTAAACATTTCTTAGCAATTTTATTTCAGACTTTTCTTATAATTTCCCCCCTTTTGTGAATCACAACTACTTAAAAAGTTTTAAGAACTTCCGACTTTAATAACTAATCCGACTTCTAACTAATAATCAAAAGTTTTAAATAGAATTTAAAAGTAGCATTTACTACTAAAAATCAATAATAAATACGTTTCACTCTAGGAAAAACTATTTTTTTTTACGAAACATTTGTTTTTCATGCGATTCAGTTCCCTATTTTTGAAGTCACTGCCAGTAGTTTTTTTTAATAATAATGTTTTCCTGTATGTATTTCTGTTTTTAAATCATCATGACCTGCGCATAAATTCTTGTTTACGTAGTTTCATATATTTACTAAGATAAATGGTTATTTTAATGTTACATTTTTTAAAATTTATTAACAAACACAGTATTAACAAAAATACTCCCACAGCGCCTATCTCTTTTTACTATGCTTAGTTCAAGTTCGATCGTAAATAACTTTTAACTAACAATAGACGGAGCTTAACAAGGTAATAAATTGACGAACAATTTCTTCGCTGCAATACTGTGTCTCTAATTTGAAATAATAATCCTCTCATGAAGTATAAATTTTAGTTCTAAGCTTCTCTAGTCCAATATGTTTCCACCTTCGACTAAGATATAATGCTCGAGATAGTCTCATAAATTTAATCCTCTTCCGTTAGAAATGAAATTCTGTATTAAAACCTAAGCAGTTTAAAGCAATTATATATTCAGTTTACACTGCGAGGTATTTATATATTGTCAGAAATTTATTCCTGATATGCTAACTTTTGACATGCAATAAAAATTCTTCGAACTACTCGTTCTGAAAAAACACTTTATCCGAGCTTTCTTCTTATCTATTGATGTAATTTATTTGAGCTTATGTTAATCTAGAGATAATGGAAATTTACAGATCTCCCCTTATAGTTTTTGCTATATCCTTTTACGAAGTATTAAGAAAATCTTCTTAATAAAAAAAGAAAGAAAACGTGTTTAGCTATCTGAAATATTTTTAAGCATTAACACAAGTAGCGAATATTCAGATATAGGGTAAAAATCTTACAGCTAAGAGTAGGAGCGTATAATAATACCTGTAGAAAATCATAAACCGGAAAAAAGAACTCTATTTGTACAGCGATACTTATTCCAACTCAGATAAAAACTCTAGTTCACGCTTATGTTTAATTATCATAATCCTCTCAAAATGCTGAGGAGCAGTTCCCTGTATATTTGCGATTTAAGCTCCAGTCTCCTTTTTCGTGAGGAATGAAAGTAGGATTACTTTTTGCTAAATGAGGAGATTAAGAAGCATCTCATTTTTCTTCTAGAATATTCCCGCGAATGCTTATGAACTCGCTGAGACAACCCCTTATGATGTGTTTTCAAGTTTCTTAACAAGCTATTTAAACAAATATCTCACCTGCCGTCTCTTTTATCCTACGAATTGACTAAACATAATTTTAGTTTAGCGGAAAGAAGGCATTGAATTTCGGGATGCTAGTAGTGCTTCGTAATTTTCAAAGATTATATTTGTATCATGTTATTAACAATGCGGAATAAAATGATTTTTTATAATTCTTGTTTTGTTCTAAGGCTAGATTTATAAAAGGAACAATCCTTTCTTGAGGCTATCGTGTGTTTATATTCTAGTTGTTTCTACATCATACTTAAACAATTTTCATTCACTTATAAATGCTTATTTGTTTCATTTATTTAAGGTTATTACGTTCGGTAACAAGTAAAAATGTATAAATGAATACTTATATTGATGTTTAATATCATTTTAAATAGATAAGTCCTTCTAAAACCTTCAATATTCGCAACTCAGTTTTCAATCTTAGTTTTCATTGCCCTCTATCATACAATAACAATGTATTGAACGAAATAAAAATATACATTAACACTAAAGCTGCAATTCGACTTTTATTATAAAACATTCTAATTATTAAGATAAAAATTAAATTTTGTATACAGGCGCTTGAGAGCACTAGTAATTTTAATTCAGTATTAATAAATTAGTTATATCAAAAACATTGTACAGTACAGATACATTTGTAAATATATTATATCAGTGTATATGTGTATTTAATTTTTATAATATCAGATTGTATTTTATTTTGTTCCCTTTCTGTAAAGTAATACTTTATTTAAATCTTTTATTTTCGCACTCACCACGTAGGGATATCACGCCTCCCTAGATAGTCGAGCCTCCCATCTGAATTAGATTATATGTATAAAATTGTTTTAAGTATATTTTTACACGAAAAAGTTTTTAAAATGCAAATTTTTGGCAAAAAATGAAGAAAGAGGCTACATATTTTCGAAAAATTCCCCTGTTATGAAACGTGAGTATATAATAATATTTTACTATGACTTCTGTAGAGTGTGAACAAGCATTTTTGAAACCTATAATTTTAAAATGGATTTATTCCTATTTTAAGATATCAGAATAGAAACATTTTAACGAAATACACCGATTATTATTTCAATTGATCACAGCTCTGGAAAACTTGTGAAATTTTCAAAAATCTTAGTTCAGGCTCTAAATAAAAGTCCTAAATATATATGTAGGCAAAATATTAATTTTGGAGGTAATTTTCATAAAAGAGAAATGTTTCTTTTTTACTTCATTATTTGCTAAAAAATTGCATTTAAATATTTTTCTTGTAGTAATATTCATAAAAGAATTATATACATATAATCCAATTCAACTGACACTAAATATTTCCCAAAATTATGGTTTCGAACTACTCAGTCACCTTAAAAGCTCAGTAAAATTTATTAATAATTAAGAGGTTTAATACATGAATATACTTTAATTAACTTAATATTCATCAAAGTATTAATTTCACGTGAATAACTTTTTTTTTAGTTTCGATAACTGTTGAAGTTTAGTGCCGAATTTTAATTCGGAAAGCAAATTAAACTTTCAAAAAATAATTACAAATTTGTAATTGCTACTAATGATAAAACAAATCTGTAAAATAGATACAAATAAATTTTTATGATTCTGAACTGTATGCATAATATTTAACATGTTCACAATCGAATAAATATCAAGAGCAAATAATTTAGAGAGTTTAGAGATATTTTTTAGCTCGGGTTTCTCTTCTGGTTTTTTATTCGCCAAAAGTCGTCGACATAGCTTTAGCCGTTTTGGACGCCTTCGGGGCCATTTCATTTCACTGCATGGACAAGACAACAAAGATATTTTTATAATAGCAATATTTAGCTCAAAACTATTACAAAAAAAAACCATTTTTCAAATGAAGTTGTAGGAAAATAGTGCCCATTCATAAAATTTATAAACTTTTTAAAGGATGATCAGCATCTTAACATTGAGTGTGAGATTATGGACTTTATAAATTCACTGTAATTTAGCTTCCCAATTATATATTTCACTTTGCTTGGCATCGCGTATTTTTAAGCAATTTTTTGTAACATTATAATAGATTCCGGCTTAGATGACTATAGAATAATTATTTTTCTTCCATTGGAGGAATAATATAAATCATATTTCTATTAAAACTAAAGGTTGAACCTTTATACATTTTGTGAAGTGTTACAATATTCATAGAAAACTGGAATGCTTATGAAAATTAAAACTGATTAAAAAAACGCTTTTTCATGTAATCAGTTAAACACTATCTTCACTCTAATTCTCATTTGTCACCTTTATGAAATGCTAATGTTTCTCTTTTTTTTCTGTTCAAATTTACATTTCTACAAGGAAAAAACTAAAATATGAAAACATGTTAATCTTTAATTTAACTGATGTTAACCTGAGTTGTTCAGTGATTATTGATGAGGAATTTCATAATTTTAAGGTAAGAACAAAATGATGAACCCTAAGGAAAGAGCAAATCTCTTAAAGTTTTTACAAATTCATTATTTTACCAAAAATACGGGGTTGTATTACATGTCGGACTGTTCTGTCTGAGGTCTTTGGGATGAAAAAGTTTGGCCATACATTTAAATTATTTTACAAAACTTCACTACGAAAGCACTGAGTTGTGCTAAAACAGCCAAAGGTTATACAGACTGAGCAAAATTTAGTACATTTCTTTCAAAGGTATTTTGTAAGAATCATATTTTGAAAAGCTACGCTACCACCACTCTACAGTGGTGTGACATTTTTGATGCTACGGAAATATATTCTTACTTGTGCACCCTGTAGGCTCATCTGAGGCATCTCCACAATCATCAGTGCCATCGCAGAAGCGATTTCGGGTGATACATCGGTCATTGCTGCATCGAAACTCCCAGGATTTACAAGGTCCTGGAGGGACTGTTGCACTCCACCCCGGCAGCAGAGCGAGGAGAAGAAGGATGAGGCATCTCATCGTCATCACTTTTTTAGTCACATCCTTAGCCTAAAAGAACAGAAAACAAGTTTCAACAAGACATTAAAGATATTTTTAGTAAGCAAAATATCTTTGACACATACAGACTTCTTAAAGAGAACTATTTGGTTATGATTGGGTTTTGTTGCTAATGAGGAAAATTCAGCCGAACAATACTCAAATAAAATAAATACAACAACGTAATTCTGCATAATTTAATGTTCTGATTTCAGGAATTATGTATTAGTATGTCAGTTAATGAGTTACACGTAAATAATAAATGTTTGTATTTAATGAAAGCATTAGAATTTGAGTCAAAATTTGTTGAGGCTGAAAGTCATCATGTTGTGATTGGTTTATGTGCTGTGCGTATATGTCGTGAGAGATTGTGTCGTGGTTTTAATCACATCAACTGACCGTGGCACAAATACGAGGGTTGTTGATTGAGCTCAACGAACCTTTGAGAAGCGTGGAAATAAGCAAATTAAAATATTCATTAAGCAAATGCATCAATGTTAAAATATTTTATTTCATTGTAGATAAAGAATTGTTATGTTGAATAAATGAACATGGTGAGTGGGGTGGCACTCAGATTTTGACCTCGACATATGCTTTGTACTATTTTCAAAAATATGTAAAAATGTATAAATTATTAAAAAAATAGAACAGTAAATGTATATATATATATATATATAAATTATAGTATCAGTAAACATATTTTTATGAAGGGCTAAATTTATGTGAAGTAATAGTCACGTGATAAAAGTAATCACGCATTTTCAGCCTATAACTATTGAAACTGTTGTCAACTTTTGCTTTTTACAGAAATTTTCTTTTATAAGTATTCATTTGCCAACAATAATATCTCATTTAGGTAAACGACATAAAGTTGATTTAAACGAAATTTTATTTAAAAAAAATTGAAATTTTTTGAAAAAACTTAATACATACTTGGAACATCTTTACCAAACTATCAAATTTAAAATTTTATGTAAATTTTAAGAATAGAACATTAAGTACAAGACCAATAACAATTTTGAATCGAATGCATAGCACGCATTGTATTTATCATGTGGCCGTCGTCCATTGTATAAATGCATAAAATGTAATCTTTCTCTAAATTTATACAGATTAATAAAAGTATTCTACTTATTTTGAGAAATTAGGTTTAATTTGATGTTATAATCCTTTTATTCTATAAATATAGCAGTTTAAGGCTTTATGAGTACATATGCTCTTTAATGCTATGTTTTTTAAAGTTGGTCATCGTGTTATTTTATCATTCTTTCTCAAAATTTCGTCTCAAATTCGACAGTACAAAGAAACAAAAGTTGATATAATAATAAGGAATACAATCACGCATAAAACGCTTAGTTTCCGCTTTTGAGCAACACACACACACACACAGCAACACACACACACACACACACACACACACACACACACACACACACACACACACACACACACACAGCACACACACACACACACACACACACACACACACACACATATATATATATATATATATATATATATATATATATATATATAATTATTCGTGTTATTTCTCACTAATAAATATAACACATAACTAGTTTTCTGTGTTCTAAAACACTCTATTCTGCAAACTAAGTCTCACAGACCAGCAAAACAAAATATATATATAAATATAAACTTCATTTTGGTAAAAATAGAACATTTTCACTTGATGTTTTTTGTTCCTTTTTTTTTCACAGAATGCCTCGAAAATAAAATTCAAAATTCCGTTCTAAAGTTCTGAAAAACGTTCGCTAAAAGCCTTTTTCTGAAAACAGGAAAGCTTTTCTTATTCAAGTTCTGGAGATATTCGCATTGGGAAGAGAGAAGATATATTTCTTCTTTTCCCCTTCGGTTTTTAGACATCTATGGTCGGACTTATGTCATGGAATGTTTTGAGTTCCATCTAGAAAGAGGTTGGGGATTTGAATGGACGATGTATGAGGGGTCATCTTTAGAAAGTCCAGGGTTATTCGCGCTCTTATAGAGATGTCCATTGCGAAAGTATGTCTACTTATTCAAAAAGAAGATACAGGAAATAAACGTTCCTGGGCCCTGACAGCTGCATTTAATCTTTTTTGAATTGTAGGATTTTTAGAAATGTTGAGTCATGTATGAATCCGTAGTTGAATGTATTGAGGCATTACAAATAATCACAAAGAAATTGGTTGGTCATTCCAGAATAATTCACAAGGAAAACTAATGATTTTTAAACAGAATTGTAGTAAAATTTGTGATAAAAAATATTTAAAAAAGCCCCCTGTAAAACCGGTAAATTAAACTAAAAATAAGGTATTGTATAGTACAATGGTCACTAACTTTTGTAACTTTATAAACAAAAAATTGTTTATTTTTATGTGTGATGGTTTAAAAAAAAGGTAAAGTATTTATATAATATAATAATCGGAAAACTTTTACTTTGTTAAAATGAAGTGCCCCCATTAATTATAAAAATAATTACAGAGAAATAATACTTAAATGAACTTTTTTTTCATTTTTTTAAAGTATTATATATTTTTAGTGAGATATTTGTTCTTGCATGAAATCAGTTTGTAGATTTTTGGTCCTAATAACACCACTGCAAAAACACGCAAGCCGCGTTCATTTTAAGTCGAGACCGGTACCAAGTTTTAATTCTTGTTACAAATGCGAATGTGTTTTTGCTCAAATACATTGTTGAAAGCTGAACTAAAATTTTCATTGCTTTTTCTCTCAGTAATTGGTATTCATTTTTATAGAGAGTCACACAAAAATGAAGTGGGGAATCTCGAGGGGAATCCGAGACAAAGTGAGATCCACAAATTACAATCCAGGACTTATTTTCAGCAGCCATACGACGTAGGAAACCATACGATGAAATGATAGTGTTAAATTTCTCTTTCTCTTTATTTTTGCACGATGTAGAAGTAGATCTCTACAAAACTTTTGAAAAATGCTATTACTTCGTTATTTTGAACACCCCAATCCATTCAGCTCCTTACAAGGGAACTCCTATTCTCCTAGTTATTTGACAAAGCGTGCGGAGAAAGATAGAAACTCAAAATGTTACTAGTTTTTCAAGAGGGTAAAGTGAATGGCAATATAATAACTAATAAAAAGTAAAATTCCGTATGGATAAAAAAAATAGCATTGCATTAAATTAGAATGCATTAGAAAATATTAATGAGATAGTTCAAAGACAAGAGTAGATACCAATATATCATGGTATATTTTTTTATTGGATATCCTTGCATTGTTCAATATTTCTAAATTTTTCAAGGTATAAGGATCGCCCAAATGAAAAGGGGACGTGATCAATTGTGTCAAAAAGATTGCAGTGCTACCGAACATGGAAATGAAGGGAGGTAGAGGGTGTACACCGCATATGATGTGCAATGATGAAACCTGTTCTTGATAGAGGGAAAAGGTCAAAAGTAAAATTGTGCTACTCATGTATGTCCATACAGGAGCAATGCGTAATGGTATGGTTTTTGATTGCGGAAAGTGAGCTAAATGCGGGCAATTATCAGTGAATGGGTTTAGTCTATACTGAGAACTTAGTTCGAACTACTGATACAAAAGGTTTCGTGAAGGGTGGCAAACGATACCATCTCATGACAATTCCAGTCCAAACGACTCTTGAGAAACGCATACAACCTTAAAGCGTTTCGTTGCAAAGTGTTGAAATACCCATCGTACAATCCGGATTTGTCTCCATGAAACCTTCCACACTTTTTCTACTTAAGGTATCCGACTAGGTTCGGAGATAAATTTTTCAAGAATTGGTTTTCTGAATAATTTTATTGTTTTAAAGAACATAAATAGTCTTAAAAAGTCATAACTGTTAAATAACTAACATGTATCACCCTTTTTTTTTAAAAAAAATTTAATTTTTAGGAAAATTTAGTAAAATTTTTTAAGCTAAGAAAAAAAGGTAAATAACAATAAATTGCACATTATGCAATTTTAACGTCATTGATATACTTCTTGATCACTATGAAGTGTCACAAACCGCAGAATAAAAAATATTTTGTTAAATAATTTATTAGCATTTAAATTTGATGGTCATGATTTTTCGTCAAAATTACTGCATGTTCTAAGTTAAAAATTGCTGTAAAATGTGATTAAATGTAGCTGTCTTAAAACCTGCGATTTGTTACACTTTGAAGGGCCCATAGCATATATGTTATAAATTCCATTGCATTTCATTGGATTATTTAGAAGGTATACCGTTTTTCGTGCACAAATTATCATGAAAAGTTCATCCTTCAAAAAACGAATTTAAAAAAAGTATTTTTATTAGTTAGATAAAGTAAATGCTATAAAAAAAGAATTTAAAAAACTCTCTAGTTTTATATATTAGTCCTTCATCCTCAAAAATTAATTTATTTTTGCCTTAATGACCCAAACAACACCAAACATCAAACATCTAAAAAGCACTTTTTCAACCTAGTTGGATACCTTAAGAAAGCATTACGTTTTCATTCGGACGATGAGGTGAAGGAAGCTATGCAGGACTTCCCCGAGAATCAATCACAATCTTTCTACATCGAAAACACAGACCTATTGTAGAAACAATGGGATCTGTGTTACAACGTCTAATGTGTGATTTATTTTAAATTCCAATAAAATATTGCTTTTGTTCAACTTGTACATTTTTCATTTGGCAACCATTATACAATTAATCCTTTCCGCTTATAGGGATGCGATTTATTTCCAAAATAAAATTGCCTTTATTTTTTTGTTAAACATGTATAATGAGATAAAAAATACTTATAATTATGAATTTTAATAACTTATTTTGTATAATTTACGAAAATGTTTCTGCAAAGTGAATCTGAAGAAAGAACATTCAGTTCGAATTCATTTTATATAGGATAAATTTTCTGCTTACATTGGTCTTAGCAAAAAAAGATATTCGATAAATTCTTATACGTCTTTTTTTCCTTTCTTTTTATAAAACACTCAAAACATCTAAAACGTTGATATATTTTTTTTTCATCCGGCGTTTTTCTTTCAACTCTTTTTCCCTGAGAGTAACATGTTTTCATCATCTATCTTTTAATTTTCCACATCACTAGAGAAGAGGTTGAAGTTTTAACTGCAGAAAGATCTAATACAAGAAGATTGATTATTGGACTCAGATGAAAGAACTCGAACAGGAGTGAGAAAAAAAATAGCTCTGGGCAAAACTCAATTCAGAGGCAATATTGACAATTTCAAAAGTTAGAAAGACTTTTAATTTCGAACAGTTCAGTCGATCGAGTCAAGAAAGAACTTTTACTCATCCAAATTTAAAACCAATTTCATTCTTTCTCTTTCCATTTTTGTAGACTCACTAAATTAACTTGACCATGAAAACATATACTGTGGAATTGAAAAACAATACATATTTCTACTCTGGCATTACAAATATTTTCTTGCTAATTTGTTTTAACAAAGACAATGTATACATATAGCATTACAGATTAGAGATATATCGCATTTGGATATTAAAAATGGATATTAGAGTTTGTACAAACATAACAGTCTTAGGACTATTTTGTGGGGTTAGATCCAATTTGGTGGCTAGCTAACCTTTTTTTATTTAAAATATTGAGTGAAATTATGTAGTTTATAATAGATAGATTTTTTAAATCTATTATTATTATAAAGAACATACATGCAAAAAATGCAATTGAAAATCATTTTTAGACAGTAGAAAGGACATTGCCACATATTTCAGTGATCTAAATACTTAAAAACTGTAATTAGAATGGTCTATTTACAGCAAATGTGCTATTACAGAAACATTATAAAAATAATGATAAAGTAACATTAATTAAAACAAAAAATATATTTGTTACATTAAAAATTTCGTTTTTATAATGTTCCATATTTTATTAACATTAGTGTATGATAATGATAAATATTTTTTAATGCTATTTCTGCTATTCATCTTCCTAAAAATTAATTTTTTAAAAAAATAATTTATTGTTTTGTTATGATTTAACATTTAGTAGAGGTTTCACATTTGAATTTTTTGTAGCATAGTTTTTATTGACCTTTATTATATTGCTTTTTAATTGTTCTTGTTAAATAAAGTCCACGCATCCCTTTTCAATGTACTAATATTTTTAAATACAGATATTAATTTAAGAGAGGCTATTTTATTGGAGCAAATTAAAATAACTTATGACTTAATTATAATTATGTACATATACGAAATATTTTCATTGAAATTTTATTTGTAGCACACGTGATAATTTGAAGTCTGTTTATCTGAGGATTGAGCACGTTGCACTTATGTCAGTGCTTCTCAAACTGTGGGGCGCGACCCCTAGGGGGCGTGGTAACCCTATAAGGGGGGCGTGAGTACATCGAAAATTCGAAAACAAAAGATTATTTTAAAAAAAAATATTAATTTACTGAAAGGAAACAAAAGAAAAAATACATTCTGACATACTCGTAATTAAAAATAAAATACACTTTTACGCTGATATAATACACTTATTAATGTATCAGAACTGCACAATGTGTTTCATAATTAATTTAACAGGACTAAGTTAAAAAGTTTAATAATTACCAGTGACCCTATGGACATGTCATAAAATTATTCACAAAATTTAACACTTATCTTGATCATTTTTACGGTTTATAATGACAGAGAGTTGTATTGTAGCTTTTCGTCAAAGTATATTATTATTGAATTTAATACATTGTGCTATTGCAAGGAGAGGGGAGCGATGAAAGTTATAATTGAAAATTGGGTCACAAGTATGGGAAATTTGAGAAACACTAACTTATGTCCATTGATTGTGAAGGCTGATAATACATCCGATCTTTGTTTTGAAAATTTAGATTTTTAAAAATTTGTGATTGTGATGGAATTTAAATTTTTGAAAACATATCGTAATAAATCTTCTGCTCTGAGATACACTATAGTTTATTTTCCTTCACGTCAAACCTTCCATAGAGTTCATGTCTCAAAGAAAAGGAATGCAAGTCTGTGAGTCAACTTTCGTGAGTAATGTGTTCTCTAATTTTATTAATTTGACTCTATGTTTATCTGCATGCTTGAGATTTTCTGTGATAGTTGCTTCAAACAATTTCGTTAAGTTTTATTTTACGCATATGGCATAATAATTATGGGTCATATCATTCATACTTATACGATGGAAAATTTTAAGGGAAATTTGTTTTAAAAATAAATGTATATAGGGTTATAAATCGTCTTTTTAAGATAAATAAATAAAAACGAATCTAACAGTCATTTGTTTATCATAGACTCCAGATTCAGAAACCCAGTTATCAAATATCTTCTTTGATTTGACGAATCTTAAGCCAGCAAATACCTGTAACTGTTCCACAGATCCCTATAGAATATTTATTAGCATTTTACGTGATTTATTATTATTATATATTATCATTATTATTATTATCTTATATTTTAATTTTATGTGAATTCCGTTTTATATCTCAACTTCTTTCAAAATTAACATAAGTATTCATTAAATTGGTATTTTTTAATATATTTAGCTACATATGTGTGTTCAATGTTTTAAATTTGATTCTAATTTTTTGCGTTAATACCTTTTGAGATTATCTGAATTAATTATAAATGTAGAAAGGTATTAGTTTACCAGATTTGGGGCGAAATTTGATATAATCTACACATGAGCTATTACATTTGTCTAACCTTTCTAAAACGGTCTTTCTTCCATCCAGCCAAATAAACACTTTACGCTAGAACTCAATACAAATTAACGTCACTACTGAAAAATTTATAAATAGTCAATGCGGTAGATAACTGTAGATAATCAAAAAATATATTGTGGACGATATTTCCCCATATCCATTTGTGTTAGGGGATCCTAAAGTCACGTTGCCGTATCAACTTTAAAAATTCATTCAGTATTACGTCCGTTATGGAATCGTCAAAGCCGTGGGGCTGCATCTCGTTCAGATAAGTAGTAAAGTTTATCAGCCCTTTTAGCTTGTTTTGTTTACATATCACGCAGATTTTTGCATTGCTCGGTTATAAAAATGATTTATTATAACTACATAAATGTAATCCTTCCGAGTTTGATTCAGTGGTTTCTACAACCATACTGCGTTCGAATCTCCCGGGAATCCTAAAAATGAGCGAGATTTTCTCCTCAGTCAACTTGAAGAGGAGGAGGTACTGAGACATAGCTCTAAACCACTAAAGTCTTCGAAGGACTTACTTGGACAAACTAGAACCAATGTCTCGATTCGAAGATTGTTGAAATGAGATATTGTATCAAAATAGGATACTTGCGTATTAGCGCCATAGCAACAAACTTTGTGCCATGCAAATCGCACCATGGTGTGTAAACAACAAACAGATTCTTACATGATTTACTTGAAGGGAAAAAAAGAGTCATGTATCAGATTTTAGTGGAAAATGGCGCCAATTCGCGAGGTAGAAATTTGGCTGCGTTGACACTAATACACAAGACATAATTACTAGACACCTTACAGATCCTAGTATTACAATACTGAAAATAATAACCTGAAATATATATTTTTGAAAAGCATTTATATATACGAACTTATTGGAATGAGTTTTTTTATTTTTCCAATCAACACTATTTAAGTAAAATTTATGCTACGATTTAGAAGAATAAAACGCGTAATCTTTATGGAAATTTAAAGCTTGGTGAAACTTTTGTCGTGGGAGCAAAAGAGTAATAAACAAACTAATAAATGCAATATAAATCAATACAAATTTTCAACAATAAATATACTTTGGTGCATTTATTTTTCTCTAAGGAATGCCAAGCAATTTAATATGATACAAAATAACTGGTACTGCATAAATTTTTTATGTAAGTCCAATTAATGTTCTATGATAAATTTTACTTTAGAAACCAAACTTTTTCAGACATAAACGTAATACTTCAGAAATACAATCATGTGTTTTGCGCTAAAACTTGTTAAAATGCTTCACGATATACAATGTGTTGTTATATTGTTAAGGTTTAGTTAGAGTTCGTTATATATTGATATCACTATTATCATTATTATGAGTCCCTTAGAGTAATTCTAATCCCTGTTTCGATGGAGAAGATAACACAAGAGATGACATCTCACACTTCAAATTTTACGCAACACTTCACATGTATACTTTGAGAGCCCATTCGATTTTACGAGCACCAAGCGAGATCATTCTAAGTGGTGATTATAAGTGAATAGCACTGACAGTTCAGTGTTCGAGAAATCCACCACTTAACCTGATACTAATTTCGAGAGAAATAAGGTATATACCCAGGCGTAAAAATTACCCAATTCATTAATGTCAAATTGAATTATAAAACTTTAATTTGATTGTTTGTAATGGACTGTAAAGCAACAGCAAGTTGCACTGTACAGCCATTTGAGAATATTTTATTTTCTAATGGGCTATATAGTGGCCACTAAGTCTTTGAAGACTAGGTAAGTTCCCAAATGTGAAAGACATTTCATGCTGGTACCATCTAGTGGCGGGTCTCGTCAAGTTCTCGTTGGATGCTGAATGGATGCCGTGATTTAGATTTTGCCGAGAAGTACCAGAGCCAAATTGATACTCAAGAAATCTTTTACATGCCACATAATCATATGACATGTGCACCTACGATTTTCGCATAAAGAAAATATATCGACTCCAGCCGAGATTGAACCCGCAATCTTGGACTTTTGAAGTGGACACGCTACTTCTAAGTCACTTGTGACGGGGCTTTATCGGAATTACTTATTCTAATCCTCTTGGGATTTTCTTCGGGGCTAGACTGGCAATTCTTTCCAACCAACTCAAGAAGAGAGCGAGTTTGTGCAAATTAGGAATCATATGTATTGGAATGTTAACATTCGCGATGATCGCTAAGTGAAGCTGTGAGCGCTAGGTGGAGAAGTAATGCTAGAAGTGAAGTGAGATTAAGTCCAGGAGAAGAGTCTTAATTTTGTGAGTCGGTCTAACAGTGCTACTGAAGATAAGATAAGTGTGTCCGAGACCAAAGGAGCATTGCCTTAGCCAGAGAAGACATATTAAAGGATAAATTGATGCTGTACGGACTGTAGCTGTTTGCCAAGGAAATAGCAGTAAGCTAGTTCATTAAAACTTTAAGGATAGAAGGGGTACTATTAAGACAGGAATTAATCTATGAAGATAGATTAAGTAATTAATCGCGCTATTTATCAGTAATACGTTCTGCGTCTCAGCACTCTTGACGGCTTGACTGCTATTTTCCATTTTAAATTCTAAGAATATCCCACATGCTAAGCTCCTCCCACTTTCCCTATTCTCAACCACACTAGGCAGCCAATCGGAGTCAATGATCACTTTTAACATTGACCAATCAGAGAGCAATCTCTAAGCCCTCAACCACGTAGAAAATTCTGCCACTTCATCATGATAAGACTTTTAAGCACGCTTCCCGGATCTCCTCGTTACAACCAACCACTGTCATGCCTCTCAGCAGACAGAAAAAAACCATTTTCGCCGTCTCCCACATCGAAGACCACCAGATATGTGACTGAGGACTGTTTTCATAGCCCACATACCCACAAGTAAACGTCCATTTCAACACTATTTAGAACAGGGGTACTCAACCTTTTTTTTTCTGCTGGGCCGCATACGTAGGTCAATTACTTCACGCGGGCCACACACATATATTCGTTATTTCACGTGGACCACAACATGAGGATAAATGGAGGGGAATTTAGAAATGCTTTAAGACCAAGATAACATTGTAAATTTAAAATGTGAAAAATATTGATCAAAATATTATAACTCCTGTGTTTTTCTTTTTTTTTTTAAATTATTTTTTTGTCAGTTACACTTAATTAGAAGCATTTAAGAAACACTGCTTCACAATTTCTGCATCAGTAAATGGTTTCATATGATCGCCAATAATATAACAAACTTCATAGGATGTCTTTGTCACCGCTATGATATTACCACTGATAAAACACTTCGTTGCTATTTCAAAGAATATTCAATAAACCTATTTATCACCTCTTGAAAGAAGGAAAGTGTCATTAAATAATTCCTGTTTATTGGTATTTTTAAATACAGTGATCCATGTTTGTTTTTCACTACAAATCAGTCAACCTTCCAATCGTTTTGAAACGATACATTTTCTTCGAATACTTTTCGCTTGCAAAATATGAAAGATAGTTAAAAATTAGTTTCACCCATACAATTGTCGCCACTCCACTGCTGTCTGTTATCTTTAACTGTAAACATTTCAAATAGAAAAAGAACATCAATTCGTACCCGTACGACACCAACAGCAAAATGCAAAATTTATATATCTGATTTCTTAACAAAGAATTTCCCACCAAATTTTTCATACAATGTTCTTAAATAAGTAAATTTCTCAGAAAAGTGAGCCATGACCGGGCTAATTAAAAAGGCTCGGTGGGCCGAAGGTTGAATATCTCTGATTTGGAATAACCCCATGACGCAAAGGTATCCATGCCTTCTTCGGGACTCGAACCCAAGACCTACGTTGCAGCAGTCAGCGTCACTAACCACTATATCGCAAAGGTGGTTTTAAATATCGTAATCACCTTCACACATGTCATGAACTTATACTATAATTAAAAACATTTTTATTTCCCAATTTACAAATTTATAGTGGTCTTACAGTATTTTACTGCACAATTCAGTGACAATTTCTAATGCAGTGCAATTTCAAATGTTAAGGCTGTTTACGGCTAATGTTAAAGAATAGGACCAAATTTTGGAATATTTTTTCATATAAAGAGTGTTTTTTTCCAGGTATAGAAGTTTAGGTTGGCATTACTTTCCAAGATGGCGACCGATTTAACAGCTGTCAAGTGATTTATTCTCAGTTTGGTTTGGCAATTCATCAAAACGATCATCAAGCAAGGCGTAGATTCGTCGAATGGGCCCAAAACGAGATTGCCGTTGTTCCCGATTTTCATAAGCGAATTTTGTTTAGCGATGAAGCACACTTCTGGTTGAATGGCTACGTCAACAAACAAAACTGCCGCATTTGGAGTGAAGCTAATCCAAAAGTGTATGTCGAAACACCGTTACATCCAGAAAAACTGACTGTTTGGTGCGCTTTATGGGCTGGTGGAATCCTTCTTCAAAAACGACGAAGGCAACAACGTTACAGTCAATGGTGATCGGTATAGAGCCATGATTACTAACTTTTTCATTCCTGAATTGAACAATCATGATGTCCAGGAGCTGTGGTTCCAACAAGACGGAGCAACATGTCACACAGCTCGTGCCACAATCGATTTATTGAAAGACACGTTTGGTGACCGCCCAATTTCACGTTTTCGACCTGTGAATTGGCCTCCAAGATCTTGTGCTTTAACACCGCTTTTGTGGGACTATGTAAAGTCATTGGTCTATGCGGATAAGCTACAAACGCTTGACCATTTGGAAGACAACATTCGTCGTGTTATTGCCGATATACGGCCGCAAATGTTGGAAAAAGTCATTAAAAATTGGATGTCCAGATTGGACTACATCCGAGCCAGCCGTGGCAGTCATATGCCAAAAATCATATTTAAAATGTAATGTCACAAGATTATCTTTCGAATAAAAAAAATTCATGTTAATCGAATAATACATCGTTGTTTTATTGCAATTTAAAGTTCTATACCTCTCAAAAAACACCCTTTTGAAAAGCACTCAAACATTATTATTATGTTCTGGCTACACTATCCTGTAAAAAATCGCTTATTTTATCGTACTACTCATTTTTATACGAGTTGATATATTTTTTCTTTTATAAAATGTGTTTCGCATTTTTTTCTCCCATACAGTAATGCTAAATGAGCTATCCCTTTACACGTTAAAAGGAAAAAAACTAATTATATACGAACTATTTTGAAATTTTAAAAACACTATCTTATAAACAAATGTATGAGTTACAATGTCACAAATTTTTATAAACATTGAGGCATTTTTTCTGTCCGAATATGTGCTCCGCGTTAAGTTCACGCTCTTGGAAATACGGCGGAAACAGCTTTAAGATGAAGAACGAGTTGCAGCTCAGAGATGTATTTCTTCTTCGTTACTTGGTTAGGGTTCAAATCTACGAGGCCCGTTGTCAATAGCCCTCATATAGCTTCAAAATAAATAATCAAATATTTAACCTAAGTGTTAAAAAATTTCTATTAAAACCTCTCA
Source organism: Trichonephila clavipes (assembly GCA_019973935.1). Taxonomy (NCBI): domain Eukaryota; kingdom Metazoa; phylum Arthropoda; class Arachnida; order Araneae; family Nephilidae; genus Trichonephila; species Trichonephila clavipes. Next base: position 349,230 of record BMAU01020281.1, on the reverse strand, counting down.
AGTACAAAGAGGTTGTGGATCATTTATCATAAGTCAATACTATCTTTAATTCTTACTATAGACCATTAGCCATTATACCATGATTTAGTCCGTTGATATATGGTGTAACATTAATGAGATATAGTGCATTGTAAAGTTCTAACTTGATTTGAATAATCTAATTGTACTATAGATAGTGGGGCACTATGTCATAATGTAATTGTAAATGAGCTACATTGGGATAATTGGCAAAGGTGAGAGTGGCTGAAGTGTCTGAAACAGAGCAGCTTGCTGGTCATTGGTTTATGCTAATGTAATGCAGTAATGAACTAATTTCAACCACTGTGAAGTTATTTGTAATTACTAAAGTAATGTTGTAGAAAGCCTGATTTTAATTACATTTGAAATCACAGTAAATACCAACCGAATATGCAATCGGATATATTTAATTTGAATTATAAATGCGATATGCGGAATGTACATTAGCTACAGATTTTCATTAATATTCCGTCTTTTGTAGAAAGATTTCCTACTAGCTTAATTATGAATAACATGCCGTTTGCTTTTTTCCTAATTCATATTCTTAAGGGAAGTTGGAAACAACTCTCTCCCTCTATATTGACAATGTTAAATTGGCTGTTTTCGATGTACTTTTTCTCAAAATCTGTTTTATGTACAAGCTTGAAATTTTTCATACTAATAAAGTACACCTCTCTCATTATACTAAAATGAGCTTTTAGCTAATTTTGAATTTTTTAATAAATTATGAAATATTTTATCAAACATTGCGAAATTTGACCCATTTTTTTACTTAAAAAATTTGCAAAAATTAAATTTTTGAGTTTTTTACAAAAAGCTCATATTAGTATATATTAGACATCATTATAAATAACTCATAAAAATATACATACCTGTGAACAGTAGTTTCTCAGAAAAGGTACATCGCACATTAAAATTTACATTTTGAGATAAATTGATTTTAATGTTTAAAGTGAGACTTCTAATCGGCTAGGAAATAAAAAAATAAAAGGCTCAATTTAAAATAAAAGATACAGGGATTGGTTTATATCGGTCGTTACACTTTTAAGCAAAAACAAAGTAATTTATGTACAATTTTCGCCATTAAAATGGGCGTGGCCCAAATTCAAGGATTATTTAAAAAATACGTTTTAAGGGCTTCTAAATACCCTAGAGGTTAAAGTAAGGTATTTTTAGAAAGGTTATAATATATAAAATTTGAAAATGTAAAAATCTCAAATTGTCAAAAAAATAAGATTTTAGCTTTCCAACACCCCTTAATCTTGAATAATTTAATACATGCTTGAGGAATTATAGAACAAGTTCCCGTAATTTTGGAATAAAATAAACATTTAAGCACTTAAAAGTATTAAAATGAAATGTAAATATTTTTAAAAAAATATTTCTAAGACTAAAATAAATTTTTCTTTAACACTGCAAAGTCCGTTGTTGTCAATTAGACAACAGAACCTGTTTACTTCTTTCTGCATTTTTGTAGTGAGCTGGAAAGATTTCGTGATATTTCCCTGGGGATCAGAAAACGCTTTGTAATTGTAGATTAATTAGGAGGGACCTTACAATAAAATATACCTATAACGTCTGCTGGTGTTATTTCGACACCAAGGCAATTTATCATTATAAATAGCTGTCATTCAACGAAATATAGCTCACGAAGTAGATACTATTAGTAAAACAAACGTCCCAAAATCCTATCACACATTTATTTTACCTTGAATGCAGTGTTATTGGTTTCACAGAGGAAATGAATTAATTATACTAAAATACTTTAGTCTAACTGTTTCGTTACATAGTATTTCCTTATCTACTCATAAAAAATTTCATTGGATTTTGAGCTTAATTCAGAGCCGACACCCTAAAACGATGGCTCGTGTAAAAGTTCTAAGCCCTGATGAAATTGATAATTTGTTGTAATAGCTTTCTGAGAATGAATCAGATGGTGGCGAGCTGTCTTGTTGAAATTTAGATTCCAATGAAGACAAGATTGAGTGAAAATGACTGCGAAAAATCTGAAGAAAGGGAACATGTAATTGATAATATTCCAGTAAATACTGATATATATTTCCTTCGGGATGGTGCAGATTACACACTGAATAAGAGTAATGTTCGTGACAGATTTGCGGCTCGAAATGTATTGCGACATAGCAGTGGTCCAACAAGCTTCGCGTAACATAATGTCTTCGTCAGTTTTTTATGATTTATAGAATCATAATACACTCATGTCCATAAATTAAGGATAATTCAGAAATTGAACTCTAAAATAAAAATTTCACCTGTAGAATTATCACACACGTCTTGAAGAAGAATATGCAAATTACAGGAAACCAGATGGTATCCAGATGGCGTGGATAGTACGTCACAATGACGAGAGTGTAAGAGAGGGGCATATAAGGAAAGGTGGCAAATAAGTAAAATTGTTCGCAAGCGCTTTAAAAGCCTTTCAGTGCAATAACCGCATATGTATGGCACAAAGGAAGCATTTGGATGATTTTGTACGTGGTAGAATTATTGGAAGAATGGAATGTGGACGTATCCAGCTGGAAGTATCCGAGGAACTTGGAATCGCCCAGAGTGTCATCTCCAGGCTTTGGCAACGATTCCAAGATGATGGTAATGTGAGGAGATGTTACAGCACAGGTCGCCCCCGAGTTACAACGCCGAATGAGGACCGGTATATATTTGGTAGTTACTGCCAAAAGAAACAGACGGAATACAGCATCAGACCTGTATCGTCAGATCTTTTCAGCTACCGGTACGACAGTTCCAAGGCAGACCGTGTACAGACGCTTAGGGCACATTTGTCTATATGCTCGTAGGCCTGTCAGATGTGTTCCACTTACCGCAACTCAGTGTCGCCTGCGATTAACCTGGAGTAGAGAGCATGCATTGTGGACACCACAACAGTGGTCTTGTGTGATGTTTTCTCTCCGACGAGTCCAGGTTTAGTTTGCAATCTGATTCTGGACGGACTTTAATATGAAGAGTGCCAGATACCCGTTACCACCAAGAGAACACCATTGAATGACACCGATACGGTGGTGCAGGAGGGCTCGTTTGGGGAGGAATTATTCTTGGTTCCAGAACTGACCTGCATGTTCAGAGTGTAGCGATGACAGGCCACATCTATCAGGATGTCATTCTGGAACAACATGTACGCTTGTTTCGGGGCGCCATGGCTGCTGAATTTCTGTTTATGCATGACAACGCCTGTCTTCACCATGCAAACATTGTGGACGAATGCCTTCAATCGGAGGATATCACCCGTATGGATTGGCCAGCATACTCACCAGACTTGAATCCAATAGAGCATGTGTGGGATATTCTTGGCTGACGAATTGCAGCCCGTCAACCCCCTCCCACCGGGATAATTAATACTCAGCATGCCTAGGCGTTGTAAGGCCTGTATTGCATCGTCCGGCCTACATACTCCGTATTAACCATGATACTAACCATGTTATGCTGTTTTTTGTAAATAGGTTCTTTTTTGAAATTTGCTCCAGGGAGTAAAAATCGCAATTTTTATTAATTATGTCAAACATATAGCATCTTTTTTGTTCTTTACCTTTTGTTTAATAAATAGACTTTACAAATAAGTCAAATTGTTTTACTTCTGTCTCTTTCTTTGCTTGAACTTCATTATCCTTAATTTATGGACATGAGTGTATATGATAATTACATAAAATAGTATTAAAAAGTCTAAAAACTAAACCCTACTGAACAGTAGTCCTGGAATTATTTAGTTAAAACAATTGTTTTATAAACAGTCGAACCTCCATATAACGAACCTCTATATTGCAAATTTTTCTCTATAGCGAACTTTTTTCTGGAACTAAGAACACTTAACGATTTTCTTCATAAAATAGCCCCCCAATAGCGAAGTGCCTTTTCTATATAACGAACTTTTTCTCTTGTGATTCAATTTTTTTTCTCCATATTTTTTAAGTATTTCTGGACGTTTCAAGTTCTTCTAACTTTTAGCAAAATTTATGGTGATCAGAAATCTTGAACTGGTTTTATTAGGTGCCAAGAATAGTAGAATTCTGGTCATTTCATCCAAGTACAACCTTTAACCCCCATTGTCCAGTTCATTGGAAATATCTTCGGTATCCTATTTTACCCTCAGTGGAGTCTCATGTCAAACTTGTTTCCGTTCATTTGTAGTACTGATCAGTCGTACTGGTAAATTCGTTTCTTGGAGCTCGAAAATGTCAAAACGTAAGTACTTGAGCATCAAAGAAAAATTTTAATTCTTCAGGAAGTGGATAAAGGCGTCAAGAAACTTTTCTTGCAGTTTTTCTTTCTTTTTTTATATATATAAGATCTATAAAATAAGTATACATTAATATACAAAAAGGTGTCAATAATTACTTTTTTAAATATGCAGTCTTCATGAACTTAAAATTTGCCTTATGTGGTTTATCAAGAAAATTGAAAGAAGAACCTCTATTTAATTAATTTTCCATATAACGAGTTTTTTTTCGGGATTTAGCAACTTCGTTATATAGAAGTCCGACTGTATTTTATATCGTGGTGTCGAAATAACACTGGTGGACGTTTAAGGGTAATCGAAATCGAAATCCCAGACGTTTTAGTGTTAATATGAGATTGTGACAAACCTATACGGAACTCTATCACTAACCTTCTGAGACGTCTTTTTTAGGGAAATTTAATTCCCCTACCTATTTCCAATCAGCTCCAAAAAGAGGACAGGATTCCTTGTTATGCAGATTAGATAAAGTATTTAAGTCAAACGGAATAGTAAAATAAAAAGCAGTAGGAGAGAGATTGAAGCAGAAAGGTAGAATAGTGAAGTTAGAGATTTATTATTGAAGATTTCTAGGTGGATAAATTAATCTCAGGAAGAGTTGAGATTCAGTGTGGTAAATATTGATTTATATTTAAAGTCTCATTAAAGCTTTATATTAGGAGTGAGGTTAAAGTTAAATGTTCAATAGGAACATTATTGAATATAATTCTGGGATCTCTTATCGCTGTACTCTCTGCGTGATCGAGATTCTAATTGTTAGTTAATTGGATCATTAAATATTTAAGTTAATTTAAAGGAAAGTCCCTTTTAAACCTCATATAAATATTTTGATATATTTGTTAATAAAATTCTTTGATTCTATTTGGGAAAGATAACCAAATAAAGTTATTTATAAAAATGGCTACTGACTCTTGTCTGACTCTCGTTCTCAAAGTGAGATCCAAGGGGATCTTCACAAGATTAGAATTATAAGTAAAATTATTATTGAAGGAATTATTGCCGACCCATCAGGCATGGTGTAGTTTATATTGATTTACATCAAAAGCCAACATATCTCCTTAGGTTCATTTAAATTAGCAACATTAAGCAGTTTTGCACTCTTCTAAATTGAAAGAAAAAATCTCCCGGCCCTTTAAAACACACAGACATCCAATAAAAGTGGGGGAGGCAAATCTCAATTTAAAACTCATATTAACTCACAGAACTGCGCCTTATCGTTAATCTATTTTTTGTTGCCACTAACATCAAATAAAACACGCTTTGTGGAGTCGAAATAAAAAAAGGAGCTTTTCTTTATCCTATTCCCCCGCCCTGCTGAAGGGTTTAACACTTTCACAAAGCTTCAGCATGCTTGAACGCTGTAGCGCTTTCGTTATTCACCACATACATTAATTACATGTGAAACCGAACCAGATGAACGCAAGAAACCCCTTTTCCTTCCAGGTTTCTGCAGAGACGGTGAACAAACGAAGTTATTCTCATGGCGATTCATTATACATAAAGCGCGTAGCAGCGTTTAATTACTGATAATGAAAGAACCCTGGGCTTGGAAATATACAGAGCCCCGAGGTAATCTTGAAACAATCACCCCTTTTAAGAAAAGCTTCTTTAATGAATTATTACCTCTTGTGGAAATCACGTTGAATAATAATTTTAATAAATTGAAGGAGAACGTTTTAAATCAGCATTTATCAACACTTTCAAAGTGTTTGGGGCGAGTTAAGGGAAATGGGATGCAATGCATAGTGTTATTTAATTTTAATTTTTTTTAAAAAGAAAAGAGTGCTTTTTGTGTTCTAATCCATGAAGATAGATTGTAATGATGTTGTTTTTGTCTTTGATAGTATATAAAAAATGATCTACAAAATCATTCTCATCACAAAGTTTTAAAAATATTTTTTTAAATTTTGCTTTATAGAGCTGTAGTTTGATTTATGAATTCAAAAACAATTAAAGATAATTGGCTGTGGAATAAAATGAAAAAGCGATTTGGGTGACAATTGGTGATTTAAAAAATAGGTTGCCAAACCATCTAAAAGTTGAGCCATTTCCTTTGAAAGTGGTTAAGTAAATTTTTTTACAGATATGGATTTATTTAAAAGCTTATATTTGAATGATTGGGGAAATAGTATTGGTAAATGATAATGCTCTAATTTTTTGTTTTTTAAGTACGAAATTAATTTATATTTTAAAGTGATTGTTTTTAAAGTATTGATTAAAAGAAATTTATAGCTCTTATAATACCAAATGATACCGCTTCCAAATCCAACAAAATGTGAAAATGAGGCATTTATGGGATACTAAATGTTATACTTCAATAGAGTCAATAAATTTTTATACTTAAAAATGAATAGATGTCTTTTTATTTTAACATTTTTTCAAGTAATATACCATTTGAATTACTTTAGTTACAACTTTGCACTAATATGCACCATTTTTGACTTTTATCCTTATCCACCAATATTCTAGTGAATTATTAAAAATTCTTAATCAATAGCAATGTTAATACACATATGAAAATGAAACATGGGTATTATGTAGTATATTTTCTTAATCAAATATTATGTATTTGTGAAAAGTGCCCTTAAACTGCTTTTAAAGCAATTATACATGTGATTTCATTTGCGTAATTTTATATTCAAAAATGATGAAAATTTTGTATTTTTTGGGAGAAAACTGTTTATAAATTGAGACGAATCTGTACGGAACCTTTCCACTAATATTCTTTGGCGTCTTTTTGGGGATTATAAATTCGCGTATATTTCCAATCAACTCCAAAAGGTGAAAGGAATATGCAAAGTAGATAGGGTATTTAAGTCGAGCGTTGTAAGCTAGCAAGGATGAAGGCTATTGAGCCAGCATCAGTAACCTCAAATTTAGAGGATTCCAGGAGATTACGTTAGCGAAGATTTATTACTGCTATTCTACGGAAGAACAAGGTAGCTGATATAGCCAGCGGTAAATATAATTTATGTATGCTTAAAATAAGCGTTAGTTTAGTAAAATTAGTTAAAGTTAATGAAAGCTAATAATTCGAGTACGTGTATTTCTCGGACCTCCTATTTCGGTAGACCATATTTGATCTTGAGCATAATTATTAATTAATTTCATAATTCGTAATTTAATATAATATAAAAGGTAAATCCCATTTATTTGACGTAACATAGAAATATTATATGTTATTAGATTTTTTTAGACTTGATATAATAAATAAAAGTTATTTTTATACAAAATGGCTCTTAGTGATTCTTTGCCTCAAATTAACCTTGGTGTCCAGGGTGAGACCCAGGGGGTCTCCCCAAGATGAAAAGCTAAGTTCATATAACGTCATAATCACACAATACATGCAATCACGTCTTCCTAGACAATTTGGTCATGCCCCTCACTGTAGCCAACTTTTTTCCTTTTACAGAAACTTTATTTAAAAATATTATATACATATTAGTTAACATTAATAAAACATATAGATAAGTAAAACATACTCAGCTTAAGGGGTGTTGGAAAGCTAAAATCTTATTTTCTTGACAATTTGAGATTTTTACATTTTCATACTGTATAGATTTTAACCTTTCTAAAAATACCTTACTTTAACCTCTAGGGTATTTAGAAGCCCTTAAAACGTATTTTTAAATAATCATTGAATTTGGGCCACGCCCATTTTAATGGCGAAAATTGTAAACAAATTACTTTGTTTTTGCTTAAAAGTGTAACGACTGATATAAACCAAAACATGTATCTTTTATTTTAAATTGAGCCTTTTATTTTTTTATTTCCTAGTCGATTAGAAGTCTTACTGTATACATTAAAATCAATTTATCTCAAAATGTAAATTTTAATGTGCGATGTACCTTTTCTGAAAAAGTACTGTTCACAGGTTTGTAAATTTTTGATGAATTATTTATAATGATGTCTAATATATACTAAAATGAGCATTTTGTAAAAAACTCAAAAATTTAATTTTTACAAACTTTTTAAGTAACAAATGGGTCAAATTTCGCAATGTTTGATAAAATATTTCATAATTTATTAAAAAATTCAAAATTAGCTAAAAGTTCATTTTAGTATAATGAGAGAGGTGAACTTTAATAGTATGAAAAATTTCAAGCATGTACATAAAACAGAATTTGAGAAAAGGTACATCGAAAACAACTAATTTAACATTGTCAGTATAGAGAACGAGAGAGAGAGGTTTCCAACTCTCCTTAAATGTAACCATAGAACTTTTTTTTATATTTCCTTAAAATACATTTCGAATTGATAGACTGATACTTTCATTAAAAGAAATTAATATTAATATATACACGAATAGTGAATAATATCAAATAAATACTAAATCTAAAGGGTGTTTTTTTAGAGGTATAGCACTTTAAATTGCAATAAAACAACGATGTATTATTCAATTGACATGAATTTTTTTTATTCGAAAGATAATCTGGTGGCATTACATTTTAAATATGATTTCTGGCATATGACCGCCACAGCTGGCTCGGATGTAGTCCAATCTGGACGTCCAATTTTCGATGACTTTTTCCAACATTTGTGGCCGTATCTCGGCAATAACACGACGAATGTTGTCTTCCAAATGGCCAAGTGTTTGTGGATTATCCGCATAAACCAATGACTTTACATAGCCCCACAGAAAATAGTCTAGCGGTGTTAAATCACAAGATCTTGGAGGCCAATTCACAGGTCCATAACGTGAAATTAGGCGGCCACCAAACGTGTCTTTCAATAAATCGATTGTGGCACGAGCTGTGTGGCATGTTGCGCCGTCTTGTTGGAACCACAGCTCCTGGACATCATGATTGTTCAATTCAGGAATGAAAAAGTTAGTAATCATGGCTCTATACCGATCACCATTGACTGTAACGTTGTGGCCTTCGTCGTTTTTGAAGAAGGGTTCCACCAGCCCATAAAGCGCACCAAACAGTCAGTTTTTCTGGATGTAACGGTGTTTCGACATAGACTTGTGGATTAGCTTCACTCCAAATGCGGCAGTTTTGTTTGTTGACGTAGCCATTCAATCAGAAGTGCGCTTCATCGGTAAACAAAATTCGCTTATGAAAATCGGGAACAACGGCAATCTCGTTTTGGGCCCATTCGACGAATCTACGCCTTGCTTGATCATATTTAAAATGTAATGCCACAAGATTATCTTTCGAATAAAAAACAATTCATGTCAATCCAATAATATATCGATGTCTTATTGCAATTTAAAGTTATATACCTCTAAAAAAACACCCTTTATTTAAATTTATTTTAGATAGTAAAAGTTGATTTAAAAGCATTTTAATATAACAAAGCGAATAAGGGAATTAAATCTCAAAATAAATTTTAGTTGTGCTTAATAATTTATATGGACCATGTGTTGGGGCGACTATTATTTCAAAGTTGTTGCCAACATGAACATTGACGATAATAAATATTTACAGTTGTCTCCGAGTTGAAACTTGTGTATGCTTTTTGGCTTACTGTTCCCTAAAATCGGTAAGTACAAACTTTATTGGCGTTTAATCAAATAAAGTTAATAATTAAATAAAGAAAAAGAAATAGGGTACCATCGACCAATTTCGTCATATCAAAAAATACATCACTAAATGCCGCAATATGCAGCCAATAGTGTAGAAAACTTTCCTGCTCATATTCGAGCATAATAAAAAGGATGGCAGCATTTATCGATATTTTTTGAACTAGCGCTGTCTATTGGTTCGGCGAAATTCGTAGACTTTATGATACGAAAGTACCGAAATATAAATATTTCATGATTTGATAAATCAGGAATAAATTAAAATTCAATGAGCAATGTTTGCTGAAATAATGATTGTCACTGATGGTTTAATTTTATTTATCTAAAATAAAATAAATCTTTATCTATGAAAGTCAGAAAAATGTTTTAAAATTCTAAATACCGTAATCACACTTTATTAAGAAGAGGTGTAAGATATATATTATTCCTGATATAAATAAGCCCCAGAAACATACAAGAGAATAAGAAAGATTTAAAGTCAATTACGCATAATGTTCGAAACATCGATTAATCGTTTCTCAAAATATAGTTTGGTTGATTAAATTAATTTTTTCATTAATTTGATATTAATTATATTTGTTAGAATAAAATCGTTTGCTCTAACTTCTTCCGAGGCTGTATTCGTCTAAAAGTACAAAATAATACGAATGGAATGGAATTATGAATTGGAAGAGTGAAATATTGAGTAATAGTAACACAAATTTTAGTTTTGTGTATTATTCTTTGCTCAAAATGCGCTGAAAATAGGAGCGAAAAGAAAAACATGTTATATGTGTTTTTCTCTCAAGAACTAATTTGCTGCAATATTAATGAAATATCACACACTTTGTAGTAATATTCTTAGAAACTTTCTCTCTCTCAATAATCATTATATAAGAAAAGAATAAAATTCCTCTTATTTATTCTATCGTAAAAAGTTTACGGTCTATTTTAAACTTAAGGTTAAGGTTATAGTACATAGTCTTAGAGAAATCTTTTGCAAACATTAAGCTCTGCGGGATAAAGGGAATATTATAAAAAATATTTAAATAAATTCTTTAATTGTATTTTTTATAGAACATATTTTTTGAATATTATATTCGCTTATGAAAGTTAAAAAAATAAGAAGCAATCGACACATAAAAAAGGTGGATATTTTTATTCTTATATTAAAATTCTAATGCAATGGAAGGTTTTCAATACAACCCTCCCCCCTTTTCAAGAAAACTTCAAAAAATTATTATTTTAATCATTTTTATAACATATCAACGAGAAAAGCTTTTTAGAAGCGCTTATATATTGCACAAAAAAACATACATAATCTTTATAAATATTTTTAAATATACTTGCAACTAAAATATGACAATCACAAATGGTAAAAAAAGGCAAGGAATTGAAAAAGTACATAAATAACAAATTCAAGTTGCTATTCATTATTTGATATGTATTAAACTGTCTCCTCTCTCTCTCCATCTTCCTCTCAGAAAAATAATTTTTCTTTTAAAGTACTGAAAAAAGTTAGAGCCGAGCTTTTTGTTTAATAAAGAATGACTTACCGTTTGGTATAATCGAAAGAATTATTCATGAATATCTGTTTCAACATTTGAATAATTTTGAATTATGATACTTCAAAAGCTGGTTTCCTTTTTAAAAATTTTCAGCGATCTAATTATTTGTATGAACAGAGGAGAATTCTTTTGAGAGAAATGCGTAAACTAAAACAAATATATGAATAATATGTATGCTGTATTAAAGCATGTTTTTAGAGTTAAAATATTATTAGTTTAAAATATTTTCCAAGAACATTTCTCCGAATATCAGAGAGTAGTTTCAAACGTCTTTGAATTCTTTTATAAAATGAACAAATATAAAAAAATTAACAAGAATTAATTTTTAAATTGATGGAAAAGAAAAATTTAATTATTTTTAACATTGGAAATTTTTCTTATATATAAGCATACATGGAAAAACAAATAAAAAATAATTATAAAAAAAAAACTACTTACGTATTTACTTGTTTAAAATTCAACCATTCCGCATAAACCTTCTAAAAAGTTAAGAATACTCAAGCATGTTTATATATTTTCAGCAAGCATCGTGCTTGCTAGCATTTTGTTTAAAAAAAAACAACCATAAGAAAAAAAATTGTAATAACATTTTTTGGGTATAAGGTACTCTGATCTTTTATTTTCAAAATATTTTTATTATTAAATTGTACATGTTAACATCTTAAAATTAAACACAAATCAAATAAATAAGTTCTCAAGATCTGATTATTCAGTTAAAATGCAAAAGGCTAACTTACAATCTTATAACTGTTCTTAAAAAATAATCTGGTTTTCACAGATAGATACTTTTTCACCACTAACAAGCAAAAAAAAGTTCCCTTTAAATATATAGAATGTTAGTGCAGTTTCTTTAAGCAAATATGAGTAGTTCAACGATTATTTGGGTACCAGAGTTAAAAAAATAAGGCATGTGTTAAAACCATGCGTTAAGGCATGTGTTAATATGTAAGTTATGCGGTTATTGACTCAGGTGAAAAAAATACCTAAGTTTTATTTGTTTTCATGTCCTACTATTAGCTCACACTCTCTATATATTTATTTATGTATTTATCTTGGTGTAATTTTCAATCGTTAACAAAAAACATTTTAAAGCCCTCGATTGAGCTGAAATTTTATATACATGATTATTTTGGATGAAAATACAGTAATTTAATTATAATTAATAAAACTTAATTGGTTAAAACTAATTATTTAAAGAATTGCAAATACAGCCACGTTGGCATCATTTTTGACGACTTGTGTCAAAACTAGAAAAGGGTTTTTTTCTCACGTTTTAAAGTATTCAGTTCAAATGAAATTTTATATACACAATTGTTTTGGATGACAATACGATACTTTAATGATAATTAATAAAAATTAATTACCACTTAATGTTGTGATTCTGTCACATGTATATGCATTTTTATATTAATTGTAACTATTTAATAAAAAGTAGCTAAAATAAAATTTTTCTTTGTTGATCTAAGTAGGAATTGACTTAATTATTTTTTAAATATTACTTGTTTTATTCTAAAGATCAAAATAAAACGATAGAAATAATATTTCAGTAGTATCTTAATTATTTCATTAAAAATGAAACATAATTATTATTTCTAGCATTTATCGAGAGTCCTTTTAAAATATATGGGTTTTTTTAACGGTTAATTAACATAATATATTGATGGAAATGAAGTCACGAGTAATCTAATTGGAAATCCATTAATGAGCTTTTATTCAAGAACTAGTAACGTATTATATTTAGGCAGTATGAGTGTGTTATATTAAATTATTTCAAATTCCGAATCTCTTGATAAACAAACAATGAATAAAATAAATCCGTTATCGATCACAAAGACTTAATTGAAAGTGAAGGTTCCATTTAAGCATATTACATAAATATTTGCTTTCTAATGTGCTATTTAATGAGTCACTCAAAGGAAGCTTTTTAGCGTTAATTCTAATTCGGTTTTGTTATTTGAAATAGAGATATTAGTTCTGTATATTTACTGAGAATGTTTGTTTACGAGACTAAATTAACGTTTTACAACTCAGTTGATTTTATTTATCGACTACGTAATTTCTGGCTGCGTCATCGATTATTGAATTCGGCTCCAAAATTAGTTCAGGAAAGTTTGTTGATTGAACTTGTAGTTCAAGTTAAATTAAAGACACGATTGCTTTTCCTGGATAATATTAAATCAACTTGAAGAATATATTTAAGCGTTTAAGAATGAAGTTGATTTTTTAATTCACAATTTTTGAAATAACTTTATTTAAGGATATGCTTTTGTTGTTAAGTTTTAAAATGTTTTGCGAGTTAATTCGATTTTGCTGTTATTTTAATGGTTTTAATTTATTAAAAGGTTATCCATAAGCATAAATTATCTAACATTTTCTAAATATTTAAGCTTTATTTTCAATGTAATAATTCAAAGATATAAAATTTTGGAATATTTAAAAAATATAGAATTTCTAAAGATGGCACATAAAAAGAAATCCTTTTAAAATTAATTTGATAAAAAAAAATGATATTTTATTGCGTACGAAATGAAAACCTTAAAAGTATAAATTTCTTAATTAATAATGAAAGTTGATATTTTTATTTTGAAATTTTTAATAGTAACACATAGAATGAATATTTTATCATTTATTAGTAGAAAAAAATCGTAAATTGTATTTTATGATTAACTGTAAAATGTATACATAAATTTTGAAAATGTTTTAATTATTGTATGATGCATTTAATATTTACTAAAAAATTGTCAGAATTATATTTTTAGTTATAAATATTTAAAAAAAACTAATGTTTATAAACTATGCATCCAAACTCAGAAAATATTTTTAATGAATAATTTAAAAGTATTTCCTTTCTTTTTAAATTGAGTTATTTCTTTCACAAATTAAGAAAAATTTCACCGAGTTCATGTTTGCCTTCTACACAATATTTTCTAAATAAATAAATAATCTCATCTTAGATTTATACCCTAGAATTTTCCGGGGAATTGAAAAACCGTTAACTTATATATATAACACAAAGCGGAATTATGTTTGGAAGCATTGCTGAAAAATTCATGTTTAAAATGTGCTTGTTTATCTGAATATAAATTTAAGTTCTCTATAAACTTTTAACGAGATGAATATCTTTTACTACATAATTATTTATTAAACTAGGTATAACTAGTTAACTAATACTTTAAACGAATTATTAATGTACTTCCAGTTAAGATTATAGTTAAACAGTTTTAGCTGTATTATTAAACAAATAAACATAATAATCTCATGTTGCAGTCCAAAGAGAAAAGGAATTATTTTTATTCTAAGGAATAATGTACTGAAGGAGACATAATCTTTTTTGAATAATTCAAGTGATAATTTTTGGCAATATATTAAATCAAATTATTTTAAATAATACGTTAATGCATTCTAAAATTGTACATATTATAATATATTAAAAATAAATAGACAATTACTTAAATAATTAATGCTGAAATGTATTCAAAAATACCTTCGAATACATTATGAACTATTGATGTTAATGGTAATTCTTATACAGTATTTCAAGCAGAAGAAACCGAGAAATATTATCCCCGAAAACAAGAATCATGAATATAAACTTAAAATCCAGTTCGTAAGATTAATATTAAATGCTTTGCATCATTTTATTTCAAATTTGTATGAGAAATTTGTGAGAAACTATAAAATCAAAAGAAGAAAAAAAATATTTTTTAAAAAATGTAGTTGTGAGATGAAGCGCGCATAATCACGCTGAAATAAAAAAAATCGTTTGTGGTTACAATTTTTTAAAAAAAACCTTTTGGCCATGTTATCGCTGCAAGTTTTAATTTAAACGCTGTTAAAATTGGAAATAAGATTCTTCCGAATTATTTTGTAACACAAATCATGATCTTTTCATTGATATTTAGAGAAACCTCATTGAAAGAAATACATTTAATTTGGTGAGTATTTGATTTAATTTTTGCCAATGTTCGTAAGAAATATTTTGTGAAATTGTAGATACATACTTTGAGCATTTGTACTTTTAAAAATTAACTTCGGCATTTGTTATGTTGTTCTGAGTGTAGAGAATAGTGGAAAAGGAAAGATTCATAGAAAGTAATTTCTTCTTTTTGAGAAATATATTTATTTAGCTCATATATATATACTCCCTGCACACATAGTGTTCTGATACATTTTCTTGAATTAAACATTAGTTTTGGTCTGAAGTAGTTTATGACTTTTTTAAATTTTAAAGCATACTGAACGATTTCTGGTGTTTTATAATATTGCACATACTTGAAATAAATTTCATCTGCTTCAGGAGAACATTTAGAAACTGAAAACCTTTTTTTTGAATGAAATATTTTAGCTTTTTGTGCTTCTTTAATGTTTCTAACAGTGCAAAATTAATTACAGATTTAAAACATTTAATTAGCTTACAATGTAAGGAAGTTTTACTTTTAAGCAAAAATAAATTATCAATCAATATTTAGGCATGCAAAAACTGTTTAATCTTTGAATGGATTTACTGGCTATATAGATTTGTTAGAAAAGTCTGCGTTCACCCATAACAAATCATACTGTAAAGATAAAATTTAATAGAAATATATTTTTTTTCTAACAAAATTTCATGAAATTGTTTACTATTATGTAAATATTGAGCATGCACGAATTCGTTGATTTTGAATTTAAACTATGTAAGATTACGGGGGTTTTGTTTCAAAGCACACAAATAGTAGGTAGAAAAAGTGTGCGTTCCCTATTTACTAATCCACTCTAATTTTTTCACTTGAACATCATATGTATTTGCGCTCATCAAAAACTTATGCAAGGGAAAACACAGGTTCTCTTTGCAGGGCTCATTCGATGCGCGTCATTGAGTAGCTTCGTTTAAAAATTAAATAAAAATACTTTTAATTGTCCTATTTCCTCATATCATATATAATTTTAAACAGAAATATTTTAGAAAATATAAAAAAGTGAAAATCGATATTTTTTTGAAAATTCATGAGCCGGACCCTCTTAAAAATACCTGTTTTAAACATTAGGGCATATATTGAAGGGAATCCCAGTCATGGGTACTTCATGGTCAAAAATGGGCAGAAATTTCAATGTACTACTCGTATTCTTTATAGGTAATGCTGCAAACCAGGAGGTCACAAACCGGAAGGCAAGGGAATATAAATTATTGATGACATTTTAAGAAAGGCACTCTATTTCTTCCTTGAAAACCTCCTTTTTTCAGTTTAGAACGTTTGAATCTAATGGTGCAGGATATAAAAAAAATCTGGATTTGGTTGCATCGTTTGGGATTCACTCTTGATCAATATATCTGCTATATAATTTCTATACATTTCACAATGACTTGTAATCCACTATATATATATATATATATATATATATATATATATATATATATATATATATATATAAATGTAGTTTTTTATAATCAACAATTTATATATTTTCTACTAGCAGACCATCAATTTTCACATTCACAGAGTAATTGGGAATTGGTATGGTCGTTATATTTTCCCATTGGGGAAACATTTAAAATATCTGGCTTCGTTTTGTTTGTCAGTTTCGTAAGTACATTAAGCAGAAAAAAGAAATCAGTTGCTAAATTCATCGAATTGTGTTTACTGTGTGATAAAGCGCTTTAAAATGTTAAATCGTATTGAAAATAGGATGAGAAACGGCTATCACGACGTTATTTAGAAAGTTACTCTTTGAAAAGTTTTAGTGACGGAAAGAATCCCACCATGTTTGAGCCCCACAGAATATACCACGCTTTTAAAGTATTTTAATCTTAAACTTAATTAACTTGTAAAAAACAACAACCAAAAACTACCAAACTTGAAAGTTCATTTAATCAGAAAACTAATCTGGATAAATAAATCAAATTTTTTTTTTACATAAATGCTTAATTTAATATTTTTACGTTATGTAAGCACTTCATAAAAATGTTTTATTCTAGACACTAAGTTTGAAATATTCGCGTCATATATTACTTTTTTTTTCTTACGGCATTATTAAATTAATTAAGTTGGAAAAATTGCGTGCGTAGTATATTATTAAAGCGGAATTATTAGAACAATGTATTCTTTTTCACAGAAAAGAATTCCGATTTTTTCATGTGTTTTTATAATAAGCTTATAAAGTTTGTTTTAATGAGCAAGAAACATTGGACAATAGTTTTTAGATTTTTAAAAATAAACAGCGGTAGCTTTCATTCCAAACAATGTTGTTTCATGTATTTTTATATTCAAATTTCGGAGGCAGTATCTCGATCTTTTTCATGTTTCTTCAATTCCAAACTTCTTTTAATTAAAACGCATTTTCAAGTAAGAAATCTGTCGCTGGCTTATAGCTTATATTTTCACCAAACTCTTTAAATGACATTTTGCTCTCAGCGGGAATGCGAGACTGGAGGGAGAAAAAATAGGAAAAGGAGAGAAAAAAAAATCAAAATCAAAACGGAAGCTTCGAAAAACTTTTAACACACACCTGTTACAGGAAAAACAAAAGGATAAAAGAAAGAAACGTCCGCAATACATTAACGAGTTTTTTCTTCCTTTTCTTTTTAAAACAGCGAAATTTGCTTTTGAATGCGTTAAGAAAAATATATTTTTACTCCATCTGGAAACGCAGACGATTTTTTCCCCTTCTTCCAAGGAAACTTCGTTATAATAGGGATCTTTAAAGGGAAAGATCGATACTAAATCTCTCCCATTGCTGAAAAGAAGCTCGTGTTTTAGTGTAGTATCGGGATTTTCTTAGCACCTTATCCCTTCCCCTTTTAGAACGTCACCAAACAGCGACAGTAGATAAGGTAGGAGGCGACAGAGGGAGAAAAGAAAAAAAAGAACGCCAGAAAAATTGGAAACAAGAGAAAATGAGAAGTATTGTATTTTTACCCGCTTTTTTTCCAACCCTTCTTTTTTCATTTTTAAGCCTCTCAACCTCTTATTTCCTTCCCATTTTTTTGGCCAATACTTCATTCCCTTTATAGAGAGATGGAAAAAAGAATTTTTTTCTGATTTCTCTCTCAGTTATTGTCTCGACACCAAAGCTTTTATTTCACAGACGATGTATTGCTTCGAAAACATCTGGCGTTTCATCCCTTTTGTTCTAGACTGTAACGTCTCTGTCTTCTTTGGTTCCTCTGGACTGGTAACAAAAGAAATGTGAACAGCAGCAGTGGATTTAGATTTAAAGGTTCAAATATTTTGTTATAAAGACAAAGAGAATTAGAAAGAAAAATGTATAAAAGTAGAAGTTATAATCTGAAGAAGCTTTCGATATATTTTTTTTCATCTCTGTAATCTTTTATTATTTAGAACAAAGTAACTCTTAGAAAGAAACTCACGGACATCGACGTCAATATTTATGTTCTTTAAATATCTGTTAGAATTGTATGGAATTACGATAATATTAACATAAATAAAAAAAATCTTATTTGATATGTTGTTTCTGCAACTTTGATATTTGACTTCAAAGTAATGTAGAAGAAAATTCGAGATATTTAAATAAATGCACATAAATTTATCCTTAGTAAAATAAAATATCAATAAAAATTTAAACTGAAAAACGTAGATTACTTTACTTCAATTATTTAATTTTTTTGACGTTTTGAATATGAATATAAGTATTTAGTTTCAAGTACAATAACGATGCTTAAAGATAGTTGTTTGGACGCCTTGTAAGCAGAAGGTTGCGGGTTCGATCCCGCCTGAAATCCTTAGATTTTCTGGATGCGAAAATCGATTTTTTGTCGTGTCAAAGATACCTAGAATAACAATTTGGCTCTAGTATTCTCGGCAGAGTTAAATTTAATTAATTTAGACAGAGCCTCAATTGAATAAATTCAAGCGTCCAAATTTAGTAGCGAGATCCCCCACTAGATGGGACCACCAATGGAATAGCCCGCACACTTGGGAACTTGCCGTGTCCGAAAAGGCTTAGCCAAAATGCAGTCCATCTGAAAGAATATTTGTTGTTGATCTCATTTCATTGTTTTTATTCCATAATAGCAATAAAAAATCGCTAATACAGAGCGAATGGCCTACACACAACTTCATTCTTTCTTTTGTTTTTACATACTGTTCGGGTAAAAAACAATTCGTGCAGAATAAGCATAATATTACCATCTAGTTATACATATAAGCCTCAAGAATATTCATTTGAAAATGTCCTTGTTGTAATACAATGTAATGTAAGATACGGTTACTGTATTTTGCAAATACTGAATAATTCTACTATATAACTTGGAAAAAAATACCTTTGCGGATTTTGTTATAAGTTACAGTTTTATATATATCATGCATTCTCTATTTTCTACAAATATTTTTTTATCGAAACAGATTCTTTCTTGCAATAATTACTGAACACTATTTATGTTTAGTCTTACTGTTAAATCTTTCAAAGCTTATTTAAACTGTTTGCTATATACACACATATGCGTAAAAAAGTGCAAGAAATATGTCTGAAGTTAAAGCATATTTGATGTACGCTGCACATGACATGTAGGAAAGCCATATCTTAAATTAAAAATCAATATAGTGACCTCCTTGAAAAGCTCATCATTGATCAATATTTGAGGCAGCACTCATCAGAGTTATCTCGTTATCAATAACTGCTTAAACCCAGGGAAAATTAACTGGTTTTCTAAGAACTTTGATGTACATATATAAGCAAGTATAAGAGCACTGTGCATCATTTAAGCATTTTAGAGTGTGATCCTTGTTCTGTCTAAGAATATCACACACACAAACACACACACTACTCTGATCTATATATTACATTATCCTTCTCATCTATAAGTGACCATGGTTGCGGACTCGTAGTCGGTGCTTCGGTAATTCAAGCCTTGGACCATTGAAGATCCGCTGTGTAGTAAGGACCGATGCACGTTAAATATGTCGAGGCTCAAATGTCCTACCGTTTACGTGGTGTATAAGTTAAGAGATGGGGCGTTAGCTCGCTTGCGTTCCTCGTCACTTGACCATGGTTCAAAATTACGTGGTCCATCACCAAAAGCCCTCTTATACCTCTATAGCGCTCGTCAATTTTCTCTATCTTTCCATGCACTATAAGCCTAATATAAACTAAAACAATAAAAAAAATAGAGAAACTAGAGTACAGGATAAAATAACAAAGTCAATGTAATACGTTAACAAACTCCTGGACTCAGGGGGAAATTGCATATTTAGACAAATTTTCAAGGTCCCAACTTTACCCCTTCCTATATATATCACTTGAACAGAAATAAAACTTAGATGAAACAATAGGAATGCGTTAAAAAATTTAGTAATAAAAGCACTTGTAATTCGTAAGAATTTAAATCCTCATATTTCAAGGGTGGCATAAAATTTTGCTTATTAAAAATAATGTAATAAATTCAAAAAGCAATGAGGTTATTTTTTTTAAAATTCAAAAATCCCATTAACTAATACTTTTTTTTAAAAAAAAAATTCAAATCACTATTAACTAAGCTATCGAAAGTAATCTGCTTACTAAACTAATTAACTACTAATAAAGAACTAACTTTAAAGAATTTCGCAGAAAAGCATTAACGTAAATAATTGTTTACAAACAAAAACTTAAATAAAAACGTGAATATTTAGTGAATGGGGAAACAATATTATAAATTTAAATATTTTTTTTTGAAAAAAAAAGAAGCTGCAATATAATTAAAATTAACAAACAGTAGAAAGTTTTGATAAATATCAGAAAAAAGTTAATTATGATAGTGACATCTGTGATTAAATTAAGTAATTAATACATGTTATTGAGTATATAAATATTATACTATATTTATTTGTTTGTTACAAATATTATATTATAAATTATCTGAAACTAACAATAAACGTGTCACAAATGTATAATTTAAGAAGGTTATTATGTTATAAATAACTATTTTCAAATTTCTTAATGTTATTAATTTTATCATTGCTTATATTAATTAAAAAGATACTCATTAAATAATAACGAATACTAATCTTATAAGTATAATAGATATATAGATGTTACTGTCTCTGAATGGAACTTTAATGTCGAAATTCGGAGCAACGCTTTTATCAAAACTAGGGTCATTTTCTTTAAGGTTTATAATAAGTAAAGCTATATCACGAAGTGTACTGATGCAAGTTGGTTATTTTTAAATTAATCAAGTTTTCAGTAAAATGTATATATAGATCCAGCTTTTAAATTAATGATATAGAATAATGATGAATAAATAAAATTTCTTTATACAAGCAATATAATAATTAGTTATATGATATCATTATTATTTATTTTTAATTAACTAAGTGATAACAAACTTGATAAAGGTTTGGCTAAACTGATCTGTTTTGGTGTTAAACTATTGTGCAAAAGTGTTTACATATAATACTCAACATTGAAGTCTTTAAAATATTTAAAATCTAATATTTACGCAAGAATAAAAGCAAAAAAAAACACTTCCCTACTTAAAAATATTGTATTGACAGAGACATTAAAATGCAAGGATAGAATTGCTCGAGGCAAAATTTAATAGAGAGTGAGGTAAAAAACAAGTAAAACGTGTTAAAAAAAGGTATTCACATGAAATGCTTATACGTTACTGGAAGCTATTGCATACAAACTACCTTAAATTAGCATTACCCCAGTTGTACTTTTTTGTAATATCCAAATTGGTAATGTTTACTCGTAATAAACCTTGGCAATAACATATTATTATTAATCCTTCTCTTTATGCAGTGTACACTCTTATTCTTTCATAATACTTTAATTTTTCTTTTCTGTTCTAAGAATATTCTTTTTAGAAATACATGACTAATTTTTTCATGAAGCTTCAGCTATATGTGTAATTCACAAGTTTCAAAATTTAAATATCATTATTTAAAGAAAAAAAGAATTAGTTTTTCTAACTTAAACATTAACCCTCGCTTTGGTTTCAGTAAATGAATCAATTAAATTTTTTACGTAAATACCTCAAATGCTTCTTCACGTGAAATGGACATGATAATTAGATTAGAGGAGAGAAAAACAGTTTTTATTATATAGTTTAAAAAAATTAGTTCATTTCCAGACACATTAATCTAAGTTGTTTTAGCTATAGAAAAAAAAATGATAATTCTTTTAAAAGCAAAATTAACTGCTATCGTGCTAAAATTTAGATAAGATTCTATTTTAAATCACAGAGAATCGTGAGCATAGCTTGTCTAGACAGGTCTGAAAACTCATGTTGATTTTAAAAGTATTCCAATAATCATTATTTAATGAACCGTTATCCTTATGAATGCAGTTTAAGATGAAAAACATATTTTAAAGATATGGTATATAAACTTAATATATTTAAATTTGAACATAATATATTTAAATTGGAAATTTGTTGTACATTGTATAGAAATACTCTAATAAAATGTACAAAGAATGCGGGAAACAACATGTAGAACTTTATATACAAACAAAAATTCCAAATAGCATTATAATAATTAAGCTATTTTTTTTAGCAAATCAAAATCTTATTTTCGTTACATTTAAAAGGGTAAATGAAATGATATATATATATATATATATATATATATATATATATATATATATATATATATATATATATATATATATATATATAATATAGATATATATAATATATATAATAATACATATATATAATATATATATATATATATATATATATATATATATATATATATATATATATATATATATATTGAATGTTATTCGAGAAATTCCTTTTTATCTTAGTATATTACGATTTGTTTGGTATTTGGACTTTTAAAATCCTAATCTTAAGTGGATCATAGGTTAACTATTTTTCACTAAAAAATGTGGGTTGATTTTTTGTGTTTTGAATTATCAGAATTGTTTTACAATTTATTAAGCAGCATAAAATAAAATAACGCGTTATACATTTCAGCCTACTGTTCTTCTAAATACTTTAAAATTATTTTTCACACACACACACATATACACACACACACACACACACACACACACACACACACACACACACACACACACACACACACACACACACACACACACACACACACACACACACACACACACACACACACACACACACACACACACACACACACACACACACACACACACACACACACATATATATATATATATTTAAAAAATTTAATTTCTACAACTCAATTTTTTCCCTACACCGTCATGAGTTACGTTAGATATAGGTTTTCTTTTAACTGAATATAATTTTTTGCAATAACTTAATTTAGAAATTTTATAGCAACATTTAAAAATATTTTTCATATTATATATATATATATATTTATACAAATAGGCGAATACTTTTTTTCTTAAATTCGAAACATATACATCAGCGTTTCTCAAACTGGGCGCGATAACCGTGCGAGGGGGTCACGAGCATATTGAAAAAAAAAAACGGTTTAAAAGAATAATTTTTTGGAATGAAGTAAGACAAAATGCTTTCTGACATAATAAAAAATACACATTTACAGTGATATAATTTATATATATCATCTGGTGATCATCAAAAATAAAAGATACCACTTCAAATGCTCATTAGCTATCTTTGATCCTATAACCAAATAAAAAAAGACATTTTGTTTGCTTTGCTGTAATCCTACGATGAAAGAATTTTTTTATTACGTTTCTTTTAATCCCTAAAATACTAGTTTTTATTATCATATATTTGACCTTCAAACGTACTGGTTAGTTTCACTCCATCTCTTTTTTCTTTTAGGAAAGTTGTAAATAATATTTTTCTGTTGCTTTTTTTCCCCACGTGAATGAGTTTTATGATATATGGATAAGCATATTGAGCACTTTGAAGGATTATTTGGCCAAGATGTATTTTTATGAGTATAAACGTATAATGCATAATGAAAAACGTTTTACACAATTATTTTTGTTAGAACTGACATCGATATTTTTATATAGGATACACTTTTAGCATAGGAGTGGTAGCATTAGTAAACCCAAGCTCACAAAATCGTAAATTCTGGGAAAACTCTTAATTCGTTAACAGTGTCCTTGTCAGTATCCTCCTTTTAGACAGTCTTAATGGGAACTAAAAGGAGTTTGTTACTAACATGCCTCTTTTTTGAGAGTGGGAAACGTTTTTTACAACCAAGGTCCTTGTTTTAATCGAGTTCCCTGCGCGACCACTTTTGTTCAAAAATATTTTCTGTGAGCATGCTACACTTTCCCCTACAGACAACTTTGTGGTTTTGATTGCTGTGTTGTACGACTTATTATGGTTTATAAATGTAACTGAGCAGAATATTAAAAAAATGGGTATCTGTGATCTCTATTGAAGGAAGTTGAAACTGATCAAGCAATTGAAGAACCTGCTGAAATAATGCATATTATCAAGATAGCGAAAGTAAATATGAGAAAAGAGATAGACATGAAACGTTTGAGTTGAATTGAAATTTTCAAATGCTGCCTAAAGGACTCTATGAAGAAAAATCACGAAGCCATAAATGTAACACTTCGCCTTGCCAAAAAGCCACAAGGAAGAAAAAGTTCAAAATGCTATTTGTAGATCTTCAAACGACAGCAAAACTACAATAACGTGAACAAAATATGACAGTTTTTCTGGAAAGTAACGTTCCTGTATTGTTAGCGAAAGGTGTCTGTGATTTATGTCCTTTAATAAGATGCCGCACATTTGGAACATTTTCTGTAGTTTTATTGGATTTTTTCTCAAATTATCAAAGAAAAATTGAAAAGTCCTTGAAAGTAGGTAAGTACATTTTCTTTTAATTAAATTATTCACTGGAATTGGGATTTTATTGTGTACATTAAAAAAAATTATAAAATAAATTACAGTTTAAAAAAAAACTAAAAAACACACGCTTTTATAGTGAATCGAACTAAAAATAAAAAAAAAAAACAACTTAAGAGTAACATATACAAAATTTATTGTTTATCTTGTTGATTTGTACGGTTTATAAGAATGATTTTATTGTAGCTTTAGGGCCAAAAAGTGTATTATTATTGCGTTCGATGCATTATTATTTGGGGGGGAGTGATAAAAATTATGATTGAAAATTGGATCGCCAGTAGTGAAAGTTTGAGAACCACTGATGTACATGAAAGGAAATTAGAAAATTCAAACGCTTCTATGTATGCGAGTCATTTTTTAAAGCTCAGTGATAATATAAAATAATTATGTTTTTGAAAGGATATTCAAAAAGTAAAATCCAATTAATTTTTAAATCTGCAGAAAGAGTTTATCAGATCTGCATTTTATATGTAGTTTCAGTTACACGCGTATTTTTTTTAAAAAAGAATATGTAAAACTATTTTATAACTTATATTTTAACAGTTTCATTTTTTTTGCAAAAAATTGAATTATACTCTTTATGATAAAAATGGATAACAAACTTTCAAACAAATGCTATTTATGTTATGACATGAAATAAATAATTTGACTGATGGTTAAAACTAAATTTTAATGGTTAAAATAATCCAAAATCTTTAAGTGAATTTTCTTTTCTATAAAGAATCAAACCGATCAGTTAGAGTATTTTGAATTCAAGGATGTTCAAAAATGTTTTTAAGAAACCTTTTACTTAAATATAAAGTACTTGTGTTAATTTAGAGCATTTTTTTGTTATTTTACTGCTAAGCATATTGATTTTACTTACTTGTACTCATTAAAATTTATTTTCAACAAGAAGTATTGTTTTACTCGAATATTTAGAAAGTTTTTTTTGCTCCTATAATTTTAGGTTTGTAGAAATTTTGGAAATGTTTAGTTAAAACTAAAATTTAACTCTTTTATTTATTATTAAATAAATAATACAGCTAATTTTGAAAAAGTACACTGGAATTTAAATTTTAAAAAAATTATTAGTTTGAAAAAAGTACTCTGTGCCTCATTTATCAGTTGAATAGTTTAAATTTGTGTAATCTGTAGTTATTTCTAAAACGATAACAGTAAGATGCATTCATATGGAAACCCTTCAAAATTGCAATACATATTAAACAACTGTATTAAGACCGATATAGAAATCTTTACAGTCCAGTGAATATTCGTCTGAGTGCATGTCTCTTGGGGTTATTAACGTTGCAATCATTAAGGCGCATAACAGAGATTACTAGACAGTCGCTGGACTGAGTCAATGGGTTCAAGAGTATGTATCACAGTCGAACCATGAAGTCGAAAAGTATGTCTAGACGGCCTAACCTAAAACTTTTGAAAGATATGCTGGTGCTATCTCGCTCTATTGAGATAAGTAATATATAAGTTTTGATTAATAAATATTTGTACAAACTGGAATTAAAAAAAAACACACGATGATTATTAGAAAGACAGAAAAAAAGATATAAAGGTCTAAATAGATTGACCATAAACTGTGCATGTGTGAAGATATCGCAGTCGAAATTTCTACTTTCAGATGCAAATATAAAATGTTTAAAATCAGTTAAATGATTATGTGTATTTTCTTAGTTAAGCTAGTAGCTATCACGAAATTACTGTGGGAGGGGTATCCGAGTGGTCATCTTCGTGAAGTGTTGACAGGGTTCGAGTTAAAATATAACGATACAATTGAAGCCTACTAGTATTAACAGTTATAGATTTAAAGTCGATGCAATGAGGTCGATTGTAAAACTTACTTCGTGAGTATAGCAACTAGTTATGTTTCCCGCCAAATACAACGGAGTAATATCAATACCATATAAAGTAAGTTAATAAATAAGTTTATATATATATATATATATATATATATATATATATATATATATATATATATATATTATATACATATATATATATATATATTTATATATGTATATAAATATTATATACATATATATACATATACATATATATATATATATTTATATATGTATATATATATATTTATGTATGTATATATATATTTATATATGTATATATATATATTTATATATGTATATATATATATTTATGTATGTATATATATATTTATATATGTATATATATATATTTATATATGTATATATATATATTTATGTATGTATATATATATTTATATATGTATATATATATATTTATATATGTATATATATATATATATATATATATATATATATATATATATATATATATATATATATATATATATATATATATATATATATATATATATATATATATATAGGAGAGAGTGAACTAATAGAGTAGGGATTGAAAAAGAGAAAATGAAATAATTAATGAGCGAAATCATTTTCCGAAAAATCTTTCAGCATAGTTATCAAAATAACTTGACATTTTATCTTTCAATGCAAACCCTTGCTGTATTTCTCACGTACAGATCCAAGTAGGGTTCTTTGGGAAAGTGAATGTATAAGTTTGGCCCAAGAAAAGTTTCCATGTCAAAGGGATCGTCTTTGCTTCTCAGAAAATCCTTTTAGAGCTAATCGAATTTCGTTCTCTCTGTGCTGGCTGCGAAATCAAGATTTATTCGACTACGCATTTTCTAAGCACCCTGCCTTCAGTCTTAGGTCCCAACAAAAAACTTTAGACATTTCGGGGAAGCTTTCTTTTTTTTCTCCTATCTGTTTCTTGTGACAAAATGGAAAGTAATTTGTGATCCATACGACTCTCTTGACTCTTCTTTATGCTTCTCAATGAGATGCTGTAGGTGATTGATTCTGTGCTGCGTACCTAACAGTCTAGATGAGTTAGGTGGAAATAGAGAGCATGCATTATTTTTGTATTTTGTTTCTTTATTTAAACAGTTTAGAAGAATCTACAAATATATCTTTCATTAATGTAGCAAAAGAGTTTCTATTGAGCTTATTTTTTCTGAGGGAAAATTCTCAACAGTTTAAAATGTTGAATTCAGCTGGTGGTATATTTCAAAGAATATAAAACTGGTTGCAGTATTGAAAGATAAAAGGCAGACGCTACTTTGAAAAAAAAGTATTTAATTGATAATTTTTGGAAAAAAGCTAATTAATTTTATGAGATAAAATATGCATTAATAAACATAAACTGTTTTTATAAAAAATTTCTAAAAACACAGCCGGTGCTGTTATTTAAGGTATGTATTTGTTGTTTCAGTTTTTTCTCTCTGAAATTTTGTTTTCACACCTCTCACAGAGAATGTGCAATATTTTAAATGAAACATTAAATTTTGTCGTCATTTGATTGCACCACTGATTTAAAATTTAAAGTAAAGTTTATACAAACTTTGTTAATTTTTTTAATAATGGAAAAAATAAAAAAAAAATTATGTAATGTACGTTTAATAAATCCATGTGTCTAAGCAGCCTTCAGTTCTAAGCCGACCCCAAGTTTTCAACACGTTTGTGAGAAATAAAATAAAAAAATAAGCACAAAATGGTTAATCAATATTCATTAATTAGAAAAGTAAAAAATAAATAAATAAATAAATAAATAAAATAAAAACTAATAATAAGTGGGTAACTAATTTATTTTACCAGTATTAAAAACTTTTAAATAAATTCATGAAACTGTTATTAAACTAACTGTCTGTATCGTGTTCAATTTCCTTCATCCATCGAACTTTTCTACCATCCAATCTAAGCCGCAACCAATTTTTAGTGGTATTAATACTTGAAAAAAGGGTGGCTTAGATTCGAATAAATACGGTATATACATTCGGAAGGAAATATAATGTAATCAAAAAGAAGAACCACTCAAAAGTATTAAGCTTTAAAATGCGAAAATTTGCTAATTGCCAGAAAAATAGCCCGAATTAAGTAATGCCTTTTCTTTTCTGAAAGTGTGTTATTCTTAAGACAAAAAGAGACATTGAAAATGAAATACTAAAATGTCGCCAGAGATTTTACAAATTTTTTCGTAGGTGCACACCTCGGAAAAGGTCCAACTGCAGAAAGGACAATATCTTTGCCATTATTTCTATCTGTGAAAATATATGGATTTTTTTCTTATGATGATGATAAAAGGGAGTATCGAGCCACCACTAAAGCAGGTAGTTCCAACACACAGAGGAATTTTTTAGAGGAATGTTGATTAGACTGAGAAGGGAAGATCTGATACTCACCAAGACCAGAAATGGCATATCGTGGCTACTAGGGTTTCTGATTTCCCGGATTTTTCCATTCACGGGAATGTAATTGTCTTTCCCGGAATTCCCGGAAATACATCAAAATTTCAAAAAATTTAAAAACAAGTTATTTTTAAATAAAATTAATAATAATTATATAAAAATAGGGTACATATAAATTCCAAAATTTATACTTATTTATATAACGAGCTAAAATACAATATATATATATATATATATATATATGTATAAAAATTGATTATTCATTTTTTAAGTAGACTTTCAGAAACCATAAGCAATTTATACTTTTATCTCTCAGCCTAATCCTAAGCTTTGTTGCTAACAATGCGGCAGTAGAAAATGCTCTCTCGTCTTCAAGAGAGGTTGGGGGAATTGTTTTTAAAGCTACACACACACACCATACGTTTAGTGATGGATTTTCAGTCGAGTCGAACAACTGCATCTCTTGTTTCATGATTTTGTTGAAACTAGTACTTTTTTTGGTTGAACAATATAAAACTTTCGTTTCAGAGTAAATTGATTTCTTTAATTTTTCATCCAACGTCAGAGGTTTTGCTTTCAAAATCTCCATGCTTTTATTTTCTGAGAGCGAAAAGTAGGATAGTGATTCCTCTTCTTTGCAGAAAAGCTTTGTCCCTATCTCTCTCATTTAGGCTTGTCTAACAAAACAATTTTTTACCAGGCAGTCGCGAAATATCGACTGTAACTACAGCTGCTTCGTATTTTCTCCCAAAATTCAGCTATTGCATTAATTGTATTAAACTAACGTTGCGTCTCTCATTAGTACTTTGGATTAGAGAATATTTCATATTTTTTTCACAAATTTTGAATTTTGTTCATTTAATTCTCCAATAACGAAAGAAAATACTCCTTCTGATGTTAGCAAAGTTGCATTTCGACTGCATAATTTTTCTAAGCCAATTTTTACTGGCTTTAAGCCTGCTTCAATTGCAGTCACAGTTTCAAACTCTGCATTGATCATAATTTGTTCTTCTTTAATGCTAATTATGCCTTTAAAATTACTGACTTTATTTCTATAAATCTTTCAAGCATTGCCAACCAACAATTTCAGCGTGATTTGGTATCCAAGTAAACCATCTTTTTACAGCCAAACTCTTCTTTAACATATTTTTGAAAGGTATCATTCTTGAGAGGTGATTTTCTGAAAAATTTTGCTACATTTTTAATTTTTTTAGATTCCTGAGAAATCTGGGGAACGAAGCATAATTCCCGGGAATAGAAAAGAACGGAAATCTTATGATTTTCCGGGATTCCGGGAGAGAAACCCTAGCCCGCCTGGACAGGCAGATAATCCACTTTTTTGAAGCCAGATTTCTCTCCCATGAGAGATCAAATATTCGTCTTGTGTTTTTCACTATAAAGGAAGCTGAAATCCTTTATTAGAAAAGCAAAATACCCGAAAGTGTTTCTACAAAGAGATCACCAGCAGAATTTGGAAAAATAAGCCATAAGATCTCAGGATTTAAAAATAAGGAGCCTAAATTCAATTTGCTCCGTTATCCTATTGCTGCTGATATACAACATCTGAGGAGCTATAATTTCCAGTCAGATCAAGTGTGAAGGAAATATTTTATGCTATGACATAAATTGACTTTTTACTAATCTTTCTGAGCTGAAAAATGTCCATGTATGAAGAAATTTACTGGGAAAGTTTTCTTAATATTTTAGTTGAAATATATTTATGACCAATGTTTTTCTTGCATATGGATCAACAATAGCAGTGGTCTTTGTACCGTTTTGAATTCAAAGAACCCCTAGAACATGAAGGTGCTTTCGTGGAACCTCTAGAACTAGAAAGTATTTTCGTAAACCCCCTAGAATTAGAAAGTATTTTCATGAAACCCCATTCCATATGCATATTTCGAAGAATATATCTCAAAATAATATTTAAAGTAGATTAACATGTTGTAGACACTTCATGTAAATGCAATTAAAAAGTATTACATTTATTATTAGAAAATTAAATCTAATTCTTTAATATAATTTACTCATTAATAATATTAATTTGTGGTCCAAGTGGCACCTATCGATGCATTATATTTGGTAACTGGGATATGTGCCTGCTTTTTTTCACACAATCTGTCGAAGTATAGGCCTATTGAGATTAAATGCAATTGCATTAATATTCTGAGTTCAAATTGTTTTTATACTTTGTTTTTGTAGCCACTTTGAGAAATATATTTCACTTAAACATAATGTTCTGAATGTCATTAAAATGTTTATAGATGATTGAGAAATCCCGTGTATTGTGCATAATCTTTCAACCTAAAATTTAGAAGCTGTTCTTGCTTAAATTTAGATTACAACATTGAATCTGTAGATAAGCTGTTCCCGTTTCCTTCATTGTAGACTCTTTTTTCCACAAGTGGAAGAAGGCACATTTTCTATTAGAAGACTATTTAGTTTTGCAAGACATTAGGCCAACTAACGAGCATAACATTATCTCGTGGAACCCGAGATAGTAAACGGAAGAGAATTTCATAATATAGCAGGAAGTATATATATGTAAAGATAAAACGTTTTGATGTACTTTTAATATAATAAATGTTTAAAAAGTGTTACAAAAAATTATTATATATAAATAAAATTTACAGATTTACTGAATAGGAAATGGGCTTTAGATGCTTTTAACTACTTAGAGAACGGGAATTCATTTTGCATACATATTTATTTATTCTTGATTTTTTTTAATGTGACTCCTCGTGGAACCCCTGAGCATGCTTTGTGGAACCCCAGAGTTCCGTGGAACACAATTTGAAGACCACTGAGCAAGAATAAATACATGCGTAATTTGAATGATATTTACCAGCAAGCTGTGATGTGAGTACAACATAATATTTTAAAATGAAAAATGTAGTTATAGAAAAGTGGATGTTCCTGTGAGGTAATTACATTAGTTATTGAGAGCCTGGCTTAACTTATAAAACTCGAGATAGTGTCATATTTTAAGTCAAAACCATTAAAGCTATATCTCCAATTTAGGGCCAGTTTTCTTAGGATAAATAACGAATTAATATGACAAACAGTGCTCTAAGTAACATTTAGTCTTGTTACAATTATTTCTAAATATTCACACAAACACTAATTTATTAATATAACATGCTAGGTTTTAATTTCTGATGGTCCTGTATTTCTAATGTGCGAGAAATACATATTGGATTTACATTTCAGAAATATTTCATGATAAATATTTATAATTAATTCAATGTTTTCCCTTATAAGTCGATCAATCAATTTTTTGCTGTGTTTCTGGGAATAGATAAGTCACAGATGAGAAAATAAATGATAATATATAAAATATTTTGTGTTTTTTTAAGTAAGTCTTAGGCTTACATTTATAAGCTATACATTCAAACTGAATAAGGCAAAATTTGTGACTTCCAAAAACTACACAAATTACTTATGTGTTTCCCTCTCTCTTTGCAGTTTTACTTCTGATATTATAACAATGAACCAACTTTTACCGTCTAATTTTTTATAGTTTAAAACTGAATGCGTTTTGTTCTGTTTATGTGTTTTTTAATGAACGAGATAGATTTGTGATATACCGGATGGAACATGAAGATATTCAAAATCATTTAAATAATCACTTTATTTTAATTAATAAGTTAATTATAAAGGTTTTCTAAACTTAAAGGAATGTTGAAAAATGATTATTATTGAACTACTGAATCGGATGCTTTATTAAAATGGAGACTAACATGAGGATAAATGTAAAGAAATACTATTTTTGAAAATGTGCATCAAAAAGGAATTTTTCTTAAATATTTTCGTTCTTTAAAATGTATTTTATAACTAAATAATTTTCATCATACTTAACATATCTTCTTTCATGTATTTTTACGCTGACAATATTTAGTTTACTTAAATTTTATTCAGAGTAAAACAAAATCACTTATTTATATATAATTTAGCCCGTTATATACACAAGATCAAATAACTGCATAAATTATACTACACTTGTATTTTTTTTAAATCACTAAGTATTAGGTGTACAACTTTGCTTCCGCCGTTTTTTTCCGAAATTCGAGGATTTATTGTAAAAAACTGACTATACATTTATGATTCAATAACTGCGTTCGATAACGATCGCTTGTGATAGTTTCAGTCGGTTTT
Source organism: Trichonephila clavipes (assembly GCA_019973935.1). Classification (NCBI taxonomy): domain Eukaryota; kingdom Metazoa; phylum Arthropoda; class Arachnida; order Araneae; family Nephilidae; genus Trichonephila; species Trichonephila clavipes. The sequence goes on along the minus strand of BMAU01020281.1, from coordinate 315,708 downwards.
AACAACTTATAATACACAACGCCGAGCTGGTCCCACCAAATGCCATGCTGGTCTTCGACGTCAAAATCACCGTTCTTGAAGCGTTGAGACCACTCTCGGCACGTTCTTTCACTAATAGCGGTCTCACCATAGGTATTTGAGAGCATTTTATGAGCCCCAGGCGCAGATTTCTTCATATTAAAGCATAAAATTAAAACCTCCCGCAAACGACGAGAATTTGGCTCGTAAGTTGACATGTTTAATCGAGAATAACCTCATGATGCGGACACAAATCGACTAATATTTCGATGGCGTTATGTTTACAAATACCTAAGCTTATGGTATGACATCAACGATCTATTTATTTCGACTACCACTTACCGCTACAGCCATCTATTGCAAAACAGCGGAAGCAAAGTTGTACACCTAATAATTAATATTATAAATTATTTCATGCGATAAAATCCACAAAACAAAAATAATAAAATCACTGAATTTCAATCTCATTTTTAACTATATTATATCCCAGAATATACAAAACGGAAATATTTTTCAAAGCAAACATCGAAGTGCATATCGCTTGTAACATACATTTATATCATTATTTCAAAGCTGTAATGGATGCAGAAAACACTATTATTCAAGCAAGAATTATGTATATTCAAAAACTAGTCTTATGAATTTTTTAAGAGAATTTAATCTATTCAGCTTAGAATAAATTGAAATTAGATATTAGAAGCTATTTCAGTAAAGTTTATTCATCGAAAAACACATTATTTTTATCTTAGGCTGATAGAACGGAATTTTTGTGTTCGTTCTTTATTCTTACACATAAAACTAATTTTAACAGTAACATAAACTTTCAGCTATAACATTCGCATTTCTTTTACTACTGGTTTTATAAATTATTCATTCGTTTCTTCGGATAAACTATTAAAGCAGATAAAAATTATCGCTCCATTCCAAAAGCTAAAACGTAATTTTTTTTTTTTTTGCATTCCTTTATTCTTGTAGTGTGCATCTTCTCTTTTGTTTTTACCGATTCGTTTATTTTTATTAATATTTGTAGATGCGGGAAGATCCACACTTTAAAATTCAACTGATAACAACAAATGGCGTTGTGTATATATTTTAACTATTTGCACATTTTCCTTTTAATAATTATTATATATATATATCTCTTCTTATAACCCTTAAGCTTGTTTATAAATCATATTATGTAAAAACGCAAAGGAGGTAGAACTAATATATATAATAAGGATGGGTATTCATTTTGTGGGAATTACGCTATTAACTTTAAATGTGCTTATTTTAAAATGCCTGAAATTACTAAACTGATATTTTACTCATATTTTTTTTAATCATTTTGTTTTCGTTTTTTTTTTAAATTTTTCTATTACTATAACTTGCAGAAAAATTTATATTTTCCCTCTGTACGTTTGAATTTTGTTTAATAGTAAAACGGTGATAAGATATACTAGATATTTGTTGTGTTGATATTTTCATAATTTGTGTGTATCGTTAAATTAATTATATCACTTAATATGCATTAAATGACTTCTGCACTCATCTATTATTTTAAAGCATAACTATGACAAGAGAGAGAATAAAACTTTTCAAAATAATCACAAGTATATATAAATAATAATTAATAGTAATATAAATAATATTTAAATTGTTTCAATTTAATTTATATAAAATGAATTCAACTCTGTGTGACAAATAAATAAAATCTCTATAATTTCAAATGTTAATTTCGAGTCGATGCTCTTTAGTGGCTTCTTTTTCGTAGGATATGATTTAATTAGTTCAAAATTATGGTCAATACAATTCTTTTTATTCATTCAATATTTAACAAATTAACAAACACTTTAATTTTCCTTGATGGTACAGTATTGCAAATAATCCAAAAAAGAGTAAAAATTATGGAATATTTCATCAGTTGAAACAGAGAACGTAAGAAACGTTTGGATAAGAAGCATAAGAATAAGAAAGAATTTAATTTTGTGGATTTCATTGAGAAAGAGAGCATTAGTGAGTGAGAAGCTATCGAAATGATGTTTTATATATAATTCGCTCAATTGAGAATTTGAAAAGGTTTGTTAAATGCTATAAATAGTGTACATTTGCTCGTAATATCTATAAATAAATCAAGGTGTGCCAACATTTTTGTTTATTAGTATCAATAAAACTAACATAATGAAACTCAATAGTTAGGAACAACGTCTGGAAGAAAACAGAGATAAATAAACTGCTGTTTATAAAAAAACGCAGCCTCATAAATGAATCATCCGAATTAAATTAAACTTATTGCACAAACGACTTGTGTTAGTACAAATTAATGAAGAAATTTTCAAAGCAAAAGAGCAATATTAAGCGTGCGAAATCCGTATTTGGTGTAGCCACCACGCGCTGCAATAAGTGTTGATTTATGATGTGGCATGGAGTCAAACAGATTTTAAATGTCTGATTGTGGAAGAGAATTACATATTGCTTGTATATGCAGCAGAAGTTCGTCTTTGTATGCTGCAGGACGCGAATCACGAGCGAGACGCCGACTAACCATATCATGTGCTCAATAGGCGACGCATCCAGCGAATAAGCAGTCCAAGGAAGAAGTAGCATGTGTTGGGCTGAACAGAAGTCTCGAACAGTCTCTGCAACATGTGGGCGTGAATTATCCTGCTGAAAGATAGCTCCAGAGATGCCTTAAAGGAAATGAACGACTTCGGGCTGTAGCGCTTCGCGGATTTACCTGTTGCTATTGAGATTACCCTCAATTTGCCGGAAATCGGATCATCCATGATACAAAATCGCACTCCAAGCCATAGCTCCGGGTGTTAGGCCACTGTGTCGTTCGATAACGCACTCTGGAAGGCAGCGTTCACAGGTACAGCGTCTAACACGAAAACGGCCATCGTGATTCCTTAAATTGAAGCGTGATTCATCTGAAAAGACAACTTGGTGCCAATCAGCTTGCCAGCCTCTGTGCTCATGAACCTATTGCAGACGCAGCCGTCGATGGTTTGCCGTGAGGTAGATCCTGCATGAAGGCACCCTTCTACGCAAACCACGTGCAGCAGACGCTTAACGAATTGACGAAGCTGATATTAGTACACCTGTAGTAGTAGACCAATGTGCTGTCAACTACCTGGAGGAAGCAGTACGGTCATTCACCGCCATGCGGATCAGGTGTCCATCGTCACGCACTGACGTCACTTTCCGTCATCCACTGCCAGTCTTACGAGTTGTTCGGTGCTCGTCTGTCCACTGTTTCCAAACTCGCATAACGGTGGAACTGTTCCGCTGCACACGAGCTCCTATTGCATGATAGGAATATTCTCCTTCTCGAAGGCCGATAATTCTTCCCCGTTCAAACTCCATATGTTGTTGGAATTTCTCCTTATTTCGTCGTGGATGCATACTAAGGTCTCTCTAAACATTCGCCACTAACAAATAATCATTAACTATTTTCAACGTCCCGCAACAGACCTATATTTACACCCCACTGCGCACGCAACGCTCGCGCGGTGGCTCTGAAACTTTACTATTTTTCGTAGCATCCTATAATCAATATTTGCTGCAAAGTTCATTTAATTCCAATGATTCTTTCACGGTGTTGCATTTTTTACAAACAGCGGTCTATATTTGGTGTCATCTTTGGAATTTCACACTGTTGTTTTAAATTAGAAAATCAATCACCAATAACTTTCCAATTGTTCTTCTAATATGAATTTAAGAAACAATTAATTATTAAACAGCTTTACCTACACAATGAGCTCATAAATTTGAAAAGAACATGGCACAAGAAAATCGGATCAACAAAAAATTAGCAGGACATAAAATTAGAAAAGTTCCAGAAATTTCATTGGCAATGGACATGAAAAACAAAGCTCAACTGGAATTTTGGAAGGCTTTTAAAATGATCAAGTTCTGAAATTTAGATTTAGATTTTATTATACTAAAAGGATTTCTAGAAACTTTTTTTTAAAGATTTCTTTATAAAAGGGAACACAATTTAAGATACAAATGTACTTTATTTCTACTGATGTGAGATTTTTGCATAATAATTAGTTGTATAGGATTATATCTGAGTTACGATAAGTAACTCGCTTAAATTATTACAAATGCATTCAGACAGGAATTAGATCTGCTGTATTTTAGAAGAGATATTTTAAAATGCCCAAAATATGAAATTTAGTATGTAAATAGACACCAATAAAGTATAATTTCCTTTGAAAATGACTTTCTTTGAATATACTTTCTTGAAATATTACTTTAAAAAAAACAAGTAATATAAAAACATTAAGTTAATTCCTACTTAGATCAACAAAGAAAATTTTATTTTAGCTACTTTTTATTAAATAGTTGTGATGAACTCCCCCCCTGGGTCTCACCCTGGACACCAAGATTAATTTGAGATAAAGAATCACTAAGAGCCATTTTGTATAATAATAACTTGTATTTATTATATCCAGTCTAAAAAAACTCTAATAACATATAATACTTCTATGTTACGTCAAATAAAAGGGATTTACTTTTTATATTAAAATAAATTACTAATTATGAAATTAATTAATAAGTATGCTCAAGATCAAGTAAGGTTTATCGAAATAGGAGATCCGAGAAATACACGTACTCGAATTATTAGCTTTCATTAACTTTAACTAATTTTACTAAACTAACGCTTATTTTAAGCATACATAAATTATATTTAACGATGGCTATATCAGCTATCCTGTTCTTCCGTAGAATAGCAGCAATAAATCTTCGCTAACGTAATCTCCTGGAATCATCTAAATTTGAGGTTACTGTTGCTGGCTCAATAGCCTTCATACCTGCTAGCTTACAACGCTCGACTTAAATACCCTATCTACTTTGCATATCCCGTTTACATTTTGGAGTTGATTGGAAATATACGTGAATTTATAATCCACAAAAAGATGCCTAAGAATATTAGTGGAAAGGTTCCGTACAGATTCGTCACATAGTTACGATTAATAAAAATATGTATATACATATGATAGAATCACAGCATTAAGTGGTAATTAATTTTTATTAACTATCATTAAAATATCATATTTTTCTCCAAAACAATCGTGTATATAAAATTTCAGCTCAACTGAATGCTTTAAAACGTGAGAAAAAAACCTCTTCAAGTTTTGACACAAGTCACCAAAATGTTCGCTAAGTCGCCAAAAATGATGCCAACATGGCTGTATTTGTAATTCTTTAAATAATTAATTTTAATCAATTGATTTTTCTTAATTATAATTAAATTACTGTATTTTCATCCAAATTAATCATGTATATAAAATTTCAGCTCAATTGTGCGATGTAAAATGTATTTCATTTACGATTGAAAATTTACCAGGTTAAATAAATAAATAAATAAATAAACAAATAAATATATAGAGAGTGTGAGCTAATAGTAGGAATTGAATAACAGATGTACAACTATAAGATTTTTTTAATGAAACGAATTCAGGTACTATTAACGTAGAATAATTTAATGACGACAAATAGTGCTTTTAGATTACCCAAGACGTTTCACAAATGACATAAGGCAAAATTACTTAACTCTAAATAATATAATTTCCACTAGCATCAATCATTTCATTAAATTAATTTCCTATAAAAAGGAATGGAAGTAACACTTTTAAAAATCTAGCTATTTATTTTTTAATCAGGGTGCTATTGAAAGCCTACCAAGTAAAATTTCTTCGTTCCCTTTCCTTTGAAGAGGACAGTCGAGTTAAAGAAGGTACACACTTTGGCAACGATCAGTATTCCACACTTCTTTCTTGGTTTCTAAGTGAACCCATTGCTTTTACTTTTGCTGCCACTTTCCCGAAGAAAAGAAAAGAAGCTAGAAGAAAATGTTGCTTCCTCTTTGGTGATTGGCCTTCCGGCGTTTTCCCTACCACTCTTCTCTCCTTACCCTTGTGTTGATTTTCGCCACCGAAGTTTCCCTTTCTTCTCATACCTAACACCTTTGCAGTAGTGGTGCCCTGGAATGCATTATCCCAAGAATTTCGTGAAAGAATGTCTCTTGTTCAGAATCACGATGAGCTACAATTGGGGTGAAAATGGAAGGCCCAAGTGAATGAAATTTCCTATGGATGGAAATGGGGTTATGATGATACACGCTGTTAGGTAACTAGTCCAGAAGTTATGGATAATTGTTAATGCTTTAGAAAGTTCTACAGCTAAAAAAAAGGGAGTTTTGCGAAATAAAATTTTTTATTGAAGAATATTGCACTTGCGAGGCCCCATGTGAATGGAATTAATTAAATGCAAAACGTATTTCCATGTTTTAGCAACATTTTATCACGATTTGTTTATATAATGAAGTGGGCAATGCTGTTAATTAGACCGGTAGAAAGTACTATGGAAGATTAAGTAAGCGTAAAATTAGTATACTTGTTGGTGTCAGGGAAATTATTTTTGGTATTGTTCCAATATCAATGAATGATTGATGACAATGAGATCAAATCATGACGATCCCCTGATAAATGAAATCACGTGATTTTCCTTCATTTCAAAACTAATATTAGGTTTGTGTACTTGTGGTTCTACTTGTAAAATTTTGTAAAATTTCGTATCTGATTATTTAGAAAAAATGTTCAACTACTGATGTTCTTCTAAAGAATATATATTATGGGTCTACTTTTAAATCATGTGTATTTTTTTACCGTTTGTTGCGTTGTTTTCTGTGCATAATTATTTCTGACACACAAATATGTATTTTTTAAAAGAAAATTTCTGTAAAAAGTAAAAGTTGACTGTAGCGAAGCGCATGATTACATTTATCATGGGGATATGACATCACATGAGTTTATGAGCTGGTTGGGAACGCGCGTGATTCTAGTTGTCATTGAATTATGACGTAACGAGAATTTAGTCAATTGGAGTGAAAATAAAAGAACCCCAAAATAGAGAAATTTATTTTTAATGGAAATGTATAACTATGAGGTTGGCGCGACTATTTCTGGTTACAGGTAATGTTAATGCTCTGGAAAGTTTTAAATTTCTAAAAGAAAAGAAAAATGCATAAATTTCTTTTCGAAAGCTATTAAATACTTATTCCCAAATTATTAAAATAAAAAGAAAACATATCTTTTTTAGTTCTACCAGTTTAAGGAATACTAAAATAATCAAGTAAGACCAATAACACTTGTAATGAAGGTTGTAGTTTGGAATGGACTGCTTAATAAGATGATATTTGAGATAAGCGGATAATATTATCTTAGAAAAATGCTTCAATGTGTCAGCCAAAATTGTTATTTTACCATAGCTATAGTTATAATTATTATTTAATTTCATTACATATGTAACTTATACATGTCTATTTTGAAAATATATAGATTACTTTTGCCATCGTGTGGTTATTTCAATACATTTACTTTTGTTTCAATAATAAAAATAAAGCATTGTATAAATACATACACTAGCACCAGGGCAAATTTTGATAAACGACTTTTTAAGTAATACAATTCTAAAACTCATAGAATTAGTAATGATTTTAATCAAAAATTGGAAACGACGAATTATAAAACAAGTTATGTATTTATCAATATGGAAAGACTTATTTAATTTAAAGTCAATTTATATTAACTAGGAAATCAATTAAGAAATAAATAATCACTTACATAAGTAAATATATCAATTTAAGAGAAAAAAATAATCATGTATCACCAGGAGGACTTAAGGACACAAACTATAACAAAATTGTATTATTATTTTATTCTTATAAGGTTAAATCAATGTTTTAGTAAATACTTCTTGCAAAAGGTACTATGACACACATAAAGCCTTGCAACATGAAATACTAGTAATAAGTAGAAAAGTAATTTTATTTCACAGACAGGAGTACACAAATAGTAATACATATATTGCAACAACATTATTTTTAGTAGTGGCTAAACACGGAATATCCTGCAGCTTAGATTTTATTTGTACAGCTACATAGAAAGACTATATATATAACAGTGGAAGCTTAGAAAAAATATTACGTAATTTTTCTGAAAAGAATTTGTAATCTTTACTGATATAAAAAACAAACCTCCAGGATTTCCATTACTTTTCTTTCTGTTTTGTTTGCGATTAGGATCATTTCCTTGCTCTCAGCAAACTCATTCACTTAAGAAATATATCCAAAAGAATTCAACATGATATACTTTCGAAGTTGTTCTATTTCTTATAAATTTATTCTTTTCAAAGCAATTTTTGCCTTAGGAAATATAAAAGGTGTGAAACAAAAAACGTTGAATTTCAGTAATATCTGCGTAATTTAGAATCCAAACATTAACTCTATAATTGAATATTTTATATTAATAAGTGTAAAATTTCAAATTTATATGCATATCAAAATCGATATTTATTATGCGAACAAAGAGTATTAGTAGTACTGAAAATTAAATCTAATTCTGCTTTCAAAAAATTTTATTAAGGAGTACTTTTTTTATATTTTGAGAATAAATATTAATGAAAAGATATTTATTCTGGAATGTGAGATTATCAATAATGTAAGAATTGAAAATAGTGGCATTGAGCTGGGAAAATTTGATTACCATCATAAAATCTAATAAACTACTTATGAAATTTCAGTATTATTTTTATGTTTGAGAAAAATATTCATCTCTCAATATTTTTGAAGAAGTTTAACTGATAGCTAATCGAAATATTCAATTTGCAACAAAACGTATACTGAAGAATAAGAAACATTATATACGGAATAAAAACATTGAAAATATAAAAATTATCTAGAACAAAAAAAACACATACTCTCCAAGTGTATCTTTTTTTGCAGTGTGCAAGATAGAGAGATTCACTTACGTGCATTTCATTTCAATGCATTACGAAATTCCCCAATGGAATTCAATTTTCAGTCTGGACGTTTCTTTTTAACGTGGTACAACTCTTTATTAATATTTTTATTCTATAATTTTGCTTCATAATATGAGTTTTCTATTCGTAAACATACTACATCTTTAAATCGGAATAATTTCTTTTGATTATGTAATAATAGTCTAATATAATGAAGGAAAATATGCTCTTCTTGAAAGTGCAATAATTGACTAATCAGCACGAGTTTACTAAAATGTCAAAGAAACTTCACTAAAAATCAATTATAAAGAGATAAAAAAATAGAAATTAATGCCTTTTAACCATTTCTAGATAATAGGTAACTATCAATAATTCAATGTTACTTCCTCCGTTAAAAACATGTTATTAATGTTAAATCATGAAAAAGATAAATAAGTTGAATGTAAGAATTTTTCCAAATTTCTTACAATCTTTTCATTTTTATAAAAATTGCATTATAGTTACAACGTCAATAGCAGTTATTACGATTGAAAATAATTTTTTTTACATTAAATCAATGTTTTACAATACAAATTTTACTTTTTTCATACTATTTATTTTGTTTTTATCTAAAGGGCCTCCAAAATGTATCTTTTCAATTTAAAAATTGTTTTTTTAAGTTCTTTAGAGAAAATATCAAAACGTTTTCTTATGAAGTGTAAGCCATTGGTTCTCACATTAAGAATGACATAAAAGTTTCATGCCTACAGGAAGTGTAATGTCAAAAAACCCAAAAAACTGGCCTTCCTAATTTCCTTTTATGGGAAGACATTATTTACCAATATCCAATGGGCTCAATTCATGTGATGTCATAGTCACACAATAAATATAATGGCGTGTTTCCAGCCAATCAATTCACAAACTCAGATAGCGTCATTGTCACATGATAAATGCAATCATGGGTTTCCAGCCAATCAGTTCATGCGTTGCGCTGTTGCCCAAATATTGCTTTTTGCAGAAACTTTCTTTTAAAAAGTACGTATTTATCAACAATAATAGCACACATAGACAAGCAAAATGAATTTATTTTAAAAATACAATATAGTTTAAATTTTGAAACACTTTTAGAGGAAAATTAATACTTGAACATCTTTACCAAATGATCAAAATTGAAATTTATTTAACTTTATAAGTAGAACAAGTACACGTATAATCCCAGTTTTCAACTCAATGGAGAACACGTGATTTCATTTATTACGTGATCGTCATGGATCATCATTCGTGATATTGAAGAATTGATGAGTTTAACCACCGTCCACCAAGATTGTTTATTCTTCAATGATCAATGTGTATTTCCGATGTATAACTCGACCAATCGTATGCACACTAAAACCGTGCATTGAAACATTTTTTTAAAAAATACTGTTTTATTTTCTTTATGGAACGTTAAAAGAGATATTCACATGAAATCGCTTGCTTATTTTAAATTGTTTTCTAAATAGTGAAGACGCATTTTGGTCACTCTGCACTTTAATTTTCTTAGACAATTTACTTTTTCCCCTTAAATTTTCCCTAAGTCAAAAGCATTTTATCTTCTTCAAAGCATCGGTTTGAATTCAACAAAGAGTATTCAAAAGAACACGAAACAATAATAGTGCCTATGAAATTACGTTTTGTTCCAGCGTCTGAAAATACTTATTTCTATTTTAATCATTCTTTTCTCTGGCTATTCAGATCTTCCAAGAAATATTCTTAAAAATGTGATTAAACATGTGGCTTCTGAGGAAATGTACTTCATTTTGAGATTTTGGAGGCTTTTCATTGCATTAAAATAAATTCAACAATTACAGTTACACAAGGAAGTAGAATTAATGCTACGTCAACGGATTTAAAATGAATAGTAGACGTGACACTTGATAAAGTTCTTTTTTTTTAATTTTGTAAGTTATTTAAGTAAGAACTTTTATTTTCTACCCATTTCAGTTAAGTGTTTTTCTGTTTATTGTATGAATAAATATAATATATGTTCATTGCATACGTATATAATGACTTTAAAAACAAATATGAGGTTTGAAAAATACTTTATTTGTTGATAATCAAGCTAAAGTAATTATTTACATTTTTTTATACTTCCTTCACTGCATAAGATACATTATTTTTCATTATATTTAAAAACAGGAAAAAGTGAAAATATCTTTTGAGTTTACTTTTGCTTTCCAAAAATTACTTTCTAAACTAGATAACGGATGATAAACATTTGCATTTTTAGGGATTAATAAAAAAAACTTAAAATCAAACTAATTAATTGAAAGTTCTTTTCCGAAGAAGTGAAGATAAATGGTACAGCCTTTTCATGAAAATTCGAAAACTCCATAATACTTAAAAACAAAAGAATTTTTTTCGGAGAAAAAAACCCCTTTAAGCTGCTTTTTCCTTCAGAATACTTAACTAAAGTCATTTGAAAAGCAAAGAGCAGTATCTTAAAGTTCAAACTCAGGCAAGATTAAAAATAATTTTATGAATTATAAATGCTAAAGGTTTTCAAAGAAAAGAGGGAAGAAAAAAAAAAGAACTTTTTCTCTCATTACTAGATTCTTAGAGTAAATGGCTAGTTAAATATTAAATAAAAAGAACGGTTTGATTTTCTGAAGGAAACTCACCGTTTCCTAATCGAAGAGCTAGAGAAAGACAAAATAATAATATAAAAAAATAAGATTCCACAGCCTAACAATTTAAAACATTACGACGTTCTTTTTTTCCTGTGTGGAAGAGTGTAAGTGAAATATAAGATTCTTATCCACTTAACTTTTATTTCCGATAGGTCTTTTATTTCTTTGAAAAAATTCGAAAACCTAGAGTTTTTATACCAAGACATTAAGGATTAGTTTTATCAAATAAATAAAACAGACAAAATTTAAATTATTTTCGTCTCTCTTCCTCTATACGTGTGTGCTTATAATAGCCATTACCCGCTATACTGGATATCTTATGATAATGTATGACTATATATATATATATATATCTTAAAATTATTGCTTAAAATTATTGCTTAGCACTACGTTTTCTATTGTATTCAAAGACTTTTTTGTAGCCTTTATATCTTGATTTAAAAAAGAGAAGACTTGAACTTTTGAAATAGAATATGACTATCATTCACCTTCTGTAATCTCACCTCTTGAGAGTCAATTTTGTGGAAGGACCTTTTCTAGCGATTTTCTACTCAATAAAAGGAACATGCGTGCTATATTTCTGGTTAGTTGGTATAATAGTTGAAAAACGGAAAATTGAATTTTTAACGCCTGCGTAGCCCCTCTTTGGAGACGATTTTCACAAAACCTGTTCATAACAGATCTCTATTCAATAAAATAAACTTGCTTGCCAATCTTCAAGCCTATAAGTCTTATAGTTAAATAACGGGAATTTTGGTCTGTAACACTCCCGCAATTTCTACTCCTTGGGAGTCGATTTCCTCAAAGCCTGTTCTGAAATGTTGTCAAATCAAAAGATGTCGAGAAATGCTGTAATCGGCTTCTAATGTGAATTGTTTTCTATTAGTAGCTGCTTTCCACAAAATTTAGCATCTTTTGAGATATACACACACACGCTTTTCCTTAATTAAGGGGTCATCCGAAAAACATTCACTAAAAATAAATTTGATTTCTTGAAAGCAGAAATATACTTGTAATCTCTTTTAAGACATCAACGGAACTCCCTGCAAAATTTGGAACAATATGATGAATGGTGTAGATTTGCAAACAATTATACAAATATTGAAGTGTTTATAAAAGGTATTAGATACACGCTTATACGTTGTTACGTGGTCGATTTTCTTGCAAATGCAGTGTTCAGTTTATGTGAACGTAAAGCGCCCTCTAGCGCTCATGGTGTCATTCTATTCAGTGTAACCTAAGACTCCATCGAGTAAAGAGGTGAATCGAGCGTGTTGAGTAACAGAGAGTAATAAACAACAGTCCACTTAACTCAGAGAGACTCTTTTTCTTGAGAAATTTTTTGAGTAAACTGAGCTATCATCTCTTGTGAACCAACCATGCAGGAAAAGTCCATTCTACACAAACCGGTAGTTTCTTCCGAGATAAATTGTAATTTACTTTGGAACTGTCAAGTAATTATTGTAGATTTTCTTCTAATGTGAAATAATTAACACACCTAAAATACACCATATAGTAGCAAACAACAATACAAATCCCTAGTAACAATATACAATGAGGCCAAAGAAAAATTAACATTCGCTGTATAGCTTTGCTTCCCGTCAATATTGTTTCTTGGCATCATCTTTTTATAAGCAGTGAAGCCTTTCCAGAAATTTATAGCGCTATATCTTCAATACATCATCGTAGGCACTTCTAAATCAGCCACAGAGCATCTTTTTGCGTCAACAAATTTGGCAACTGCATTTGGCGAACTAATTTGACGATAAAGTTACCTCTATTCAGTATCATATAAAGAAGTTTTTTTATGCTTACACTACCCCACCACAATATCATTTCGGCAAAGAAGCAAGTAAAATCCAAAACTTTTGCTATACGATGCGCACATACATATGAGTACGTTGTATAAAAATGTGCTTTGGAATTTTTTATTACAGACGAAATGCCTACAGATAATTAGTAAATATTTTTATTTTGTGTTTATGAGACGGACAAAAAATCATTGGTGAAGGAATTTTTAAGTCTAATTATAAGAAAACATTTTTTTTTAAAAAAATTCAAATATATGTAACGAACTATTCTCAATATGCTTTTGATTGTAGACGTGGATAAATCATCTTCAGTTTCTTAACAAATTTTATTCCTGAATGTAAATGGAAAAGGTGACAAGAGACTATAATATGTGTTTTGATAATAAAGTAGTAAATAAGCTGTTCTATATATAATGACTGAATACATCAGTGAGTGGGTGAATATTAAAGTCGCACTGTGTTCAGCTACACGAGCGCTTTTGGCGACGGACCACATAATTTTGAACCATGGTCAAGTGATGTGGACGACACCTGAGCTGGCACCCCCTCTCCTAACTACCACCCCACAGGAGGACATTTCAGCTCTCGACAGATTTAGCGAGCATCATCGCTGTCCTACACGGCTGGTCTTTAGTATAATTAGGTTCGAACTCGTGACAAAGCCGGCCACGATCCGATACCTATACCACTAGGCTACCGCGGTCATTCGGAATACCTCAAACGCTTTGTTAGAAATATTTTTAAGATTTAAACATGAAAGTGGAAAACTTTTTCGTTTCTTTCTAGGATGAGAGACTTATTAAATTGTTTACGTTGTCTCGTTATTTCTTTTAAGCAGAAAATTTTATTTCCAACTCAAGCTTTATATTTTTCATGTTTTCAAACCACCGTTTAAAACATCCTATAACTCGAATTTGACTAAGCCTTTTACAGATATATTAAAAATTCATTAGAATTTCTAATTACTTCAGTACTTAGCAGACTTATTTATATATAACACGGGTTTCAAATTATATTAAACAACACTGCATTGTAAAAAATGCGATTTTTTTAGAAAGCTATGTTGTGTTTCATAACATTTTAATTAACTTTAAGATCGTCTTTCTTAAATGAAATAAGTTGACTGGATGAGATTTATTAAAAACGCGTAAATAGTTCTCATTATATTTGAGCCTTAATTTTTGATAGCAAAAGTCATTTCTAAAAAAAATTAAACTTCTTTTAACTTCGAAGTAAAAAAAAAAGTAGATTTCAAGAATATGTTCTTGCCAAAAAGAATTGAATTTCTTTCTCTTTGAAAGTATATTAAATAAGGGAACTAATTTTATTTTTCACAATATTTTGAAGAAAGTCAATTCTATGTCTTTTCTTTTGCTGTGAATAACTAATATTCTTTTTTAATAACTGCAATTTTAATATCGTTCACATTTCAAAAGCAAAGAATCTTTTGTCGCTGATGTTTTTGTCCTAGCTTACTTATTTTACCCATTCTTTGCTACATGATTAAAATTTCATTGTAAATTGTAGTTCATTGTTCCAACTTTGCTTACTGTAGTTTATTGTTCCAGTATTTTTTAAATGTATTGTTTTCGATGGATATGGATCTGTGCCGTATAATGAAGAAAAACGTAACTGGAAAATTAAATTTTTTAAAAGTTGAATCTACCATAAGTAGTGAATTATAAGTTTGTCTAAGTTTGAATTTAAAATATCTTCTTCCCTTACACTTATCAAAATTTTATGGGAGGAAAAAACTTTTTTAAGGAAAATATATAGAACTTCGTTGCATACTATGTATTTTTAAAAAAGTAATCTTAAGTAGAAAATAAATGTGAAGACATATTTCTTTTCAGGTCCGTAAGGCCAATTTCTTAATTACTATTACGCTGTAACTTTTGTACTCTACAGGAAAGAACTAGATTTAGAAAATGCGTGTGTATGAATGACAAAAGACGTTCATTAATATATAAACATCATTTACATTCAAAAACATATTTACCAACCACGAGACATAACTTTAATCTTTTAATCAATGATAGTAGGAAGAATTATATTGCATCAGAATCAAATTTCATAATCTCTATTATGCAAAATATATGACTAGAAATACCCAATTTTTTT
Organism: Trichonephila clavipes; assembly: GCA_019973935.1. Lineage (NCBI taxonomy): Eukaryota > Metazoa > Arthropoda > Arachnida > Araneae > Nephilidae > Trichonephila > Trichonephila clavipes. The sequence goes on along the minus strand of BMAU01020281.1, from coordinate 300,320 downwards.
CACCATTTTTTATAAAAGATGTTTTTTTTAAATACTTCGCGCGGATCACACACACACACATATTTCAGTCAATAATTAAGAGTTTAAATCATATATCATTATTCGAAAATCATTGAACAATTGCATTTAACTAAAAAAAATGATTCCAATATTTATAAAACATGTTTACTCTTCGGACTGGAAACAATTATTATTTTGTTGTTCTCAAAAATTATTACCAGTGTCAGAGTAGTTATATCCCTATTACTGAATACTCGACATTTAAATAAAACATTATTAATTGAATTTGACGAGGAAACATGTACAAAAAAAGTATTCGCCAATTTGAATACCAGAACAATATTTAACGAATATTTGGGCACTGTTTATCCTCTTCATTCTACTGGAGAAATTTTAAACTCGAGTGTTTCTCTTGTTAAAAATTACATGCCAACAATCCAAACAACTCGAGAAGTGTGCCGATTTAGAAACCCGTGCCTCGACGATTGCTCCATTCAAGATTCTTTCCGCGGAGTTTTACATTTTAAGAACTATTGAAGAGCCGAATATGTTCGTCTTTCCGCGAGGACCATCTCATTATTTCCTTAAATTTTTTCCCTGTTCCACTTGAGGACTATTGAAGCGCAGCTCATTTAAATGGAATGCTTGAGAGCTAATCTTCGGCCCTCGGTGCAGTAAGAATCGAAACTGGCAGCAAACGAGGCGACGTCAATTACAGAAGTTCTAATGAGCTCCTAAAATAATTAGCTGGCCAACACATCCTTCACAGTGGAAAACTTCCAGTGAATTAGCAGCAGAAGGGAGGACGCGCCAAATCATTCCGTGTTAATTCTTAATGACAGTGTCTTTTCCAACACTCTTGGAAGACGAGCAGTTGCATTATTGAAATAAGGGAACCTCGTTTCCGGCGAATGAAAACGAGGAGCTGGATGAAATCTATTTCCTGAAGTGCTGTGTGTTCTCTCTTTCCAAAGAGGGGGATTCTAAATGGATTGAAAAGGGGAGAAGAAAAAAATAATAATGACAGTAAGGAGTTCTGTGTAAGAAAGGTGGAAAGAGGAAGAGTGGCAGTCTCGCATGATGAATATCATTTGCAGAATAAGAAGTGTTACGAAAGTATGTTTGGAAATAAGTTTTGGGTTATTCTATTTGTACTGCAGCGGTTAATGATATAAAATGAGTATCTCTTGATCCAGATAGAGATTAGTAGAAAGCATAATACTTGTGTGAAGTGAATTTGGGAAAGAAAACTTAAGGCTTACGTTTTAATTAAGGTTATACGTAGTTGGAAAACTGGTAAAATGATGAGGATGCCATCTGACATGCTTATATCTACTAATATTTTGCGCCGTACAAATGATTTTGAGACGTAATTCCTCTTATAAAGCGCGTGAGTGAGTATTTAGAAAAGCTGTACTATAAAGCTCCACGATAGCTATTTGCAAATAACCTCGTAATTTCGAAACTTGGTCAAGTGACAAGGATGACACCTTAGCTGGCATCTCCTTCTACGTATTTTCAAACCACTCCCACGGGAGAAATATGAGCTTTGATAGATTAAACGTGCGTTAGCCTTCATACACGGCCCATCTTAAGTAACACTTGGCTCGAATTCATCACAAGCTGACCATGAGTTCGTGACTACAGGTACTAGGCTATCGCGACCTGTATAATGCATGTCATATCCTCTATTATTCCGCATTACAGGTGATTAGCGATATCAGAACTATATGAGTCGAACGAATTGTGAACTCACCGTGATCAAAAGGAAAACTTTTGTTAATGGAATTGAGATGCGAATGACAGATCTAAATAAAAATAATTAAAACCCCTGAAAGTGTTCAATTAAATTACTCTAGATTCTTCGTTTATTAATGTAGTAACTCTAAAAGAAAATTGTTTTTTCTTTCACTTTCACGCAGTTCAATTTCCGTTTTAGTCTTGATATATGTTTTACTAAATAACTTTCAGAATTGAATATATTTTTAAGTTTTACATTATTTTTTAATAATTTAAATTTCCCACTGCATATAATTATGAGCATTTCATGCAAATTGTAGTAGTTTCTGAAATGGTTTTTTTTGGTTCCCTACAATATTACAATATAAAACAGCAATATTCAATGGTAAAATGGGGAAAATAGAGGTACTGAGAAATATAATTATTTTTGACCGAGATTAAAATCGTGCAGTTTTTTACACTGTCAAAGTTAGAAAACAAACAGAAAGTACTACTATTAAAAATGTTTTCGATCTCAGGCATTAAAGGCAGAATATAATACTACGACATTCTCAACAATTTAATTACATAGCAATAACACATATACACACAAACTAATACCTACATTAAATTACTAATATCTACATCAAAATATTGTTAAAATAAGTTATTCACAAAAAAGGAATATTTGGATATGTGGAGTAGGTCGGTACCAGCATTGATGAACTTAAGGTAAAGATTAACAGGTGTTCTACTGCAACATACCAAGGAAGTATATAAATAGCTATCTATTGTATTGATACAATATGCCAAAAACGTTCCATCCCATTTACATCATCTAGACGCTATATATATATATATATATATATATATATATATATATATATATATATATATATATATATATATATATATATATATATATAGGTGCAAATAAACCTAAAATGGTTTGTATTTGATATAATGTAAATGATATTTTTTCCGATTTATTATTATTTATTTTAATCATCAACATCATTTCCTTGGATTCCTGTGGCACCCGAAGTGTAGAGGGACTGACACTAAGTTAAATGTGTCGGGACTCAAAGTTCTCTCATGGGTATGGTGTGGAAGTTTGAAGAGGGGTGCAACTCGTCGCTCGACGAGCGCAAAATTACACTCTCCGTTGTCAATAACATTTGTGTTGCTTCAGAATGCGTCGGAAAAAAATAAAAAAATGAAATCAAATTGATTAATACAGTAAAACAAGATAGCATCCAAATATGAGGTGTATATTAAAAACCTTATTTTCATGCCAATTTATTTTCAATAATGCTGCACTATGAAATATAAACTAATTGAATTATAGTAGGATAAAAATAAAACTGTGCCTCTATTTTTAATCTTATAATATATACATTACTTTTTCCTGATGAATCATCAAGCCAATAACATGTGGAGTACCTTTTACAATACTTGTGATTACACAAGTATAGTAGATTGTAACAAAATCAGATAACGTGTTTTACATTTCAATTCATATCTTAATACAGCAGCATGGGAATTCAACCGCCACAGCATCTTGTTCGAAACCTGACTTGTTGAGATGCAAATGATATCTCTTATGTTGTGTCTACACTTAATTCAGCAATTTGTCAAGGAGAAATGTTATCTGAGAAAGGCAGTAATTGGAGATGCTGCAAACAGGAGAGGATACTTAAATCTTCCCTGGCTTCTCGCACAAATTGCTGCAATTTAAGCAATCTACATTTTCAAAAGCAAGGAAAAGGAACATTTACTAAAACGTAACGTTACAGTGTTTTGGCTTCAACTTTTTATATGATTAAACTTTTATATTTCTGTTACCAAGGTTAAGGCGTTGAAATTGGGGATGTAAAGTTTGAATGTATTATATTGACTTTAAATTGGGAAGAATATAAAGCAGAAAAACACTTAGCAATAAAGTTACAATGCTTAAGAGTGCTGTTATCAGTGATGATCGTAAGTTCTATGCGACGTTTTTAAAGGAAATTTTTTTACCGTCAAAATGATACGACATTATATTTATATATACGGCTCAGGTATTCACATTATATGTTTCGCGCGCGTTTCAGATTTAGTCTTTTATAATTTTACCATATTTCTTTGAAGTATGTTTTTCTTTCTGCCAGAGTATATGTAGCTTATTGTTTTTTAAGAATTAGTTATTTTATAATTTATTAAAAAGCTTAGAGTAAATTTTTAGTAACGTAATCTTTTACTATATTTTATTTTTCTTTCAACCCAGTTTGTATAGGTAAATAAAAAGAAGGTTAGTTACGCTTAAAATATGTTTAATCTTTCAATCTTTGTTTCTAAGACTAAGAGTTTACTACTGTACATATGTGACCATCTATTTTTTTTTAACTTTTACTAACCTTTTACACTTATGTTTATAATTTAGCTAACGCTAAAAATACGAACGCAAGAAAATAATATCAGAATAAATATTTTTAGATTAAACATGCTCACGTTTAAAAGAGGTATGTGATATATATATATAATTTTAAAATTACCATTCTACTGTTAAACCAAAAATAAATCCCTCCCATCATTTGATTAACAAAGTTTTCACTCAAAGTCTGATATAATATAACTTCATTAAACTATATATTTAAGAAAAAGGAGGCGAACTACAACCAAGTTTATTTATATTCAATTTCCTTTCATTAAAATAAAAATACAATGGTTATTTTAAGTAGTTGTAGTAATTTTTAAAAAAATCTATAAGAGTCATCTAGGTAAGAATTACAAAACTATTTGAACTGCTCTAAGAATTGTTTCGATTGATTGTTTATAAATGACGTATGACGATGTACCCCTAGAGACAATAAAAAGGAATTGTGTAATTTTGAACTATAAATGAGTCACCTGAGCCAGCACACTATTCTCCTACCTTTCCCACCACCCCAAGGTAAAAGCTTCTTACCTCAACAAATTTAACGTGCATTATCTCCTCTACACAGTGTGTCCGAGGTAGTCGAGAGGTCAAGGTAATGGATCGTGGCAGGCGTGTCATGAGTTCGAACCTAGTACCGCTGAAGACTCCCCGTGCAGAAGACTCTGATGCACGTTAAATATGTCGATGCTCAAATGTTAGATTGGTTTGGAAGTTCGGAGAGGGCGATGCCAACTCAGGTGTCGTCTTCGTCACTTGACCATGGTTCAAAATTACGAGGTCTGTGGTCAGTATTCCTCGTGCAACTTTATAGTGTGACGTTAATATCACACTCTCTGTCCTCCTTTTCAACGATAGGTTCTTCAATGGTCCCAATAGTATGGAGACTTGATGAATGCAATTCATGTGACGTCATAGTCACATGTTAATGATAACCACGTGTTTTTAGCCAATCAGTTGAAAAATACATGGGACGCAGAGTCACACGATAAAAGCTATCATATGTTTCCAACAAACTACTCAGTTCATGCGACTTGCTGTTACCAACTTTTGATCTTTTTAGAAACTTTCTCTTAAAAAGTACAAACTTGTCAAAAACAATATTGCACAAAGGTTGACATATAATACATTTTATTTAAAAGTACATGAATAAAATAAGATTATTTTTTTTAAATTTTAAAATCTTTTCAAGAATTTTTTTTATAACACTTGAACATAATTACCCAAACAAAATTTGAAATTTTATCTAAGTTTCACAAATAGAACAACAAGTACAATTAGTTTGATGCCTGTTTTGAATTCAATTGTGAACACGTGCTTGTCTTTATCATGTAACACCGTCATGAATTGAGCCCATTGAGTAGCAGGAAAGTTATGTGAATTCATTATATACCTACCTTGTTTCGGATCAGCTGATCGTTAAATCTGTGGAGCAGGGAGATTTGTCGTTGACGTGATTGTTAGATTTGAGGATAGATCTTAGCTCAGGGGTCATTCTCTTTACCAAATGGTAGTGTACTATATCCGCCACTAACAAGCCTCATGTTGCTTTGTAGTGCAATGTTAACCCGATCAGGACCATGATCACACATATGTGATCAAGCGTTTTTCTCTCCAGGGCCCACGGTATCATACATGTGATTTTGCTTTCCTTGCTCTGAGGACCATCATCATCCAGGTAGAATATGAGTGGAACGTTTTAATATCAATTTTTACAAGGCACTGGACGGCTGTTAAAGTACGGTTTTTTTTCGTATATTGTTTCGCCAAGTTTTGAACTACAATATGAGCCTTCGGCTTCGAGTTTTTGAAAATTATATCCGGGATATTTATGAATGTAAATAACTTCAGATGTTTATATTTTTCGAAAGAGTCGGGGACACACACACATCTAAAGGTGTGTGATTTATTTTGCATTGAATTTTTGTTAATATTTTGACTAAGTTGTAAAAAATATTAAATCGTATTAGTTTATTGCGTATCATACATTCATAATAATAGTTTCAGTATTTATTTTTATTTGCGGGGTCCATATTTGCAACAATAATTTTTTTGGAACTCAGACATTTAAAAAGTAGGTCTTCATAGAACAAACTCTTTGAGACTTGTTTTTAACGAAAAGGAATTTTTTTTTCTCTTACTGACTCATTTTTAATTTTGTAAGAACAAACGATTCTTTTTCGTTGCTATTGCAACCTGAGTTGCAGAAAAACAGAAAACATCATACTAAGGCGATACTAAATAGCTATGATCAATATAATGATTAATGAAAAACAAAAAAATAATATTAGCTGTTATTTAAAAGATTTGTATCAGTTCAAGGCACATCAAATTTATGTGAGAGTAAATTTATTTATTTGGGGGGGGGTAACTGTTAATGTAGCGAAAAAATATTTCTGTACATTCAGATATTATCAATGATTGTAAATTGAAAATTTTAGCGTATTTGATTCCATATAAGATTTTATATAAATTTTAAAATGACATCAGCCTTAGAAAGTAAATTGGCCCGGTTCCATCCGTGCTTATACTCTCGGAACGTGCTGGCATGGGTAAACGCTCCTCTTTCCTACCGCCGGTTCTGAAGAGGTTAACCCCCTAACGGTCGCATAATTTTGAAGAGTACGGTCATAAAAGTGCATATATTTTTATTCAAGAAAATTATTTAAAATTAAGTGCATGTTAAATATATGTATCTTTATTTTTAAATTTTGAGTAAATTTTTAGCTTGAAATACAAACAATTAAATTTTTAAGAAAAGCCAGCATTTAGGGTTATTATTACTGAATGTTTGTTTTCCAACAAAGGGAGGAAAAAGTAAAAAAAAACACACACACAAAACAAATGTTTTGAACATTAAAGGAGAATTTTATTAAACTTATGCAATGTAAAAACTCATTAGTAATCTTTTCTTGTGAAATAAATATCAAAGCATGAGATAAAAAGGTGAATATCACAGGTAACAGTACATCACTGCTCTCAGGTTCACTAACCTAACTTTCAAAACAATAGGTTTTTTCAGAATCACTCTCAGATATTTTTATACTTAAAGTAGAATCCGATTCACTTCCAAACTAACTCCATAATGTATATAATATTATATATATATATATATATATATATATATATATATATATATATATATATATATATATATATATATATATATATATATATATATATTATCATCACAGAACACAACCAGCATCTATTCACGAAGAGCGGAACTAACTGAGCTAAGGTTACACAAACATATTGCTAATATATATATATATATATTTGATTGTGCTAACATATAGTTTAAAATAAAATAACTATCTCTAAGCATTCTACTTATAATGTGGTGCTGCCCTCTGGTGAGAAACAAACATGATTCCGGGCATAAGAAACAGATAGTTTTCATCTTTTTAGCGCGTTACTTTTGAACCGTCTAGCCCGGAAATATCACGGGCACGAGAAATAGAGAGGGAAATTTCCCGTGATTTTGACGGGAGCGCGAAGTAAGGGGTTAATAAATAATCATTCAATTGAAACCTGTCTATAGAATATGAACTTTCAAATAAGGCAACATATGGAATAGAAACGTATAAAGTGTAAATCTGTTGCCCTCCAGATGAGATTAACAAAACATAAGCACTTCATTTACAAACAAATTACATTTGCATTATAAAAGGAACATCGCTTAGTAAAAGTCACACAGACCCCGATAGTGAAAAAAATGTTAACGAATACGAGAGTTCTAAGGCTTCATCCCCGAAATCCCCTTAATATGACATACAGTGATTTACATTCATTAAATAAACTCTTGACGGATTCAAGCCAAAACAGAAAAATGAAGCTTCTCATTGTGACATTTTTGCGGATTTATTTCTGTTTTCGTTTCTTCAGTCTCGCTTTGATTTATGGCCTCAATTAGAACTTGTAGCTGTCACTCCTTTTTTCCCCATGCAAACTTCATTCCTACTCTTGCATGTATAATGAAGACAGAACCCGACTAGTTGAATTACCGATTCGGTGTTTAATTAATTCAAATACATTCCCTCCCTGGAAATCTTTTGTTGAAAAGGGAAAAGAATCCCTTCTCTATCATGTTTCGTCGATCGCGGCATCCGACTTTCGACCAAAAAAGGAAAAATCTTTTGTAGAAACTGTATCGGGTACAAATTAACCGATGTCGGTTAATATCATGAGAGTTGAAAAGGGAGAGAGAGAGAAAGAATGGAAGAAATAAAGGATTGCGTGTTCTGATTGGTTGTCCGGGAAAAGTTCTTGTTCCTTGTGTCAAAGAAGATAAAAAAAAGCACGGTGGAGGAAAAACGATATCGTAAGTGTAATTTGTTCAAGGAATAGATCTAATTGAAGGTATGGAGAGAATTTAGGGGATACAGAAAATAGAAATAAGTATGTTATCAGAAGGAGTTTGTGGGTGCGGAAATAACTGTAGGATATCAAATTTTGAAAAAGTTAAGGGAATTGTAGAATTAATTTTATACGTGTTAACTGTGAAAGAAAATTATTTGTATCCAATATTCTAAAAATGAAATTTGGTGTTAGAGGTTTTTTTTTTTTACAAAGTTATTATTATAAATTCGTCTAGTACTTGTAGACATATTTGTATATGGCTCACAATATGAATTTAATCGACAAAGTTTCTCATCCGATGCTACATGTATAATTTCATTCCAGATTACCCATCCAATCTCATTACTCGGTGGGCTTGTGGCCGCGGTGGTCTAGTGGTCAAGGTAACGGACTCGCGGCTGACGTGTCATGAGTTCGGGCCCGGTACCATTAAATACCAACCATTTAGAGGGTGATGCACGTTAAATCTGTCGAGACTCAAACGTCCTACCTTTGGTGTGGTGTGGATGTTAGGAGAGGGGGTGCCAGCTCAAGTGTCACCCTCGTCCTTCACGCTGTCCGTCGCCAAAATTTCTCGAGTAGCTGAATAGTGCGACGTTATTATATTCACTTACTCTTTCTCACTAAGGATTGAATTCATGACGGTCCAATGATAAAGGCAATCATGTTTTTTCCCATTGCATTCAAAGCTGTTCTTAGACTTGTAAGCCTTCTTGTACTTGTAAAATTCAGATACAGTTTTAAATTTGATAATTATGTAAGCATGCCCAAGGATTAAAATTCTTTGAGAATTTTTTCAAATGAAAAATTAAAACTTATATATTATTGTTTTTGAAACTAAGTGCATTTTGATTACATATATGCGTTGTTATTGTCAACTAATATGTATATATTAAGGTAAAGTTTCTGCAAATTTTACAGAAAATTTCAGGTTTTTAAAAAAAAATTTTTTTAAAAAATCCAGCTTATATCGCATTTTATCTCGTATAGTTTGATACTCTAATCGTAGGTACTTACACTTACTTCAAGAAAGAAATATGTACGAGTATTTCTAGAGAAAAATATATTTTTTCCTTAACAAAATCATGATGTTATAGCAATTCCGTTTTACAATGCTTTAAGTTAGAGTAAATAATTACACTTAATAATTTGTTTCGTTTCAATTTATTTTCTCATGCATTTTACATAGACTTAGTTCATAAAAGAAGCCTTTTTTATTTATATAATTTGGTAACACGCATATGTGGAGATTAAATTCCAAGCAATTATAATAGTAAAAAAAACCACGTTTCCTTTCATCAGCTCTAAAAAGAAATCCAATATTTCGGAACTGCGTCTAAAACTGACTACTTCCATCAAGACCAAATCTTCTTTTTCAGTTTATTGAAGATATTCCTATCAGATAAACCCATATCTACAAAAGTGACTGTTTCTACGAATGGCTGCTTAAAGTTTATGCATGTGCGTTCAAAAGAGATGAAATACAACATAAAATCTTGATCGATAGCCCACATTTAAGGAAAACAGCTCTAGAACGCATTCAACCCTTTAATATGCCGACGAAAGCACTTCACCGCACTAAAGCATTTTCTCCGGTCAAAACGCACACGCCTTAGCAAAAAGTGAAACGCCGGTATTACATTTTATAAGCGTCATCCAAATAAAAATTCATCTCCCTCCCCCTTCTCCCTAAACTCAAGAGCTCAAGCCATGAATTTCTTCGTAAATTAACATATATTTCCTCCCAGCATACGAAGCTGGCTTTGTTTAACCATCGTAATTTTTTTCTTTATTTTGCTTAGACCCAATCGCCCCTTTTTTTTGCTTCTTTTATCCCATAAAGGGATCCGCGGACCTTTTAATATCCTTTACTTTTGTACCGCCTTTTGGCAACAGCGCCGCTCTTGTGGTTGACGGCCACAGCATCGCCAAATGGCGAGAGATAATGGCGACATAAATCAACACGACCGCCATTCGCTTTCTTTGCCCCCACCCCCAGACTCCTCCTGATTTCGCTTTCGCTACTTCTTAGAGCAGTAACGAAATCGTCCGAAATGTTCCTTTTCTAGAGACGATGCCATTGAAGGCTTAATAAATTCCTGTTCCGTTCTCTCCGCCCTATAATTTGCTTTTTGCACAATGTCCGGATATCTGTCTTGTAAACCCTCCCCTAGATTTACTCCCCCCCTCTTTCCTACATCGAATATTTATTCTTTCTTATCGTTCAGGAACATCCAATGTTTGAACAAGAGGAATAAGATTGAGGAACAAAAATGTCCTTTTCGAAAAAAAAAGGAAATAAAAAAAAAACATGCACATTCCCCCTTTTTTTATTTATTTATTTTCCCTCCCCCTTCTTTCATTGCTCCCATCTATGAGCGGTTTTTCTCTTTCAAATGTTAGAGAATACTTTGCATCAATTGCCATCTTCAATGTATATCTTTCACGTAGGAAAGCATCCCGTTTTGCTTCTCGTAATGTATTCTTCATGCAGAAAGGAAAATGTCTATGTGGTATATATATACATTGCTTTTCGTCCTTACGAAGACAGTAGCAATAGACGCATAATACTGAACGGTCTTAAAATTACCAGTTGTTATTTTTATTTCATTTTACTTAGTAGTTGATGGTGAATGCGAAGTTTCGCTATATCAATAGCTAGTTCAATAACGCTACTTTTATTAGTACTATACAGAGTTTCTTAGCTAGTTCTCTCTAAAGTCGTGTGCTTTTGACCAGTACTTTATGTTGGTTTCGTTTTAAATAAGGAATATTTTTTGTTACGAAGGTATATTTGAGAGGAAAATAGTTTTTACTCTTATTTTCCGAGTTGTCTATACATGCGAATAAAAAGTCATAGCTGATTAAAATACGATGAATTTTTATTTTATAGAAAATTAATTCATGAAAAAAATAAGACACGGACTCATGTAAAATACTGATTTAAAAGTAGCAATTGTTCTTTTTTTGTTTTTAGAGTGCATTATTATTACTTTGTAACATTTTTCATTATGTTTTCATAATACGGATAGAAAAATGTATTGCTTATTATGTCGCCTTGAGAAGCTTCAGGAGGACAATTGGAGATTGACCTCGTAATAATTTTGAATGACTGTCAAGTGACAAGGACAACACCTGAGCTTCCACAGCTTCTCTTTGATCTACCACATTATGCCCACGTGAAGACTTTTGAGTCCTGATGAATTAAACTAGAGACGATCTTAAGTGGCAACAGGACTAAACATAAATAGCACTGACCATGACCAATCGGTTACTAAGGCAACTGTAATTACTGAGAAATCCATGATAAAGTAAATAGATTCATGTATGTCCACACAAATACATATTCGTGTGCATTACAGGAGCAAATCTGACAAAAGCTTTTAGATGAAATATAAGTATTTCCAATAAAAAAGAAGTCAGGTTGTCAAAGATGTCTGAGATGCTTGTAAGCTTGTGACAAATCTATACGGAACTTTATCACTAACCTTCTGAGTCGTCCTTTTTAGGGAAATTTAATTCCCTACCTATTTCCAATCAACTCCAAAAAGCAGACAGGATTCCTTGTTATATGCAGATTAGATAAAGTATTTAAGTCAAACGGAATAGTAAAGTAAGAGCAGTAGGAGATAGAGATTGAAGCAGAAAGTTATAGTGAAGTTAAATTGAAGATTTCTTGTTGGAGATAATTTACTCTCAAGAAGAGTTGAGATTCCGTTGGTAATTATTGATTTATAATTAAAGTCTCATTAAAGTTTTAGGAGTGAGATTAAAGTTAAATGTTCAATAGGAACATTAATAAATATAAATCTGGGATCTCTTATCGTGGTAACCTCTGCGTGATCGTTATTTAATTGTTAATTAATTAGATCAATAATTAAGTTAATTTAAAGGATATTACCTTTAAAACCTCATAATACTAGTTAGATATATTTGTTAATAAGTCTTTGATTCTATTTGGATAAGATAACCAAATAAAGAAAGTTGTTTATAAAAATGGCTTCTGGTTCTTACATGACTCCTATTTATTCTCGTTCTCAAAGTGAGGTCCAAGGAGACCTTCACAAGCTGAAATTCTGTGGAAGAATAATAGCGCACCAAAATGAGGTATACATATAAATGAGACAGATATCAACAGATTTTTCTTAAATTAATGACGAAGCTTTAAGAAGACTTTTGAAACCACGATAAAGTATCGAAAAATGCATTTGATTTAGTTTCCAGTGACCCCTTTGTCCTGAATGTCAGATCCAACAAAGATAGAAATAAAACTGGTTTTTTTTTACTGACACGAGGAAAATTATATCAAGTTCTTGCGTGTCTTCCAGTCACTTCTTTAAGTGACCAAGGTTTGGACTGTCTTCTTTTTAATGGACAGTCGAGAATTAAACACTAGATAGCAGCGAATCTCAACCTTCCAACTGGTTGAATATACCCCAGTCCGGAAATTGCCTCACAGTAGGTTAAAACTCTGAAAAATCAAAGACCAATGAGAGAAATGACCCCGCAGATTGCGTTGATTTGATCCGCTATCTCAACTAGAGACTGCCAATGACATCAACGGAAAATATTCCGATGGACACTCAACATAACAAGTTATTAATATAAATTTCTACAGAAATATATAGCAAATGAACTGTTGGTAAGTATCATTTAGAAAGTCCTTCAACTTTAAAAATGTTTAGGATTATATATATAAGTGGGGCTTTCTTTTCATCTACAAATCGATATTACAGAAGCTTTTACAATTCAGAAGTAAAAATATAATATAACTGCGGAATTTTTTTACCCTCAAATTATGAAAGGCGCTACACAAAGCGGTATAACAGTGGAGCAGCATATACATTGGTGTGCAAAAATTAAGGACGAAGTCAAAAAAATTAGCATATCAGCTGAACGAAGAGGCAGAGTGGACAGAAAGACCAATCAAAAGATTAAGTAAGGTGATGTACGGTAGCACATGCGCAGATATGCAGGTAGACGTAATGGGGGAGTGTCTGAGTAGTATAAAGCATGTTGTCGGTGTAAGATCAGTATTTCTGGCAAAGAGATTTCACGCCGTATAGCAGTTAAAATCACACCGAGTTGCTGCCTCAGCGAGAAATGGCGAATAATCAATCTGTTAGACGACATCTGGATGCTTTTACCCGAGGTCGAATCATTGGGAAGTTGGAGGAAGGCCGCAGTGGGACAAGTGTGGCTGCAGAGTTCGGAATTGCTCACAGCATCGTTTCACGACTTTGGAGACAATTGCAAACTACAGGAACAGCTATCCGGGGTTCAGTAGTGGTCGTCCACGAGGAACCACACCCGCAGATGACCGGTACATTGTCTTACAGGCCAGAAGAAACAGGCGGCAGACAGCGGGAGAAATCGCTAGACACACGACACAGGCGACTGGACGACCGATATCGCGTTTTACCGTGGCCAGAAGACTGCACGGTGGTGGTCTGTTTGCACGACGCCCTGTACAGTGTGTACCTTTAACGCCTGCCCATCGGAGAAGGCGTTCTCTGTGGTGCCGGGAACACCGGAATTGGAGAGACGATGGATGGGAACGAGTACTCTTTACAGATGAGAGCATATTCAGTTTGAGTAGCGATTTTCATCGCATACTCATCTGGCGAGAGCGGGGAAGCCGCAATCATCCCTCGAACATCATTGAAAGGGACAGGTATGGAGGTCGCGGTGATCTCGTTTGGGGAGGCATCATGCTTGGTAGTCGTATAGACCTTCACCTCTTCGACGCAGGTTCAGTCAACGGGACCTGTTATTGTAACGAGATTCTTCTTCCATATGTGCGTCTTTTTAGTGGCGCTATGGGTCTGCAGTTCCTTTTCATGGACGACAATGCACCATGTCATCGCACAGTAGCTGCCGAACAGCTCTTAGAGAGTGAGGATATTGAACGTATGGATTGGCCGGCATGATCTCCGGATCTCAATCTCATCGAGCATGTATGGAATTTCTAGGCATACACTTGGCAGCTCGTACCTTACCACCAGTAACGATTCGGGAGCTTCGATTGGCGCTGCAAGACGAATGGGCAGCAATGCCTCAACAACTGTGTGACACCCTCATTCTCAGTATGGGCAGACGCTGTGAAACCTGCCTAGCAGTCAGGGGAGATCATATCCCCTACTAAAGACCGGATGTTTCTTGCTGAACACCCATCACAGGGATGTTTCGGCCTTCAGTCGCATTGCGCTCCATGCTACTTTTCAATAAAGCTTCTTTTTATCCCTCTGATTTCTCTTTTAGTAAGTGTTGCTTACTTTACACATGTCCTTACGTATTGGGGATCTTACGGTATTAAATGTGTTGATTTGGAAAGCTTTTGTACAAAGTTATATTGAAAAAACCGTCTCGTCCTTAATTTTTGCACACCAGTGTAGGTAGCTCAAATCATATGTGTAGGGCAAGATCAACAGTTTATTAGTTCAGTTTTTCATTCTCCTAAATTTACATGAAAATACGTTAGGACTTTGAGTCTATTTGACGTACAGGAATTAACTATAATCCACACAACCTTTGAAAAGATCAAGAATCGAATATACGAGGTAGGCGATGATCATTTTGTAATCTAGGTCAGTTGAATGTAGAGATTCTCAATCAAAGATAACAACTAAAAAGAGCGCTGTGTCAGTTTATGTATCAGAATAAGGAACCGTGTCCTGCATTTTATCAATAGAATAATTTAACCACTCTCTAATACTAAACTTAGTGGTGTTACTACCCATTAGGGTCGAAACCTACTTTGCCCATCTCAGTTTTCGGGACCCTGAACACTGAGGTGCATGAGGACAGATGTTCCAGTCGGGTGGCCAGTCTGACGCTAAACCCCCAGTTTTTATTTCCCAAACAAGCTTGGTATTTCATTTATCGACCAACTGAGGGGATGGAAGGCTGAGTCGGCCTTGCCCCCAGCCCGGGGTTTGAACGCACGGCAGACATGTGGCGTGTAAGCGCTACCCCTCAGCTCCACTGGGCTTCCATTACGTAATACTGGATTAAAAATATATTAATTCGATTATTGTGAAGAAAAGAAACACTCTTGTAATCGTATTTTTCCCCTTGAAAGTCTAGTACAGTAATACATGGCGTAAAATCTGAAATTAACGCAATATTAGTAATTTAAAAAGAGGATATTCGTTAAGAAGGATATATTTGGTTCATAGCATCTTTGCGAAGCATATCTTATTACAACTGTTTACGTTATTACACCTAACTCTATTACGAAATTAACTATTTGTTATGATGTTTACCAATCTTTCTACGTAATAGTGAAGAAAATAACAAAACTTTATAGCCCAAAGGTGATCTCGTATTACTTTCTTATGTAATTCCGAGATTAGAAGCAGTATATTTAGTTAACAGGGAGGTATATAATATGTGTTTGTTTCTGTGTTATAAATTATATTTAGTAAAATCTTAAGCTCACCTATACTGCTGATTTATTTCTACGTTCCTTTAAATTCTCCGTTCTGTTTGAAAGAATTAGGATAACATAAATTTTATACCATAATTATTATATCATAAATATGTTATTTTTTCGCTTTTAAATGTTTTATCTATATGTTACGAATTTGTAACACATTGTCTTTGAGTATTTTTCTAGCAATTGCTTCACAGATAATTCTTATATTTAATACAATTTATATGCCTTTAATATCTATGAAATTATTATTTGGTTTAAATATTTAGAATAGAAAATAATTAATTTCAAGGCATTTATTTGTATTTTTATGAAATATAAGCAATTTATAAAATCCACCAACAAATAAAATAAAACCCTCTTAATAATGAGAGGTTTTTCTGTACGTGAAAATTAAATGTAATTCAAAATGCGACTACACTGAAAACAAATTTCTTCCGAATGGAAATGTAATACTCTCTTAAGTGGAAAAAAAATTCAAAAGTTCCTGGAAGACAAATCCGGACTGAACGATGCGTGTTCCGACACTTTTCAACTGATTTTTTTAAAGTTGTTTGGGTTTCATGGTAGACGTTTGGGCTGGTATTGTCATGGAGACGTGATATCTATTGCCGCCGTTCATGTAAACTTTTGTACTGATTCTTCGAACTGAGAAGTGCTCGGTATAGACTACCCCAGGCATGCCCAACCCGCGGCCCATTTAGAGAATTTTTGCCGCCAAATTGAAGTTTCTGTCTATATTATTTTAGACATTTGGACTACAGACGGTTGAATCGAAAATATCGTGTTTTGACCCACCCAGTGGCGTAACGTAGACCCCCGCAACCCCCACATTGCGGGGGGCCCAGGGTTCTAAGGGGCCCAAAGCCTGACTGACGCAAGTGTGACGCCCTTTGTAAAATTAAACGTGGTAAACCTGACTTTTTGCAGGGGAGCCCAAATGTTCTCCGTTACGCCACTGGACCCACCCCCACCTCTCCCCGTGCAGTTTTTACCGAAATAATTTTTTTCCCCTTCATTTGACTTCCAACCAATTATAATAACAGGTGTTGATGGATGAAAGAAAGCAGATGAGCTTGGGTGTGTTATTCCTCTTTCAAGGAGAACTTCGTTGAGAATGAGTAGTGTATTTAGTTCTATTTGTCAGAGAAATTAGTAGTTCAGATTAGTAGTCTTTTTCTTGCTTTATTTGGCAATAAAAGAATCCGATGATGGATTTAATGAGTTGCCTTAGGACTGTCAGACCAGCTAGTAGAAATGTAAGATAATTACGGCAGCAGAATAAAAATGTTTAATATTTTATCCTTCTGAAATTATGTAACTTTTTCATTTTATGATATATATTTAATCAGGGTGCAATAATTAATATCATACAATAAGAAACTAAACATTTGGCTATTGGGCAGAAAAAAAACTTTTTTTGACAAACAGTGTAATAATTACAAAGGTGTTCTTTACTTAATTGCTTTTTTGCATTTGAAAAATAAAAATTTTGAAAATCTAAATCAATTTTATGCAAACGTACTGTAACACAAGTATAAAATGTGAAGATGTTTTATATTACTTAACTTCAGATGGCAGCATAAATCTACTGTAGATAAGAACCTTGTAGCTTAAGAGATATTCTTCCACCAACAAGTGCAATCGGTCGACTTTCAACTTTGTTGTGATCCAGTAAAAGGTTCAATTACTGATCATATCAATAATTGAATGTTGATCATATCATATTTTAAATGCTGTACGATAGTAAAATATTTTGAATTTTTTTTATTTTGATATGTGCGGCTCACCTCAGTTTAGTAAATTTTTACGTGACGTGGCCCACCAACCGATTTGGGTTGGGCACCCCTGGACTACCCCATTCGCTGATAGATGCCCACATCCAGCTCACTTTCTGCTATCTGAAACTATACTGCGATGCATTGTTCCGATAAGGACGAGTCCATGAATAACACGACTTTACTTTTGTTCTATTTCCTTTACCAAGAACAGGTTTCATTATTGCACATCGTATGCGGTGTACACCTTATACCTCCCTTTATATCCATGTTCGATGGCGCTGCTATAGCTGCAACCATTCTGACACAATTGCACGTGTCCACTTTTCATTTTGGCAACCCTTATATAATAATTTTAAAAAATGATGCCTTTGTTCATAATTACAAAACATTCCTCAAAATTGAAACTGATTTTCATACATGTTTTTTATTTAAGTTATATCCCCCGATATTGAGAGACAGATAGAGAACTACTCATTCATTTCTTTTATTAAATTAAAAACGCTTGAAGTAATATTTGATAATAGTGAAGAGAAAAGCTCCTCTATGTGTGTGACAGAACTTATCTCTTTTAAGTATCAGTTACTTCCACTATCCAGCCCCCAAAAATGCACCAATGACAATATCGATTCGAAAAAGATCAAGAACCATTGCAATTATTTCACACTTATCTTTTTAAATTTTAGAATGTATCTGCGGAAGCATGTAAAATCATTTTTAATACTACCCTGAATAATAAGTTGCAACGGGGCGAAGAAAACATCTTAATCCAAAGTTGCTTAAGATTCCAAAAATCCGTCACGAACTTTGTGAGTACTTCACGGCATTCGTCGAAACAGCGTGCGATTTAAAGCAATTCCAAATCGAAATCGAAGTTATGTTTTTTTTTCTTTCAACCAGAACGAAACGAAATTTCTGGCAGATGAAGCGAAACTTCTTTCTTCGAATACGCAATTTGCGCTTTTCACTACAGATAAAAATCATTCCATTAACATGAATATTACTTCGAGAGAAGATGTTTTTGTCACGCTTCATTAACTCTTGGAGATCTCGGGAGCGAAGTTGGAAAGAAAACGAATTTGTAACCATGGCGACAACTCATAAGACAGAGGGCAGAAGCAATTTTCACGGAATTGTAACTGAAACTGTTATTTCGAGAAAACATTTAACTCGCAGTTATTACGGAGCTGGCACGTGGAACATTTTCCTTTTGATGATGACTCGCTCTTGAGGGGATGATGGATAGAATAGGGAGAAATATGAGGCTGTTTTGAATTCTTTACGCATGGGGATGATATAAAAAGCAATCACATTGTTTACAAAATTGATGCGCTTCCCAAAGGAGCGTATTGGAGAACACGGAAAAACGTGATTTTATCCGGTATTTGGTTATTTTGTTTGCTAAACTGTGAAAAAAAAAGTGAAACACGTTTTTTCTGTTAACACTTTTTTTTTCTTTTCAATTTTTTTAAAATAAATGCTCTTTCACATAGCAAATAAATATAGTTTTGTTTTTCGGAAAAAAAAGGATTAAAAAATAAGGAATTATTTCGACAATAACATTGATCTGGTTAGAAATGTTATGTTATTTGAGAGGATGCCCTGTTATCAACAAATATTTTTACGCATTTTTTTCTTAACTGTAAATACACACTCACTTCCATAAATATTTGCGCACCAAGAAGTAAGAGTGGGGTTGTTACGAAACTTGGCATGAAAGTACGTGTCAGGCAGATATGTAAAAGATTAGAAATGCAGCATGACTGCGCATTGTGTATTGGTACCAGAGGGCGCTAAAATTTGTTCTCATTCGATTATAAAACAGGTAAGCACAGTTTGTATTCGTGTATATGTAATATTTTGCAGAGAGACGCTGTTTAACTAGAGATACCACTACGTCATCATCGGAGACAATATGAGTACCTGTCAGAGCTCGAAAAAGGAAGAATCATAGGGATGATAGAAACCAGGTGGTCTGTTCGGAGAGTAGCTTGCCACGTAGATCGCTTTGATTTTACTGGGAAGAGTTGCGTTGCTTGAATAAGTGAGCAGTGGACAAGAGGGAGGTCTGTTACATGGTAAACAAACACAGAACGCAATCCACAAACCAATAGTCGAGGAGATCCGCCACATCATAATACAAGCATGCATAGTGACAAATGTCTTGTCACTCGCCTTCCATACACACAGGCAGCACTTTTTCTAAGGACCTCTGTGTCAGTCCACACCATCGCAAGGCGCCTGACTGAAAGGCAGTAGCTATTTTGGCGCCCATTGCGTGTACTGTCATTGACAACCACTCATAGTTGCCTGTGTTTGGAGTGATCGCCCTCTCCTCGCCACTGTAAAACGAATGAAATAAAGTCGCTTTCAGTGACGAGTCCAGATTTAATTTGGGGAGTGATAACAATCGTGTAAGTATGCGGAGGGCTCATGGTGAACGTATCAATCCTACCTCCGCTGTACAGCGGTACACCACTTCCACAACTAGTGTTATGGTATACGGGCCATCATATACAATACACAGCCATCCCTAATATTGATTTGTGTTACCATGACAGCCCAGAGGTATGTTAGTGGCATTATTCAGCCACATGCGTAGCAACTAATAGCAGGGATTCCAGAAGCCATTTTTCAACTCGACAATGCTAAACCACACACAGTAAGAGTTTCACAGGACTGGCTCCCCCATATTTCCACCCATCCCTAGCCTGCTCGATCCCCTGATTTGTGACCAATCGAGCTTATCTGGGATCATTTAGGACGGTAAGCTGGACAGCTTACGAATTTGGTCGAGTTAAAGGCATGTTTACTGCAACCGTGGAACGAGATGCCGCAAGACATTATACGGAACTTGTATGCCTCAATGCATGACTATATCACACCATGCAATCATGCTAGAGATGACCCAACACAGCATAACCTTGATTCGTTTTATTTTTTTCTGCAATAAATGATCATTTTGTGCTTTGATTTTGTAATAACTTACTTACATCAGCATTGTATTTACTTACACACGTAAAATTTTATTTTATTCTCGCAACCCTTTCTTCGTGTGCAAATTTTAATGGCAATTGGTGCATTTTAAGTAGATAAGAAAATCAGTATTCCTTGCACTTTCTAATTTACAATGTAAATTGAAATTAAAGTTGAAGTATTTGTTGAAGTCATGAATACAATGCCTACAGCAAACGGGAGCACGCCCCTCTACTTCTGAATACCTCTAACTATCTTTTCATTTCTGAAGTCTCAGTTTGGAATGGATAAAGCACTTCGTAAGTTAACATCCTATATAAAAGACGCAAAACGTCCGAAGATTATTTTAGAGACATAGAGAAACATGTAATTTTTAAAATATATTAAAACTTTCATAAGTTCTTCACCTTTACTTTCCGTTTTAGACAATAAAAATGAAGAATTAAATTAATAATAAATATTTCTTCTACACACTCATATATATTTCACAAGCAACTTTTTCTTAAGGGATTCCGGCACTTCCATAGGAGCCCATGTTAAAGTACGTAAGTTTATGTACCTTTTGCTCAGAAACTTCTTGCTACTAATAGATGAAATTTTCACAGTAGCTTATATGTACTATCAATAAGACTTTAATAGAGGGTTTTATCTCTTTGTTAAAAATTAAAATAATTATGAATTTTTTTTAAAAAAATGCCAAATTTTTTTTCTTTAAAATTTAGTTAAAAAATACATTATCTAAAACAATTCGCTAGATATATTTTATTCCCTCATTTAAAATGGGTAAACATGTTGAAAGTAGGCTCACTGAAATTCTTAGGATCTTACAATAATCCGTTTTTGAGAAAAAGGTCCATAAAGGGAAACATATTGCATTTTTTGAGAAAACAGGCTTTAAAGTTAAAATTTGTAATTTGTCGTTGAGAGTGTCTTACTTTAAAAAAAATAAATACAAACACTTCTAATAATCGCATTTCTATATATCATATGTCATTTTAAGCAGAAATATGTTTGAACTTTTAAAAAAATGTAAAAAAGTCAAAATCGATAATTTTTCAAAAATTAATGTGCCGGACCCCCTTAAAATTTATTTATATCATATCCGGTGCTCTACATCTGTCGATTCTAAACAGGTTATAATATTTTTATAGCAGTGTTTCTCAAACTGTGGGGCGCGCCCCGGGGCGCGATACCTTTACGAGGGGGGCGCGAGCATATAGAAAATAAAAGATTTAAAAAATAATTAGTTTACTGGAATGAATTAAAACAAAATACTTTCAGACATAATAAAAAATGCCCTTTTACTCTGATATAATTTATAAGCGCGCGCGCGATATTAACTCATCAAAAATAAAAACTTCTTCAATACCTAATTAGCTATCTTTGATCCTATAACCAAATAAAAAATCTTTTATTTGATTTGCTGTAATCCCATGACGAGAGATTTTTTTATTACGCTTTCTTTTTGAAACTAGCATACTACTCTTTCAGAGAAAAAACAGATCCCAGACCCAGAATCGAAAAAATTTAGGAACATAAAAAATTCATCACTGTCATTATTTTTGAAATACTGCATATTATAGCTGTAATCTGTTTGATCTTCTAAGTTATTGGTACAGTTAGTTATGACCCCTCTCTTATGTGTTTCTCTGTTGCGCGTTTTTCCATGCAAAAGAGTTTTATGATGTTTGGAAAACCACGGAGAGCACTTTGAAGGATTACTTGGCCAAGACATATTTTTATAAGTATTCTCAACATATAAAGAATAACGAAAAATGTTTCACACAATTTTTTAGCAGTAACATACATATTATCATAATGAATATACTTAAAACCCGGAAGTGGTCGCGCGGGACACACAGATTTCGAAATCGTTAGTTCTGGCAAAACTGTTTATTTGTTACCAAAGAAAAATTGAAAAGTCCTTGAAAGTAGGTAAGTAAACTTTCTCTTAATTAATTAGTGCTGCACAGAATATGTTATAATTAATTAATACTAAATTAAGAACAAGTTTAATAAGTATTAACGACTTCCATGAGCTTGTCTTGGAAAGCAAAGTTTTTATCAGGAATGCTTATGATTTGAAATTGACCCTCTGAGTTCTTTTTCAATGTTTAGCAGATATCTATATTTTGTCTTCTAAGCAACCACCGCATTTTGCAATATGTTCAATTTAAAAATTAGAGAAAGGAAAAATAACATAATAATTATCCTATTATTTTATTTATTTATTTTTTTTTGCTTAAAAGTAGTATACAAAATTTAATGCTTATGTTACTAATTTGTATGGTTTATAATTAAGATCGCCTATTGTAGCTTTAGCGTCAAAGTGCATTATTATTGCATTCAGTACATTATTAATGTATAAGGGGGGCGCAATAAAAATTGTGATCGAAAAGGGGGGCGCCAGTTTTGAGAGTTTGAGAAGCACTGTTTTATAGTATTATTATTTAAAAGAAAATTGGAATGCAGTATAATTTTTACTTAGTTCCCTTTCAGACGTACTTAACATATTTTTCCTGTGTTTATAAGAAATCAGTTTATATTTTTAAAAGAAAGAACATAAGAATTGAGGAAGTACGTTTATTTGAGGGAATATCAATCCTCCAGTTTATTCAAAAAATTTTGGACATAAGTTATTGCTCGAGTGTTGTATATCTTTCCACTTTTAGCAAGCAGAACTTTCCTTGGCAGAGGTTTCTTAACTTCCGACCACAGACTACTCTTCTATCATTTTTCCCCTCGACCTAGAAAAGAAGGACCCATCTTTCTCCCACAGGACAGTCCGCTGCCCCACCAGATGGGCCCAATCAAGGACCTCCCTCTTTAACCGCTCGAAGAAACAGCGAATCCATCATTCGCCATCATCATCCGATGGTGAAGGATATAAAGATGAGTTATTATTTACTTCAGAAAATAGTTACTTTACTCGCCATTTCTACCTTACAGTCACAATAGAATCTGTAGACAAAAAAAATGTTTTTATTTCCAACCCGATCTTTTTCAACTCATACATCATGCCGTTGTTTTGGATCGATCATGCCTTTACCAACGGTCTGCAATCGGGAAATTTTTTCTTTCAGTCCAACCCTTCTCTGCTAGAGGATTCCATTTTTATTTTCGCATATACGAGGATGGAAGATTGGATTTTTTGGAGCCTTAAATTTCATCGATTATCTTTAAAGTCCTTCTCACAGTACTCAATTTTACTTTTTTTTCTTTCTCTCCACGAGGGAGGTGTTTTTGTTCTTTTATAGGAGGGCTAGGAAGAAGGGGGGATGCGGGTCTGGACTCCTTTTTTGTATTGTATTTTTTTTCTCCTGGTTTATTTGTGGGAAGAAAAGTCGGTTGCTTTCTTGCCACAGCTTTTACTTTCCCAGAAAAGTTTTCCCCGGAGAACCACATAGGGAAAATGAAATAAAAAAAAGAACGAGGAATGGGAACATCCCATGGAAAAGTTTCTTTCGCGGTGACCTTGTTTCCAGTTTTCCAGAGAGAAATGAAGAAAATGAAATGTGATTCCCCCTCTTATGTTTTGCGATATGAAATGAATCGAGATTGGGCAGGATTCGTTGTTTGTGAAAATTCATGTTTTTGTATCACTTCCTTTCAACAGAGAAAAGCCAATTTCGTCATTCATTCTAAATAAAAAAAAGTACATAAAACAATATAAAATGAAACGTGGTGCAATCTACAAAAGCTTCTGAAGAAAATAGAATAAATAATATGCCTATTTTTAAAAACCTGTGCGGATGTATCTAAGATCTCCATCCTCTCTTCAATAAAAAAAATTGAAATATGTTATATATATTTAGAGAATAGAGTGTAATATTTTTATACATTAATTCACATAACCACAAAATTTTTATTGTTTGATTAATATATAGTTCCTTAACGTAACACTCTTTGAATCAACGAGGATTTTGGCAAAGGAACTCATAATTTTTAACTTTGGCCAAGTGACGAAGACGACACCTGAGCTGGCACACCACTCTCCAAACTTCCCCGCCACGTCAAACTGTCTTTTTATTTTGAACCCCTATATATTTAACATGTATCATCCAATCTATACGATTGGTCTTCATTGACATCTGGACTTGAAGCAAAAAAACGACAACCCCTGTCATGAGTTCGTGATCATGATGCTGGGATAATATCCAGTGTTGATGCTAAACCCAAACAGATTATCAACATATGAAATGAATTACAATATTTAGAAAAAATAAGACTTCTCAAATGTGTTTAATATGGCTCTGGAGTAAGAATAAAAAATATCTTTACCGAACAATTATTTGGAAATGTGCATGTTTTGATGTAATGATTTTTGCATGTCTGTTATGGATATTCCTATAAACAAGGTTTTAGTAGTGTTTTTTTTTAAAAAAAAGTTTCCTATAGCAGCAGTTTTCTATAGCAATGAATTTTAATATTGGTTGAAACATCAGTTATTTACTTTATTTTATGTATTTTATGTGATTGAAGGAAGAGATTTTCTTTTTTTTCTGTTTTTATCTTTCTGTCGTATTTAATCAGTCTGTAACTATCCAGTAAGAAATTGAAGTATTTTTACACCCTGTTTTCTCTAGTTCTAATTACATTATCTTTTTTAGTTTAATCGTCTGTTATAATTGTATTTCAATTTAAAAATCAATTTATGTATTTTTATCTTTGTTACCTTTTTTATAATTAAATTCTTAGAAATTAAACTGTTAAGAAAATATCTATAAGTCACATAAACATTTATAACTTTTAGGTGAGAGTATCTCGAACTTATTGATTAAAAATTGAAAACACCAGGTAATAAAAAATATCAGCTATAACAAAAAATAATTATTTAATGTTCTTCTAGGTAGTACAATTAGATTAATTTTTAATATTTTTTAAATATTTGCATGTAGTTGGAATCTGAAATGAGGTTCATATTCAAATAAAATACCCTATTATTTTCCAAATAAATATATCATTCGTAAATTGATTTTTGAACAAACTTTATTTTATTTGAAATAAATTTTTTCCATCATGTAATGCATTCAATTGAATATTAATATATTCGTTTTTAAAATTTCGATAAGTTAACGTTAAAAAGTTTAATTATTTGAAATATTCTAAGCATTTGTCTTTTGTTGAAGTATACCTTATCCCAAAATTTAAGTTTTTACGAATAATTCAAATCAAAGAACTAAAAAGTACTTACTCTATTCATAATTCATAAAATCTATTTCAAAATTTAAATACATTTGTTTTTTTTATACAACCTATTCACATATCTTGTTGACTTTTCTATTACATGTTTATTTACATTCAATATCAATTTAGATGATTAAAATTTACCGTCCATGCAAAGCAAAATGTAAATACTTATATATCTAAGAAAGAATAATTTATTCAAGACTATAGCTTTTTTTTCTTTTTGAAAAAATTATGATTTATTTTTTTGAGTGATTTCATTATTTTTCGAGATTTACAAAAGAATAAAAGTGCTATATACTGTATTTTTTAATTTGATCTATGTTTACATCTCTGTTCATCAAAACATACATAATTTATATCTTGGATGTTCTTTCTCTAAAATTAGTATTGAGTAATTAATACGCGATAGAGAAATTTTATAAATTATAAATGTTTTTTCTACGCATTTGAAAAGTGTTTAGATTTGAAATAATGACACCAGTCCTACTGTAGGAAAAAATTGAAAAATGAGGCTTTGTCATGCATTATTTTATCAATATATTGTGAACTTTGATTAAAAACATTTTTTTTCTGAGTGTTTCTTTAAATATTATTTTCAGGATTTTCATTCGCTGATTTTTCAAATCTATCCTTTAGGGAGTTAATTACCTGTTCTTTAGGGTGGTACATTTAGCTCCGATGCAAAATCACATGATGTTATATTTTTATTTTGCTTATATTCAATAACATTGGAACTGGTTCACTCCTAGGAGAGCCCACATCCTTGGCGCGAATTACTTTGGTTGGCGATAATTGCGCCATCTTGGTAATCCTACTTTTAAATGCTACATATGGCAACCCTAACTAATTCTAGCATTTTCGTATTTTATGGGCGTGCATTTCGAATTTCATTTTGTTGTTGGGCTCCGGGCTGGCTGCGTGTGTGAGAGAATATACTTTAGAATTTTTTACTTTGTTGAATGCGAAAGGTAAGAAAGAATTGATTGAATGGTGTATGAAGGAAGGATTGATTGCTTCGAGTTATGATTGTCTTAAATGTAATGGTCGCCAATAAAACGCTTTCTTCGAAATCATACCAGCTACGCCAAATGTATGTTCAACCATTACCTCGCAGAAAAAAATATGGTGGCGCTCACACGATCATTCGCTTAGCGATGAGAACTTTAAGGCTTTTTTAAAATCTGTTATGCTGTACCCTCCACTCCGAAAAGATCACTAGAAAGTAAGTACTGTTTTTATATTTTTTATCTTAAATGTTTAATTTCTTTGTTTACATATATTTTCATTACGCATCCACATTCTCCCGCTATATTCCCTTGCCGCCGTCTTATTCTGACTTGGCGCTTTTTTCGATTTGTCACCAAGGGTGTGGGCTCTCCTAGGATTTTACCTAAATGGGTCAGGATTTACAACGTTCACTCTGGCGTGGTGTCCAGAGCCGTTTTTAACCTCACCAGCGCCCTAAGCACTTTAAATTGTTACGCCCACTCTCTCCTCAATTTCCAGAACATCTCCCGTTCTTTAGTTTTTACTTAGTCAGTTTTAGTTCAGGACGGATTTTAACTTTTTGCTCAAACTCTTTTTTTTTGTTTTTGCTGTTTAGAGAGTCTTTCCATTAGCCACCGCCTATGGACCCACCGTGTCCTAGACCAGTGATCCGCAACCCTCGGTCCGTCGATCAAATGGTGCCGGGCCGCATAAAGAACATTAAACTATTGCCATTTTATTTAAAGTGGTGCATTTCTCTCGGATTTGCATAACTTTCCATGGAATTCGCTTTATATTCTACGTTAAAGCACTCTTATTCATTTTTGGTGTAACTATATTTTAGTCTGAAGACATACATAAATGTAACTAAATTAAAATTGTTAAACCAAAACAATCTAAAATATAAACAATTAACGCGTCCCTCTCTCAGCGGGCCGTGGTAAAATTATCAAACGTTGACCGGTCCGCAGCGATTTAAATGTTGCAGAGCACTATCTTAGACTGTCAGGCGTAAGGAAAGGGTAGTCACATGTGTGTGTGTGTGTGTGTGTGTGTGTTTTTGCCACTCTTGTTCATTTCTTACCTTACGGCATCACATTACCTCTTTTGGTAAATTAGTACAGTAAATTAATGAAAACGTTTGCAACTACAATATAGAGCACATGTTATTGCATAAAATGTTTTCAACTTGTTTATTCTCATCTTTTTCTTCCCTTATTATTTTACACTATTTTACCTTTAGACATCCTTATTCTTTGTTGAGTCACTGTCATTGTACTTGTGTAACAAAGGTTTTCTCCGAGTTTTGATCATTGCAATATTGTTAAGGACATCGTTATAGTCAATATCCATTATAATATCACTTTGAGGACATAGCAGCATCAAAATGTTAAGCATTTCTTTTTCCATAGTAGTTCTCATTTCAGTCTTTACTCTCTTAAGGGTAGATATACTTCTCTCATAACTCGTTAGGCGGGTGTATGTTCGCTGTAATTTAATTTTTTTAATCTTTTTTCGCCCTCCAATTTTTAGCGCCCTAGGCATTACCTAAGCGGAAAAGCCAACCTGATGGTGTCGATATGTGCTGCCTACTCAGATGTCGACTTCGTGAACTATTCGTACTTTAAAATTATGAATTGAGTCAATTCAGCTTAATGAGCCTTGTGTCAATTTAAAAGACAGATGAAAGATGCTGATAAAATTTTAAAAGACGAATGTTTATTTATTGAATAAGATTATAATAACATTATTATAATAATCAAAAAAAGATAGGATCAAACACATAATTAATTTCATTTAAGCACAAAGATTTAACTTTTATGTAATTGGAAACATGCCAGCTGGATAGCGTACTAGGTTTGGCCCTGGCCTTCTGCGCCCGAATTTGTGGGTTCGACCCTGGCCCAAGTAGATGGATTTTCATGATTTAAAAAATGGCGAGCGTCCATGTCGTATGATTATGTGGCATGTAAGATTCCTCGAGTGTATGTTCGGGTTGGGTGCTTCCTGCAAAAATGTGAAATTTCTAGTATAGAATTAATTTCCTTCCTCTGGGGGGGAACTCATAACCACTTGCGGCGATTATTAGTCCACATATATGGTGACTCACTTAGAAGAAATATCAGCTCCCGGGGAATGTACTAGGTTTGCAATATTGTAAAATACCAATCCGCAGCCCCATTAGAAGTAAAAAAAATATCTAGAAATATTGTTAACGCTAATGTTTGGGACTTTAAAATAAATGATGGACATAACTTTGTATTGACTAGGCTATAAACATATCCATTGCACACAAAATAATTGACACACATATAAAATGCAATCATTTCTTACTGATAAGGAATGTATAACAGAAAAGTTATCCACAGTTATAAGTATTACATAATATTTATACCATTAAAGAAATCTGGTTCACTTTGCTTAACAGCCATTCTGAAAATGATTTCTCAGCCTTTTTTTCTCAGTTATTCGATTTTTGCTTCTTTTAGACCAGATAAAAATTGCTACAACCTATCTCTCTTTCGAATCCTTTCGGAGATATCTCCCAACCCAGATCGGCCCCAATCCTACCCTTGAGTGCAATCTGCAGAAAGAATAAACCGCCCAAACGGAATCGATAGTGGCAAAGGATGCAGCTCCGGCTGATTGCGATACTTTGCTAATGCTGCCGCCAACTTATTTAATGCGATTAATTGGTAGCCATTCGAACACGAATCGATGCCCCCGGGGGAGCTGCACCATCCCCTCGGCATTCTGATGATATTAAGTATTCCAAAGCAGGGGTTGGTTGCAGGTGGAGGATGCAGTATTTTATTCGCGATATGTTGATTCGAGAGTGCTTTATTAGCCATTCGGAACGGCTTTGAGAAAACTGACTCAAAGGTGCTTGGGGGATTGCGAAGGATTTCCCTAAGAAATGTTTACGAAATTCGTAAAATTTAGAGATTTTTATTGCTTTAATAAAATGTGATTTAGGGAGTGTGCTTATGAATATTCATCTCACGTTTCGTGGTAGATGGGCGAGATGCGAAAGTACTATAACGATATGTAAATGATACAACTCTGTCAAGGAGAATGATGTTTAGGTGGGGAAAAAAAGTGTATCAAAATGTTGGTAATCTAAAAAAATTTACATATATCATTTTTCAGTAAGTATATGTATGATGGCTATTTCAATGAGAGGAGAAAAATGCGACGGAACTTGTCATAATGAAATATTTGCTTAAATCTTTTTAAGATATCCGACTATACTTGCGATCATTTTTTGAAAAAAAATGGAGATACAGAGATTTTTTTGTGCTTTTTAGATTTATTTAGTACATTTTAAGGAGAAAATCATAAAATTGAAAACATAATTTTTTTTATTTTTATTAAAAGAGAAAAAAACTGGTGAAAATATATACACAAAATTACATAAGTGGGGCCCCGCTCTGTACAAAATCTTTTTGAACAAATTCTCAATTTTTCAATTTTAATGTGTTACTTTGTTATTCATGTTTGAAATGACCTTCAGGATAATAGATATTTTAATTTTTACAAAATTAGAGCACTCTATCTTAGTGCATATAGAATTTCTTTAAAAAACAGTGATTGTATTCACATAAAAAAACTGGATATTTTGAAATAAAACAGTGATAAACAAATCTGAAAGTCAAAACACTTCTACTGTTATGCAAAGCATTCACAAAAAAATTCAGCAAATTATTTTCAAAACTTTTTGAACAATCACTGTCCCCGTTTGAGTTTTTCGAAAAAAACACATTCCGAGTAAAACGCATTTTAAACTTTGACATTTTGTGTAAAAATATAGCATCATCTTTTATTAAAACACGTGTAGTTTTTGTTCGAGTGAATCGAAAATAAAAAAGCTTGGTATTTTTATTAAGCTAATAAGCTAAGATAAGCTAATAAGATGGTATAAAATAAAATCATAAAAAAAAATTTGTCAATTTTCTGAAAAAAATCTTGATTTTAGGGTAGTCGGATACCTTAAATTTATTTCAGATCTAAAGTTTACAAGAGAAGATTTCGAAAATTATAATCGATTTAACATTTATATTTGAATAACTGCCAGTCCATGTTTTATTTTATATATATAGAAGCTATATTTATAATATTTTCTTCATTAGAAAACGTTATTAAATGTGATGTATTCAAAGTCTTATAGATTTTGCTCTATTTTTACTATGCTGGAACTTATTTCTTTTGACAAAAAGCAATAAATAATTTGTTATTTATACGTTACATATAAATATAGAAAAGTTAAAGTTATACAGTTAGAACTGATTGTTACGAAAAGGATTATGATAAAAATGAATAAATGGATAGAATAATAATAATATAGAGGAACTAGAGCGTATATATACAGTGACTCCCAAAATTGAGAGTACACTTAATTCCGAATTCACCATCGGATCACCAGGTGCAGAAATTAATACGCTATGTTAACGCACTTTCATACATTCCAAATGCATTAAATGTAAGATATGGAAATTGATTGAAACAAAAACATGAAGGTTCGAAAGAAAAACTACACTATTTTAATGTCACAAAATTGAGGGTACACTTCTTTAATCACTATGCAAAACTACCAGTAATTTTTCAAATAGAAATTTGATAATAGATCTATGATAAAGAAAGGCTTTCAAAGGCTATCTGATTACAAATTTGTGTTTGTAATTTGATGTCTTGATTAAAAGGGAGAATCGGAAGGAAATGACGACCGAAGAGAGAAAACTTGTTATTTAACTGTCAAATGAAGGTAAATCCCTGGGGAATATTGCTAAAGTAGTTGAACGAAGTGTTAACTGCATCCAAAAAATCCTGCAAAGATTTAAAAAGACTGGTATACTGGCAAATAACGAAGGAAGAGGGAGAAAGAAAATTATGAACTCTATAACCGAGCGAAGAGTTATACATCAAGTGAAGATTGATCCTAAAATTAGTGCTCCTAAAATTGCAGCCAGTACCTCTAATACCTTAGGTCGATCTGTTTCTGCAGAAACGGTACGAAGAGTCTTAAGAAAGGCTTGCTATAATGGTAGAGTAGCTCGAAAAAAAGCCCTTAATTGGTAAGAGGAATAGAGTCAAGCGATTGAAATTCACTAAAGAACACATTTTAAAGCCTTGACAGTTTTGGAACGAATTCATTTTCAGCGATGAGAGTAAGTTCAACATCTTCGGCAGTGACCGACGTCGTATGGTGTGGCGTAAGCCAAATACCTCATACCACCCAAAACACACAATTCCTACTGTAAAGCATGGAGGTGGGTCGGTGATGGTTTGGGGGTGTATGGCTGCTTCGAGGGTGGGAAAGCCAGTATCCATTGATGGAATCATGCACAAGATGGCTTATCTTAATGTACTGTAAAATAATTTGAAAGAAAGTGCTGATAATTTGGGACTGGAGTAGAATTTCATATTCCAACAAGACAATGATCCCAAACACACTGCGTTTGTTGTAAAAGAATGGCTGCTTTATCATTGTCGGAATCAACTTAATACACCTTTACAGTATTCCGACTTAAATGTTATCGAGAATCTGTGGTCCCACCTTAAGAGAGCTGTGCAAAAACATCAAATTACAAGCAAGGAACAATTGAAATCGGTATTGCAAGAAGAATTGCTGAATATTGCTCCCGAGACCACTAGTCATCTTGTGGAATCAATGCCTCGGCAATTGGAAGCTGTCATATCAGCAAAATGTTATGCTACTAAATATTAACTCTTTATTATTCATGATTTATGCAGGAAAATAGATGCATGTACTCTCAATTTTGTGGCTATTAATTTCTGTTAATTTTCTTTATAAGTTATTATATGTATGTTTAAACTATCAAATATTTTGTTTTATCATTCAAAATAATGAATTATGATCTAATAAACGCATCTATGCTTAAAGGTTTTAATTATTTCCCTCATTTAATATAATTTTTTCATTCTAAACATTGATTCCCGTTTTAAAAGCAGGTGTACCCTCAATTTTGAGAGTAACTGTATATAATTTGAAAATTAATCTTCATAAATTATATAATTAATGTAGCTTTTTACTTCTAAAAAAGAAATTTTTCTAAGCAATCATTTTACAATCATTTCAGACGATGTCTATTAATCATTTCAATATCCAACATTTTGGAAAATTCTTTTATGAACAAGAACTTCAAAAATTATTTGTGTAAAAAAATATTGAATACATTCCATATATACTTTCAGTTGCATCGATACATGTTCAGTTTTGATTGTATATGGCTTTACAACTGGAATCGAACTTTAATTCCAAAAAAAAAAATTAAGTATATATTTTTTATTTATGCTTGTCTTTATGTATGAATCAGACAAATTCTCTAAACGTTATTTTTATTTTGTTTCCAAAAAATATTACATTCTAAATAATTTTTAAAAATAGAAAATTACAGAGAGAACTAAGAAAAAGTAATCAGAAAAATAAAAGTTTAAATTGTAATTCTTGAATAAAGCATTACATAACAATAAATTGGTATCAAATTCAAATTTGCTTCGTAAAGTAGGATATAAATTATAGTAGTACGAGAGAGTTGAACAGTTATGAATTAATTTGAATAAATCGAATTTGTAACTTAATGGGAATGAGTTAAATAAAAACAAAATCAAAGTATTGTATGTAATGATTAAATTGTTTTCTGTAAGCAAAATTGTCAACCTGAGCAATGGAAAAACAAATTAAGAAGTCTATTATATAAGAAATTATAAATATGTAAAATATTTTACGAAATTTTTGACTGTACATTATTATAGATATTATATCATGTTTATTTCAGATATATACAGAAACTTCCTGTAATTAAATTTGGCATCATGAGCTACTGGTGCATGTATATATATATATATATGCTTAGTAAATCTGTCACATTTTTAAAGATTTAATTTATATATGTACTTATTAAGATAATTAACATGTTTAAATTTACCGGAATTAATTCTCTCAGAGCTTTTAATTAGCGTTGAAACGTTAAGTTTTTTTTAATGATATACATCTCTTAAGAAATTACCCATTTATGTATTTTATTCCATTTATAAAATATGTGTATTATTAAATTAATACATGTGTATTAAAATACCTATCGCTGAGTATTGTGTAAAAACCCTCTGTTCAAATTTCTAATTTAATTAAACCAAGAAAGTTTTTTACGAAGCAAAAATATTAATGTTCACATTGATTTGCTAATGCATTCTCAAATGGATGTTCTTCAATATCAGGAATTTTGGAAAATAATTACTCGGTTAAAATAATGAAGAATGTAAAAAAGGCTCTTTCCCACAAAGTACTTAAAATGAAGGAAGTACGTTCGTTAAATTTAGAGTTGTTCATTTCAATCTTCATATTTGTGAAATTAATCAAAATGTTTTTTTAGAATTTTAATCACGTCAAATGTATCAAATGAAAATTCTATTCGTAGATTTTAATAACGTAAACTTATTTAATTACGTGAATATTTAAAACCAGGGAACATATTTTTATGCTGAAATAAATTAATTGGGGTTTGGAAGACAAAATATATTGACAAATCAGTTAAGCAGAATAATACTTTTATCATTGGTATTATTTTGTAAGCAATTTATTAGTTTACAAATAATTTAAAAATTTCAAGTAACTGACGACTGCTATTTTAGTTTTGACATACTTTGTTTGGAAAAATACGATGGATGAACTTTTGACTGAATAACAATTCAATGCGATTTAAAGGGTGAACAAAATATAAATCAGAAAATAAAATGTTTAGTAATTTGCAATATTTTAGTATGTTTATATTTTGAATGATTAAAAAGATTTTGTTGTTGAGAGAGAAAAAGAGTATTTTGCATTTTTTGAATAATCTATTTAAAAATCAAATTAAATTTTTGGAAAAGGAGCAACATATTCTAAGAAATCGTTAAATCTAAGAGTAATTTTATTTCACTAAATTCTGCATTATATATTTTTTTTATTTGTTAGAGCTCGACAAAGGTAAAATATTAATAAATGATTATCACTTAACAATATTAATTATAAAACAATACGTAATATTTGCTATCTGACAAAAGAAATACTTATTGCAGTATACTGATAGTCTAACTCAAACCGAGTTGAAGACCTTTTCTTAGAACGAGTTTAAAAATTAAAAAGTGTATTCCCTGAAGTTGTTTGACTTACTGAGTTGGGCAAATATAGGCAGCTAGAATCATTAATTCAAGATATGTTAAGAAACTTAATTGTATTTAAAGTTGTGATTTCAACATACATAAATGGAACGTATTTATTCGAATTTAAGCTCCACTGTTTTCTTGTGTTAATCATTTGGGTCACAAGCAGCATGATCGTGTTGTTGGAAGATTTTATGTCGAGAAGACTCAGTGCACATTTCGCACATTATGGATAACTGCCGGTGCGTTTCCGATTATTGAAGTCACGTGCTCAATTTACTGAAGCAAGTACATTACACAGATATTTTTAATGTCAATAGTACATTTTACAATAAGTAAAACAAAACTCTATAGCTCAGATTGGGATTCATCTATGAAATGAACAGAGCACCCATCGCACCGCTTGGTATTTCTAGACATAAAATAAAACAAGCGCTATTGCGCTGCTTGGGTCTTTACATACTCATTCTGAGAAAGCGAGGTTGGGCTGTTTGGGATTCTTCAACCGAATGTTTTCAATACCCCCTTGGCACTCAAACGGTTAAAGCTACTGAAAATCGATCGCGGCTTAGAATAGAAGGCTAAAAAACTCCTATAATTGGAGAAATTGAACTTGATGCTGATAGTAAAGCAATTACAGGCCTGGTATAATACTGGTGAAGTGAGTTTATTATTCACTTCTTGTAAGATCACACATTAATTTTTTTTTTATTTCCCTAAATATCGGATACCAATAAACCGTTTCACGTTCTTTTTTTTCACAAAACGTGTTTGAGAATTTCGGGTGTGACTTAAAATCGATGCAGTCTTATATTCGAATAAATGAAGCAATTTAAAAGATTGGTGAATGTGGACTTTTCTGTCAATTTCAGAAATGCGCATTACTTTACATTATATCATGTAAAATATACAGAAATTAGTATGAACGCATATAATATTGATTTATTTATAACGCACATTTTTGCACATACATCTCAATGGTGTTCTTTCGAATTAATGTTTTGGAGTATTATTGTATTAACTATTTTACAGAAATAGTAATAAAGATGGAAAAATACTTGATTTATTTAAATTTTAAATTAAGAAAAACTTGAGAATTTTATCACCATATGTTAAATATAAGTATCTATACAATCAAAAAATCAAAGTAGCATTTCTTGTCGCATTTCAATATATATTCCATTTCCTTAGATTAAAGTGAATATTTATATATCTTCAACCATTTTTGCCCAAAGCAATTCCTATTTAATGTTTACGACAGTTTCATATAAACATTTGTTGGCTACCCTTCCCCTTTTCTTTGAGCAATTTAGAATCATAAAATATGATTCGTGTAATACCCGATATCAATTACGGTTTATTCAAATCGATACTATTGAATATCGATAAAGGAAGTGAAACGATGCATAAAGAATTGAATTCTTTTGATAGCAGAGCAAACAAATTGCTTCTTTCGGCTTTATACCCGCATCCTATGGTGTGGAAAATGGTGCCCATAATTCATAGAACCACCCCTATGTACCCCCACCCATCCTCAAGACTCTGAAATCGTTTTGGCATAAGAAACATAAGCTTATTTTATTATGGTCATGTTAAAAGTGTAATCGTAGTTGCAGTAAGCGTTAGTAAAAGATGCCAAGAGGGGAAATAAAAATACAAGGCATATAACTAATAAGTACTTTTCTTCAAATGTTATATTATTTTTAAGTTAAATATTTGAAAATATATACGAGGATAAAATCAAATATACAAAGAAGGAAATATATTTTTTGACCGGATAGCCCTTTAAAATATCCTGGAAGGTTATATAAATATTAAATATCTTTTTTCTAAATTATATTTTTCTCGCAAGATTTGATAAGAAATAAAGTATGATCTTACTGTTTGATTAGAGAAATGAGTATTCTCGATTATTTTTACTTATGTTATATTTTCGTTTTTTTTCTAGGATCTAGTAATAAATACACTATTTTCGATATTTAGAAAATATTACTTTCATGGAAACTGACGAAAGAATTACTGGGAAAAAACACATTTTTAATTCGACTAGAATTCAGTAAAAAGGGCAAGCTTAAAAACATTTTAAAATTAATCATAAAGTGGCAGCTGATTTCTTAGAACTTTTTCAAAGTCACATTTCTGAATTAAGTAGAAAATTCCCATTTATATATATATAACTAACTACTTATATTTTGTTTTAAAAATTCATTAGAAATTAACTTTTTGTACTTATTTTAGTAACTGCTTTATTTGGTATTCAGTTGCTTTGTCACATCTTATAACATCCATTCGGATAAGAGATTAACAAATTGCATATATTTTCCAAGACATTTTTCTGAAAAAAATGGTTGCTATAAAATATAAACAAAATATGAGGCTTTTCATACATCTTTTTAACACATATTTTTCATCTAGGATGACTAACAAGATATAAGGGTAGATTAACCACTTCCTGATGGATTCTACACCAAATATTAATCTTATGATGAGCTGCCAACGGTCGCTGTTTACTAACACTTGGAATTTATTTCTACGACCAACACTCTTAATCATTAACTCACATACTCAACAACATTCACTTAAATAGTAGTTACATTTGCGTAGAATCAAATCATCTCTATAGAAAGCGATTTTTAAACTAAAACCACAGTTAAAGAATATTTTCCCCAAGACGATTAGTAGAAGACCCGAATAGAGCCAATTGAGTGAGGGAATATTAACGTCGCCCTGTTCAGCTACACGAGGGCTTTTGGCGACGGACCACGTAAATTTGAACCATGGTCAAGTGACGGAGACGACACCTGAGATAGCACCCCCTCTGCTAACTGCCACACCACACCAACGAGATGACGTTTCAGCTCTGATCGCCCTACACGGTGGGTCTTTAGTGGTACTGGGCTCGAACTCATGACTTGCATGCCATTATCCGATACATTGACCACTTGGCTACCGCAGCCCGCCGAATATAGAGCAGTTACAACTTTCTTCGTAGATGGCGTTGGTTTGAACTTCTTATGAGGTAACAGATTATAGAAAAGCTATAACGATATTGAAGGAGGCACTGTATGGTTCAGATTTTGCGTAATTTACCCACGTTTTGTCCCCTGTAAAAATTTACTCTCAGGCGGCTCATGCAGCGTGTTCAGTGCAGGAACGATTGCACCTTCCGAGTAACTATACTCTCATTTGTGTATCCAACTAGAAAAGGTCTTTCGGTTTCTAATTGTTCATGCATAGTTATATAATGCCAATGAACATGAGTTCCTGTAAAATCTCGCTTACAGATATGCTGCAATTTGCTTGAAGCAACGTTTTGTACCACCTCGCATTGTAATTGGTGGTAGACTTGTTTGACTGCTTTGAGTTTTGTATATCTCGTACACTATTTTTATTGTATTTCGTGCACAAAAATCATACCTGTTTTTTTAACATTGACCTCCCTTCCTATAAGGCCGAGTGGTAGCATTTCGCACTTCCACAACACAGGTTAGAGGTCTATCCTCAGGCTGAGCAAGGTCGGTTCAGCTTTCATCCTTTCAGTGGGTCGATAAATGCTTGCTTGGAACTTAAACACTGGAGGTCTCGCTTCAGACTGACCGCTTGAAAGGGACATCTTGTCACGCCCCTCAGCACCTAATGGTCACGTATACTAGGATGGGCACAGTATGCCCTGTCCCTCATGGGCTGTTGCGCACTGAGTTTGAATTTCCTTCATATTTTTTCACCAGTTATAAAGGCTCGTTCAGCCAAGGGAATTTTTTTACACAGGTGTTTTTCAATCGTTTCTTACTTCATGTACCGACCACTCATTCATTTCATAAATTAAAATTGGTCGTGTGTAAGAAAGGGATGATCGTTACGAGTTCGTGACTAATAACATATCGAGTAGTGGGTTCAGTTTCTGACGCAACTGAAGACCCTACCCCGCTATATGAAGAGGATGATGCACAATGTTTCAATCGTCTCTCATTCCTCACGTAGGCGAATGTAGAAGTTTGGAGAGTGAGATGCCTGATCACGTGTGTCCTCGTCACTTGACTGTGACTCAAAATTGCAAGTATATCGCCAACAGACACAACGTTCCACTTTTCAGTGGGACGTTAATAAACAATCAATATCAGATTTCGGTGTATGAATGCTCTTATCATTCCAACTGTCAAGACAGCTGCAGTTTTAACCAATAACCGTTGACCCGCCTTGTAGCAATTCACATTAAATTTGTCGAGAGATGAAACGTCCTTTCGTTGATGTGGTGTGATCGCTAGGCCAGCTTAGGTGTCGACCATGATTCAAAATTACGAGGTCCGTCACCAAAAGCCCTCAAAGAGCTTGAACAGTGTGACATTAATATCTACTCACATACTCACTCAGTCAAGCCAGCTACACACACAATTTATGCGGAGTCAGCAATATTATTTTTAACACCCTGTTATATAAGATTCACTTGTTTGTAATGGAATCGTTGAACTCGATCATTACCCACTTTAAAAGGACAGATTAATTCAAACTTTTGTTCACTTGTCCAGGACCGCGATAATAGAAAAATTAAATAATTTTGTTCCATTGTTTTGATCAGGATCATCAGGATTAACGATTTCCCATTTTCAGATCCCATCCCGCATTTGGCGACTAATTTCAGATCTTATTCCCAGATTTGTCAATTAATTCCATATTTGACGACTAAAATATTAAGTTACAACTTAGTTCGATTAACTATAGAAAAGTGTTTTTTTAGTTTTCTTAAACTATATTTTTTATTATCTGAAAATCTCACAAATGCTTTTGGTAAATATATAAATATTTAACACAGATTAAAATAATAAATATATATTATTTAAATCTCCGTCTAAAACATGTTTTTTAAGGACAAATCTGTAATGATATACTTTACTATCTGAATAATTTAGAAACATAACTCAATATGTGCATAAATGCATTGTTAATTCGCCGTTCTAGCGTTCATATTTTATCCATATAAGGCAGTGTTTTTAATCTAGTATGTGCAAAATTTATCAAATGAAATTGTTTTTTAAATACTTTAAAATTAAAGCGGAAATGATATGCATTAAAATCAGATATCTCTAATTGAATGATATAATGCATGATTGTCACAAAAATAAATATTTTTAAAATTAAATTTACAGATGTAGCAGTAAAGAGAAATTGAAATTTATTAAAAAAATAGCGTTTTATAGTATTTTCATTTCTTTTTTAAAACATATTTGTCAAGTATAAGTAAAAACTAACCAGTTTCCATGCATTATATGGACTTAAAAATGTACTAATATATGCTAAGTTTCGGAATATTTGGTTCTTTTTTCAACTCACAACAAATATATTTCACTTCCATTGGTTTAATTGGTGTGTGTTTATAGTATGGTATTATAACTTAAAATAACTGGATGGAAAAAAAGAAATTGGCAATTCTATAACCAATTTCAAATTTAGACTTTCACTTATGTGAAATAATACATGATAATTTTTTTCTTTAAAATAAGTGTAGATTTAGTATATCGTTAGCCTAGTTATCACAGAATGCGTAACTTCATCTGAGGTGCTAATTTGATATCTGAATGCTACGCGCCAACTTGTTGTTTGTGTTCTCCAAGATGGGCGATAACATTATAATATAGTTAGTTACCTTGATATTTGAATCGTCTGGTCATGTGTATTGTCATTTTTATCGGGCACGATTAAGGAATCACGCCAAACGGCGCTTGGCACGTAGCACTCGTATATCAAATTAGTCTCCTTTGTGGAGTTAAACATTCTAATAATTAGG
The DNA here is from genome assembly GCA_019973935.1 of Trichonephila clavipes. Taxonomy (NCBI): domain Eukaryota; kingdom Metazoa; phylum Arthropoda; class Arachnida; order Araneae; family Nephilidae; genus Trichonephila; species Trichonephila clavipes. The sequence goes on along the minus strand of BMAU01020281.1, from coordinate 259,515 downwards.
GCAACGATATGATTTTCTCTTTTTACAGCTTAAGAAACTTTCTTTTCTTAAGAAACTAAGCAGCTTTTATTACGCGTTTTATATATAAAAAAAGTATACAAAATATGGAACTAGTTTGATATCACGGGGCAAGGCACCAAGTGCTGCTTGACACGAAAAAGGAATCACGCCAAACAGCGTTTGTTGTCGCTGGAATGGAATCGAATCCAAGATGGCGGCTTACGGTATCAAATCGTCAGGAAGACAATTTAAAGGATTGTTTTGAAATATATTTCAAAAGAAGAATAAAGGAACAGAGATAGAGAATAACTGAGATCAATCAATAAATAATGAATAACAATAATACATAATAAACATTAACATACACCACTAATATTATGCAATGTATAATAATCTTATAATATAATTTAATAGTAATTATATATAATATTCATATTGTATAACTTAATTTTATTACATATGATAATAATAAAGTAATACAATTTATAGTAATTGTAAAAATGAATAGTCATTGTATTGTAATATAAAAATTATGCATAAGGATGATTATATAACGTAATAATAAAAATAAATAGCATATGTAATAATATTTGTAAGTAAATATTATAAAGAAACAATTATAAATAATGAATATTATGATTACATATAATGTATATAGTTGTATTTTTATAATATAATATTTTTATGCCTACATTTACTATGTATTTTATATTATATTATTAATAAAGTAATTGCATAATATATATTAAAATTAAAAATGAATATCAATTAAAAAGTACTGAAAAAAAATCTTGCAATATTCCTAAAACTGCAAAAATATCAAGGTAACCATATTGTAGTGTTACCAACCACCTTGGCAAACATAAACAACTTGGCGTTCCCTCGTGATATCAGACTAGCCCTCAACATATTAAAAAAATACAAATATTTTAAAGCAAGTTATGCAAGTATTTTGAAACAATATCATTAAATATATTAAACAATTATTTTTGAACACAGTTAAATTAATAATGTGAACTTATAAAATTACGAGGATTTTTTCTGGGGAACGTTTTTTATTCTCAGCTTCCAATGTTCAAAAAGAAAAGAATAAACTTTTCACATATATTCAAAGAAAATATAATTTACATCATCAAATGTATTCTTATGAAATAATAATTTATGGTTAAAATAATAGAAACAAAATAGTTAAAATAATTTTATTTTTTTCTTGCAAAACATGCGGTTTTATATTTATTTTTTATTTCAATAGGGAATCTTATATATTGTATCATTAATTTTTCAAAAAGGTACACATACATTTGTGGTTCAATATGATTAATGTATACTGCAGAAATTTGCGGATGCTGTTTCGAGAATATCATGTGTTAAAAAAGAGTGAAATTCCCTATTTAAAAAAAATCAAATCGAAACCACATTTTTATGTGTTTCGAAATCCTCATTCATCCATTGATTATGATGGCCATTATTCCCGAATCATTTTTTAAAGATAACATTCAGAAAAAAGTTATGAATGATTGTTGTTCACATTCATTATAAATCTTTTCCTATAAATATAAGAAAAGATCCGAAGAATGTTATTCCACAATCTATTTCTATTATCCAGAGTAACCAGCAAAACAAAATGCGACGTGTCTTCAAGAACAACGCCTGGGAAAAGTTGAAAAATGGTGTTTAACGGATAATTTCAACGGAACCCGGGTAAAAACAGTAAACACATCGAAGAGGTGCCAGATGCGCCTGCCTTTTTAAAACAGTTACAAAACAAACCGATAACATTGAAAAATCGCTTTGGCCATCATCTTGCGCTGGCGTCGTCGACCCATCAAGTTCATGGAACACAAACACAATCGCCAATGACACACACTCAACTTTAGGGGAAAAAAATGAACTTTTTTTTATCTCATCCATTTTTCCCCCATCCGCCTCTGCAAACCAAGTGATAAATGTTTGCTCCTGCATTAATCTTGCATCGTTTTTTGATAAAAAAGAATAGAAAGGTTAAAAATATAGAAAAACGCGAAGAAGAAATGAAATATTCGTTCGAGGATTCGTATTCTTTGCAAGATGGTTCTTTATTAACGTTAACTTTGGAAATAATTCTGTAAAATAAGGATTTCTTCTTCTACTCTTTTTTTGGAGATAGTGTTAAATAAAGAGATAGAAAAAAAAAGAGATATTTGGTTTTTAATCTTTATCAGATACGTATGAAGAATCTTTCGATAAGAACTAGATTATTAGTATCTTTATGGATTGCTTAAAGTACTTATTTCCATTTGTGGAGAGTTTTACCGATTGTCACTCGTAGGAAAAAAGGTTTAATGTTTTCTCCCCCTTTCGAATTGTTTAGTTACTCGAAGCTTTGTGGATTTCTTAGAATGGAGATATACTCAAAGTTATTTATAGAGTTATTTTTACTTTTACAAAATGTGTATAAAAATAAAATGAGAAGTTTCTGAATCCACATTGGTGTCTTAACTCTTCTAGGCGCGCTTTAAAAAGTTCCATCCATAGGCGCGCGGCATCTCTCAGATGCATCACCTCATACTTACGTTTGAAGACGATTTAATTATTTTATTGGTGAGGTTTGACATTTAAAGATATTCTTTTTTAAATATTATTTAATGTGAAATAAAGAAATGAGGTTGCAGTGTCTGATTACCGTTGGCATACTGTTTGGAGGTAGATTCTTTAAGAGTTGGCGATGTTCCCCCACATCCAGGGGTAGGGTTACTGTGTTTAGAGAAGAGGGTTTCTTTACCCGAGAGAGTATAGTTAGGAAAGAGAGGAAACCCCTTGTTTTTGTAGTCGCGAGGCGCTGAACTGTTTTGGGTAGAAGAAAATGGAATTATTTCGGTGAGAACCGGCGTCCGGTTTGCTGTACCAAGAATGGAGTTTCTTGGGAGGGTTTTAACACGGAGGACTGTGTTTGAATTGATTGATTTGAGAAACGACGGACATTGTAGTTTGATTGTTATTTGATGATAGCGATCATCAAGATAATTGCATGCAATGAAGAGAACTGTAGTTAATCAAGATAAATTACACTGCTGGAGAATTGCTAAGGACGGATCACAAATTGCTATGTAGCATAACATTAAGCGAGACATGAGGCCTAGTAGGATAAAATATAGTTTCCACACTGTTCAGAAATTAGAATAAAGAATATTTATTGTTCTTGGAAAGTACAAAAGCTGTGAAACATCTGAAAGAAAAAAAAATGTTCATTTGATCTGCATACGGAGAAATGGAACAATGCATCTAAAAGTCAGCAGGCACCTTAAAGAAAGGTATCAGTACGGGATATGTCCACCGTGGAGTGTGATGCAACATTCCACGTCGTATCATACTTTGCACAACATTATCCAGCAGCTGTTGAGGCAATTTATCCCATTCCTCTGTGAGTGCACGGATGAGGGTGTTCTTGTTTGTCGGAGGATAGTTTTGACCAGCAACTTGCCTCCCCAAAGCATCCCACACATTTTCAATGGGATTTAGATCTGGAGAACGCGCTGGCCATACGAGACGTTGAATACCCTCGCTGTCTAGACAATCCTGAACAGCGAGTGTTCGATGAAATCTTGCGTTGTCGTCCATAAAAACAAATTTATCACCGACAGCCCCATGGAAAAGACGAACATGAGGAAGTAGAACTTCATCAATGTATCATTGGCCCGTCATAGTCCCATTCGCAACCACATGTAGGCGCGTGCGGCCATTGATCATGATGCCGGCCCCACCATGATACTGCATGTCGGATATCGGTCCTTTTCCTGGATATTTTCTGGACGATAAGCAGTACCACTCTCGCGCCAGATCAGTTGGCGTCTACAATCCGATGACAGACTGAACCTACTCTCATCTGAGAATAGTACGCATGCCCAGTCCTGTTCAGTCCCATTGTGATGCTCACGACACCATTGAAAACGGGCAGTACGGTGCTGTCTGGTCAATGGGACACACACAACAGGACTGCGTGCGTATAGTTCTCCTCCCCTCAAACGTCTGGCAACAGTTTTTCGGGAGATCTGCTTTTCTGAGGCAGCAAGAAACTGATTTGCCACCTGCTGAGCTGTGGTGCGCCTGTTCCTTTTGCTGATAGGACAATATATCTCTGTCTTCTGCAGGCGTCGTACTTCTAACACGACCTCCTCCGTGCCGTCTACTACACATTCCAGTAGTTTTAAATGACTTCCACAGCCGTGAAACAACGCTGTGAGCGATGTCGAACTCCCTGGCAACATCTGTTATTTTTCGCCTTTTTTCGATCTTTCCAATAATTCGGCCACGCATAAAATCACCTATGTGATGTCGGGAAGACATGGCCAAAATTTTAAGTTCGTCTATTAAATCTTTCCTGTAAAACTTTGACATGAAACAACAACTGTCCACACGCGTCAAAACCTTTAAAGCTCTTATGAACGCTATCACGTGATGAACAGACGTGGAATAAAAATTTGCATATATACTCATACTTCTTCTTACTAATATCCCGCACTTATTCTAATTTTCCACATTTTGCTTCCTGTCATTTTGTGGTTGCTATGGATGATGGTGTTATCCGTCCTTAGCAATTATCCAGCAGTGTATGTGTAGTAGTTGATTATATGGAAATGTATTTAAGAAAGTGATAAAGTTATTACATCACAGAGATATTTATACGAAAAAACATCAAAACGATAATAATTAGTTATCACCGTGTCACCGCTGTTTACATAGTTGCAGTCTTCACAAATCATCTTGCAATATTCATGAGATATAGGTTTTTTGTATAATGCATTACCAAATTTTAATAATCTTTTCTTGATGTCCTGAGTGAAGAGTGAAATGTACCTTTTCCAAGTTCCTGGTGATGTTTCTCTTGGTGTTTCGTCTTGAATGACGCTTTATATATTTGATATTTTTTCAATCCTGATTCAAAATGAACAAGGCCTCTGAATGTTGCACTCAGACCGTCTTCGCAGGTGCTCTTTTAAAATTTAGTGATCTATTTTCCTAGATATGTGCGTGAGTATTTGAGTGATATTTATTACGATTTAGATATTTTTGGAGTTTTGTTCCAGCTACATTGAGGATTGATTGAAATACAGTCACTGGCAAGACGCACAAAACCGCACAGATGTATCTGAACTCCCAGCAAAAAAAAAATACTATCAAACAAAAGTTACAAAATTCTTTTTTCGTATTTTCCTATAAAACTGAAAACTACACTAATGGTTGACGTTGTTGGACACGCTGCATCTATCGGATTTCTTGGGCCCTTTCACCCAAAATATGAAGAAATCACACTAGTCCTTGACACTAAATACTAGGGCGAGTGATGAAAGGCAGATAGAAGAGAGGAGTGTCCAAACCTACCGTGTGGACGCAGCACCAAAACTATTTTTATTATATATCTGAGAGTTTCGCCCGCGGGTTCCGCCTCTGAGGGTTAAGGGTAAGTCGTAGAAATAATTGAGCGGTATAACTGAGTAGTCGTTGCGTTGAATTCATAGCCAGTGATGCTTGAATTTTGTCTTTGTCTAAAGACCCTTTGGCCCCGGTAGCTTAGTGGATATGGTCATTAGCTCGTGGAAGGCATTTCATGAGTTCGTGCCCTCGTACCACTGCCTTGTAGAATGGCTGATACCCGTTAAATCAGTCAAGGCTCAGAGTCGTGTTTTTATGATGTAGGAGTTTGGAGAAGGGATACCCCACCTCAGATGTCACCTCTTCACTTGACAGAGGTTCAAAATTCTGAGGTCTGTCATCAATAGCCCCATATTCCCATATGTGATGTTAATAAGTATTTCTCATTACTTTATTTTCTACTTTATTCATTTTTAACACAAGTAATCTCAAAGTAAATGTGATAAAAATTATTATACATGTCTTAGGAAATGAAAAGAAAGGCATTTTTAAATCAATTCATGTGTATAGCCTGTTATTAGGGGAATATTGTTTGAAAAAATGTAAAATACGTAAATGCAACGTACATTTCCTTTGTTTCCCAATTGCACGACAGCTAAGGGTGGGCCTTGGCCTTCCCGAAAATTCCATTTGAGGCTGCCTTGTCCTTGTTTTTGATATTGGTTATTTTCAGATCTTTTTCTAGGCAATTCAATCCACCTCGGTCTTCCTCTTTTTCGAGTACCATATGGTCAGGCCACAAAGATCCTTTTTGTGATTCGATTGTCGTTCAATATTCTCAGGTGTCCTGCTCATTTTAACCTTTGTATTGCAATGAATTTAACAATATCTGCTTCTTTAATAAGTATACAAATTCTTTAACATGCCTTTGCGTGATCAGAAAATGCCCTCATACTGAAACTCAATCGTGTTGATATTTAATTTAGATTTATCTTGTTTTATTGCAGAAGCAAAGTTGAATAACTTATTTGCTTCATTCTGGAAGCCATGTTAGGACTACAGTAGATGGATCTCATGATCTTAAAAATGTCGCAAACCAGAATGGCACCTGAACTAGCACAATCACTCTTTGTTTCATCAATGTGAGCAATCTAAACTCCAACAGAAATAAATTGCATTAGTCTGATTGCATACGATTCGGTCTCTGAAAATGAGATTCGAAATTACTGTCAACCAGATCACTTTGAGAAAAAAAAAGTAAAGTTAAGTAGATATATGAATGAAAGGTAGAATAAATATGGAATACCTTACGAAATAATTTATTACAACTTGTTTGACGATCTATTGCTTTCATCAGTTTTAATATGTAAATACAAAATACTTTCATGTGCTAAAAACACACAAGTCAGACCTACACAAATGGTATCTATCAAAAACAGAGACACACTGATCGAGATATTTCCTCGCCAATATATGGGCCAATGAAGAGATGTCTCTTAAAAAATGTGGCTTGAAGAAACATTGATTGGTGTTACCAATTTCACCAGCGAATAATTTTAACACCTTGTAAGAAGCACACATACACCGACCAGAAGAGATTTAGTGTCTAAATCATAACGCTATGTGTTAGGTTTGTATTTTGTAGTGGAGTTTATTTTCAGTTGGGTAAACTTAAAAATAATGTATTGAAATCAACATTTTTGGTGAAGAATGTATATATTGATCAATTCAATGCATCTTTTTGAAAACTATCATTCAAAATATTATAACCATGGTATTATTTGGCAAATTTTTAAACTCTCTCAACAAATCACCAGCGGAAAATGGATTGTCTCGTTCTATAACAACTACCTTAGTCCTAAGAAATGTTGTCATGCTCAGATAATCCTAGAAAAGAGAAAATACAATTCACCTAAAAAAATTCATGAAATTCTCACCCCTTGCTTCAAGTCAATATTTCTTATATATTTGCACCCTTCTAACAAACCCCATTCACCAGAAATCCCTCGGAATCTTCTGTAATGAATTCATATTGCAATAGGGGCGTAGTGCCAACATTCGGTTAAATCCGTGTCAGCATAGAAGAAATAACCCGGAAACAGAATTTTGTTAAACTTCCATTCAGGTATTTCAGGGTTTCCCAAAGGGTTTTTCGGATGCGGAACGAAATGGTGTATGGAGGAGAAAAAATAACGTTTTCAAGTAGGTGGATAGTCCATTATTCATAAACTTCGTAGGGGATGGGAAGCAGTTGGTGGAAAGCACCCGAGTTTTAATATCCGTGGACAGACAGATGGGAGAATAATAACATGGAGCGGCCTCTGTTTTGGGAATGGAACAGGAAGGAGAGATGCTTTAAAATTCCAATTGCTAGCCACACGCGGACTAAGGGAAGTGAAGGATTTCCGTATTTCTAAAGTATATATCAATCTGTATTTTCTCTTTTTTTTATCCCTCAAAGTGAAATTTGTTTTTAGAAACCGCTTTTAGAGAGCGGGTGTGGAGAAATCTCCAAAACTTTGTTCCGCTTACGCATTGACAAGAAAAGAAAACTAAACTACTTAATACAGCAAGCAAATTATTGTTCTGGCATTTTTTGTTGGTTGCTGTTCTAAGAGGTTTATTTTAAAATCTAAGAGAGTACATTTATTTTTTCTTTATCATAATCAAATACGATGGTATCTTACGCCCATATTCACCGCTAACCTGACCGCCGGTTAGAGGAAGGAAACCGGGGTTTCGCCGAAAACGTTATTCACCATCGCAAGTTAATAACTTAACTCCGGTTCAAGTTAAAAAATCCTTACCCAGGATCACATCCGGGTTAGTTTTAACCGCACATGCGCAGTAAGCGATTTTTCGAGTGTTTACGTTTTTGTGCAAGTTTTGAAGTAGTTTGAGTTTGGATAGATTTTTAGTTTACGATGAATACCATTCAGAAAGTTTCCACTGTTACTCAATTAGATTTTTTAGAAAAACTGGAAACCAGAAAAGTCAGAAAATTCTATTATATGTAAGTGCGGCTTCATCAAAGCCACCACCAACTCTTTTTCGTACTGCGTAAAATAAATTCTGTTGGCATTCATTTTAAACAGATAGCGATACACGAGGTTAAAAACAAGCTGGCACGAGGCGAAGACAGAAATTGTAGCTCCAGCCGGAAGTCACGGGGTTTATTTCGACCAGTAAATCCAAGTTAAGAAACTCAGAGTCAATTAACTGGAGGTCGAAAAAGAGCTGTGAATTGGAGTTCTAACCTGGGGTTGACTGCCGGTAACTTAACTCCAGGTTTCATCGCTGGGTCAGGTTAGCGGTGAATACGAGCGTTAGAGGCTATATGGTTAGAAAACATTCCAACACTTGCTTAAACTTGATTGTTGGTGACCTAACGTTCATCTTTGGTTAGAATACCAGTTATACCAAAAACAAAACAACTACAACAAAAAAAGAATCGCATGGGATAATAGGAGCGTTTTTACTTCAGAGTGCACACCGTTGCCTAAATGTCAACACCACGAACTCCTGAGCATGGGGTACGAGCCTGATGTCACTGAAGACGCGCCGTGTAGAGGGTCTGATCAACTTAAAATCTGTCGATGACCAAAGTCCTCCCGTTGGCATGATGTGGAAATTAGTTGAAAGTGCCAGCCCAGGTATTACTATTAACATGGACCTTATGGCTAGAGACCTCGTGGTACCCTAGTTAAGGTACTTAGGTGAAAACTCCATGATAATGCAATCGTTGATAAATTTCAAGAAATCTTGCCAGTGACTGAAAATATTCAGCAGTTGTTCCTCGTAATAATTTCAAACAATTTAACATAGTGCGTAAAGTTTTTGGTGAATCATTTGTTTTTCAGATAATGTTTAGTTATTGTTTGACTGGGACCTTAAGTTCAATGTGTAAATATCGAAATTTAAATTAAGCTTCGATATCTACATATTATATCCGATTTTAAAGGATTTTCTTTAAATTTAACAAAACTCTTCAAAGTCGAATGTATGTCTGGGTTATATTTCTATAAAAGAACATATTAATCCCTTTGTTTATTGTATAATCCACATAAAATTCTAAAACAATCTAAAAAAAACTTTTTAAATAATTAACTTTTAAAATAGACAGGAAAAAATAACCATTTTCAAATTTTTTCGAATAAGGAATAAGTTTATTAAAATGATTGAACTCTCTAAATCACAGTACTTCTCAAACTTTTAATATTTGCGACCCAATTTTCAATTACAATTTTCATCGCGCCCCCTCCCATACAATAACAATGTATTAAATTAAAAAATAATGTACTTTAACTTTAAAGCTACTGGTCCAAATTATCAAGATAAGTATTAGATTTTGTATATAATTTTGTATATGACAAGCCCACATGGGGTCACTGGTAATTAATAAATTTGTTCTTAACTTAGTGTTGTTAAATTAATTATCAAAAACATTTGTAGTACTGATATATTTATAAGTGTATTATATATCGATGCAAATGTGTATTTTATTTTTTTATAATGTCAGAATGTACTTTTTGTGTTTTCTTTCAGAAAATTAATAATATTTTTAAATAATGTTATATTTTCGACTTTTCGATATGCTCCCATCCTCGCACAGTTTCAGCAACACTGTTCTGAATTTAAAATATATAACATAACATTTAAAATAGATTCATTTCTTATATAAATGCATTAATATAAACCAATAACGATGAGTTAATATGATACTAGTTGAAATTTTATTGACTAACTGAAACTGCTTTCCTTTAAGAAATAATATATAGTATCCTCAAAGGACGTAATTATTGTATGTTTCTCTTTTGTAAATGCATAGTAAAACGCTCAATAAATTTCAAATGATGTTTTTAAGCATTTGTTTACATGGGCTGCATTCTACAACTCTGGCAGATATCCAACTTTTACATAAAGGAATAACTAATTATCCAGGGCTTGCAAGCTGTCAGAATTGTTCTGTTGTATAGAACATCAAATCATTCAAACGAACTAAAGATAGCAACTGCGTCATTTTGCAGCTGTTGTGTGGGTTACCCTCGATTTATTCTTGAGGCTTCAGTGTTAGACACATTAATAGTATTTGACTTCACACAACAAAAAGGAATTCGTTAATGGTACTGATTTCAGTAGGTTTTTGTAGGTTCATGTTAAAATTTTCTTAATTTTTTAATTTAAATTTGATTTAATGGAAATTATATTCTTCATTTAGATTTATCTCGCAGAAACCCGACAAATAGTGTGATGAGGAATCACTTATTCTATAAAAAAAAAGTCCTCACGTTAGTACGTGGTACTAATTCTGGTGTAGAGATTGGCATCTGACAGTATTTATGTAATGTAAGACGCACATTACCTACAGTTAATGGACCTTCCTTTCTGAATGAAAGGAACAACCGGAAGTGCTCAACTTAACCGCATAAATCGAATAAAAATCTGATATAGCCAGCATTTTAGAGTACGATTCGATTATTTGATTCTATACTGAAATGAACCACAAGATGGGCAAAAACTCACTTCACGACATTAATTGAAAGGAATATGGATTTTAGGCTTAATATATATTTGTTTACATGCATGATGTAAACTGGGAACGTTTTTAGTAAGGCGTGTTAAATGGTATTTCTCAGAAGTCCCTTAGTCCAGTTTTCAAATATGGAGCATTATATTAAATTTTTCATGAAAACTTTCAACATCCTTTTTATACATCTTGGATTCCGTGATGTAAATTGGTTATAAATTTGAATTTCAAGGTTGTCATTGGAATCGCAGTGAGAGCTATTGGTGACGAATCTCGTATTACTGAGCCGTGGTTAATCCTTTGCTTGTCTTATATAAACTCGGATGTATTTGATTTTTTGGATTCGAGATAATTTTAAAATAGACACGTTTCTAGATTTATTTTTTATGAATACAATTACAAAAACAGGGTGTGTTGCCTTAAAGAAAAACTATGTCAAGGGATCATAACCTATAGTACGGCAGAACAAGATAGAAGTATTTGAAGCAATTCTTGGTTTTCTTGTGGAAGAAAATTACCCTGCAATTTTCACAAACATTGTGGGTAAATATAACACACTTCGAAGGTTAACTCTATCTTGTGGCAACCTTGGTACCTCATTCCCCATTTTTCTTTCGTACTAGTTAGGTAGCTCAATTTGTACACCATGGTCTACAGTTCATTATTGCGATGTAAAATCAATTTCATGAATTTGGCAGGCAATCCAACTGTTTGTTGCCTACAGTATACACCAAGGATCGGCAAACTGTGGCATGCGTGTCCAATATAGCACGCGGTAAAATCCTCAATGGGTCTTTACACTCCTCTACAAAGTTATATTAAGTTTAAAAAAAACGTCCTGCCTCTCTGTTTTATGTGCTTCAAGCATTTCATCTCATTTTGTTTCATTCGCAGCGCCGATACTCAAATATCGAATATTTTAGTCAAAAGTACAATTTAGTTAGATGCAAATCATGCGTTTTATGCTAATTTAATTATACGACATGTTCTTAGTTTTATTGTGATAATTTGTATTTCATTTGTTTAATTATTGTAAGGATTCACACTCGCGTAAATATTTAACTCAAATAGCCACTAAATATAAACCTTGAATGCCCACGGTTTTCAAGACTCTTGGACGAATGGCTATGGATTCGTACAACAAAGAGATTGGACTGAATGTTATTTCGCGGCAGAATCGTATGTCGCACGTCAAGTGTTCAAATGCATTTTAAAACTAAACATCAATCCAATTAACAATTATCAATCCAATTTAAGAACACCTATAAGAAACAGGGTTATAAATATGTTACTCAATGCAACATCTTTTTACAAACAATAGGAACCAAACCTAAATCTATCTATATAAATAACTAATATATTATAAAACTTTAAATTCCTTATATTTGCATGTATTACCGTAGTCATCGAATTATTTCAGATATTTCTTACTCTCCAGCAACCCGGATCATATTGGCAGATTGGTTTTGTACACCACAGGCACAAGGTTGTGACCACTGATCTACTCTATGCTACAAAGGTTATACCCCACTGAGCTGTCATTCTTCTCTTCAAGCTCCCGTACTTCACCAATGTAAGAAACTTTGGTCTCACTGGCTTAACGTCTTTCAGTATCTCTGTGTGGCCGTGGTAGCCGAGTGGTATAGGTATCGGGCCGTGGCTTGCTTTGTCACGGGTTCGAGCCTAGTACCACTAAAGACCCGCCGTGTAGGGCAGCGATGCACGTTAAATCTGTCGAGCTGAAACGTCCTCCCGTTGGTGTGGTGTGGTAGTTAGGAGAGGGTGCCAACTCAGGTATCATTCCACGTCACTTGATCATGGTTCAAAATTACGTGGTCCGTCGCCAAAAGCCCTCGTGTAGCTGAACAGTGCGACGTTAATATTCAATCAATCAATCAATTCAGTATCTCTGTATATTGGATCTTGAGTACAATTAGATACGAACTAACTATTTTACAGAAAAAAACGCCGTTCATAACTATGAACTTCATTTCACATTGGTGAAAATTCGATTCTCCCAAAACCTGTAGAGAAGAAACCTATCTGCCTTCTTAAATGAAAATGACCCCCACAGGTCATGTTGTGATTGAATAAAGGAAATTTTCATTTACATACTGGCATCAGTGGAGCACACAAAGGAAGGGGATCCTGGGGGTCCGGACCCCCCCAAAGTCCTTGATTTTTTTTCCGATTGATTATAATTCTAAGTACATAGTACGTAAAGTTTAATTAAGTATTTGTTATTAATGATTAATTTTATTAATTAATGCTAATTATTTATTCAATAATTAGTTTTTTACTATGTTTTGTTCCCGAAAATCGACAAAATCAATAGGAGCATGATACAAAAATTGTGAACTTTCGACCCCGGATCCCCCCCTTGAACATATCCTGTGTGCGTCACTGACTGGCATAACATAATTTTTTCACACTACTGGTGGCCGCAGGAGCCTAGTGGTCATGGTTCCAACTCGTGGCCAGTATGTTATGTGTTCAAACCATAATGCTATTGAAGATCAGCCATGTTGAGGTTCTGATGCATGTTAAATATGTTGAAGCTGAGAGTCTACCCAATGCCGTCCATGTCACTTGACTGCAGTTCAAAATCTCAAGGTACGTAAAAATAACTCTCCTGTCGCTTAGTAGTGAAGAGTGAATATACACTCCCTCACCAACAATGCTCAACTGTATATTTTTTCATAACTAAAATCCTAAGCCTTGATTTTCCAAATGCAACAAAAAAAAATCAAAGAATTATTTATAAAAGAAAAAAAAAATATATATCATTCACAAATGCTAAATGTATCACTTTTGCATCTGTATTTTGAAGAAAAATACCCACGATCCCATTTCCCTCCCCAACACACCTTAAGAGCCTCGCCGACCCCTCATTGATCCCATTTCCAGCGAGGCTTAAATCACTGACACAAATGCAAATTTTCGCTCCCATCTTTCAAACACACTTACGCTCAAGGCATCGTGTCTCGCGGAGTTTAATCAGCAGTGCCGGCGAGCGAGACGATCGAAGCGGTATTAAGGTTACGCTAAATCTTTCATAAGTGATCGCGTCTCTATCGACGGAGTACTGAAAAGCTTATTATTAAATTTCACCCTCTTAATCATGATCTATAGGTTGCCTTTTCTCCCGGAATGCCTCCGTTAGCGCGCGGCGTCCTGTAATGAATTCTGACGTCTTAGAAACGAAACCCCAAAGGGGAGGTCACTTAGCAGAAATCTTCAATTCGAAGTCCCGGGAGCAGAGCGTAGAAGAAGCAAGTTCGATTTCATGCTTGTTTGATGTCGAAGAAAGGTTTCTGAGACTATGCGAGTATACAATACGTCGGAAGAAAATGCTGTTTTGTGCGTTATTTCTGAATAATTATGAGTGCGCAAGCGTTTGTGGTTTCGGCAAGTGAAAGGGAAGGTTTGTGATGATGTTGGTATAGTGAAGAATTTGTGAAGATAAAGGTCGCGCTCGAAATTTTTGAGCTGGCTTAGTTTGTTGTGGAATTCTAGAATTCTTAATGATTTTGATGACTTGTTCTAAGGAATTTTTTTTTTACAATTTCTATAGCTGTGTTTACAGAATTTTAAGGGGTCCGACTACGTTCGGAACCGTGTTTTTAAAAAAGCGCATAAATGGATAATTTTCATGATATTTAGTGTCACATAGATTAGAATACATGCATAAAACTGTTTTAAGGTCATTTTGATAAAAGAAATTATGTAAATACAATATTTAGGCAAAAAATTAACTTAGAATAACCATTTTTCACAAAATGGTCTCCTTTTGTGAAAACTGTTTCTGTTATTATAATATTTTGCCTGTGTATAGCTCAGACCTCTCTACTGAGGCTCAACTATGATTTTTAAAAAATTCACTATATTTTGAGAGTTACAACCAATTGAAATAATTATCGGCATTTCTTTCTTTAAATTTCTCTGCCCTCTGTTGTCTTAAAAATGGATAAACCCACTTCTAAGTTATATGTTTCAAAAATTCTAGTTGAGCCTCTGAACAGAGATCTGAGCTATATACAGGCAAAATATTATTATAATAGAAGCATTTTTCACAAAAGGAGAATATTTTGAAAATTGGTCATTCTACGTTCATTTTTTGTCGAAATATTGAACTTAAATCATTTTTATCGTAATAATATTCTTAAAACAATTTTATTTACATTTTCTAATCTAAGTGACACTAAATATCATAAATATTATCTATTTATACGCTTTTGCAAAATAACGGCTCCGAACGTAGTCGGATACCTTAAACTGAGTGCTTCATATTGTACAAATCTATTAATATTTGTTAATTGTACAACACTAATATATCATATACATTCTTTTAAAAGCAGTGGAAAATAGGAAAACCATTGAGAATTGAATTTAATCGAATGTTAGGAAACACTGAAAATGCAAACCATAAAATTATTTTTTTACACTACTTTTACATTTACTTTTAATTATAATTCATACTTTCACAATAGTAGCATTCCCCTAAGAAAAATGTTTCAAATTAAACTTTTTTTTTGTTAATATTTTTCATGTTTTCTTAAAGGTGCTTTTTATTTCAACGGAAGCAGCGGAGTTAAAAACAGATAAACTGTGGTACAGAAATAGATTTTATGTTTTTTCAAATATTTTTAAATAAAGATATCAATAATTGCATAAGATACACCATGCTAGGGATTCTTCATTGCTAGAAACAAAGCTTTGAATTTTCTCTGTATTTCTAAATTATTATTTTTCATTCGTGGGATGCAATGTATTTTTTTAATTACTGCTCTTAAGTAGCGTACAATTTGTTTTCTCTTATTTTGCATCTATATCTGAAAAAGTCAAAGAATATTTTTTTACCCAAGTATAAACTGATTAAGCTGTGGTACGAATATTCTTCATTTCCACATTTCCACTTGGGATAGTTTCCATAAAAATTATCCACTAAGCTTTTTAATTAATAGAAGTCATAATAGAAACAACACAGAGAAAGCTTTTATTGCATTTAGTCTACGATGTCCAGCCCATCTTTTTGTCCATCTGCTCCAACTCAAGGATGTCCATCTTGTAAAGTCGAGAAAGGAACGAAAAAATATAAATTTACACCACAATTGAGTGTGTACGCCCTGATCTTTGCTTGTTTTCAACACTGTTTTTCGTTACTTGAATCTCTTAATAATGTTAAAAACAGTAGAC
The DNA here is from genome assembly GCA_019973935.1 of Trichonephila clavipes. NCBI lineage: Eukaryota > Metazoa > Arthropoda > Arachnida > Araneae > Nephilidae > Trichonephila > Trichonephila clavipes. The sequence continues at coordinate 243,443 of BMAU01020281.1, read as the reverse complement.
TTACTCAGTTTCAATATTTTTCCTAAATAGCGAATTGATTTCCCCTCTTTCCAATGACTTATTACGAGATTTCGCATATCAACCGATATATCTGTTTTTCGCCATTTTTTCTATAAATAATCTTATCTGTTGAAACATTTGTGTTTAAACTTCTAGTCTAACAAAGTAGTGTGAAATTAAATTCTATTCATGTGCTGTATATTTGTTAAATTTCTCATTTCAAAAGTGTCCCAATACTTTTTTGACTTTGAATTATATTTGAAAAGCTAGATCAAATTATAATTCTGTAATACAAATAAAATTTTCCTTATATACTGTACATCAAATGTTAAAATATTTCTTAATTCATTTTTTGTTTTTGTTTTAATGCGATACATATTTTTATAAATGGCTTTATAACAATGCATGCCAAGTGTCCCAATGCTTTTTTGAGCGACTGTATATAATTAAATGAAATCATAGCATTATATATCTGCCAGAGCTTAATAAACTTGCAGAATATATGTGACGTTTCCTAATAAAATTACATTTTCCTGTGTTTCTTCTCTGTCTTCTCTCAATTAGCCTCCTTTTGAATTTTTAATAAATAGTTATGCATAAAAGTGTATATAATCACACTTATATAAACAAATATAACCATACTTAGAACATTATATACGGTTAAAATTGAAATATTAAAAGAGTAGTTTATTGTTGTGACACAACAGAATGCTTTAAATTAGGAACTGGAACGTGTCAGATTAAAAGTTATGCGTCACTGTGCTTAAAGTTAACGTTGAGATATTTATTTTGCCATGAAATTCGGTGTTGGTAAGAAGCCAAAGTTGGCTCACTTATCGCTCACGGTGATATCACATTATCCTACTTGACAACTTTCGTTTTGGTATGTTATAATCTTGAATAACACTGTTTTCTTGGTATGGAACATTTTGTATATGATTATATTTTGAACCTCGGAAATTTCGATGAATAATATAATTCATTTATATTTATGTAATACATTTTATATTGTCGCCCAGCCAGTGTGGTGGCCATGACCCTCGGCTTGTTCGAATCCCGAGTAAGACATGGTTGTATCTTCTTCGGGAAAGAAGTTGGTCTTTCACCTGTATATGCTGGGATCATCATTTGTAATAAATATATATATTCTTATGTTGTATTGTATGCTATCTGTTCTTCACTTGTATTTCATATGTTCCCAGGATAAAAAACACACGTCAACAACAACAACAATACATTTTATTACCGATTGCTACTAGATTACGTTATATTACATATTAAAAGCAGCGCAGAAGGACTTATGACATTCTGTTACAGTGTACACACATACCATTACTTATGTAATTTTTTTTATAACTATACATATGTTTTAAATTTAAAATATATGAATTTTTTATTAATATTTAAGTTTTTGAATAATATATTTATTCTTCTTTCCAATCTTTATCAAATAACTTTATGCGCGTATAGTTTTATAGGTATTAACCTTTCTATATTTTTACCAAATCAAAAACCGTCGCCAAATTCAGTATTATATTATAAAAAACATTCTTTTGCATTGCTCGAACTCGGTAACCTTATTTATTAATTTTCTTTATTAATCCTTATTCAACTCTTATTTTTTCGCTAATTTAAAATTTAAATTTTTCCACTAAAATCATGCAATTTAAGCAATGAAACATTATTTAAATTTAGTTATCTAGCCAAATAAGTTTTGGCGGGAATTCTTTAAATTCTTCGCTTAGATTAGTAGTCGAAGGACTAATGTGCAAGTTTCGATTTAACTTATCCAGACATTAATACAACCAATTTTTAAAGATTTTAATTATAAAATTGTTAGTTTTATAATGAGTCTAATAATTCTACGTTCAAATTGCATATCTTTTTATATCAATAATAATAGTACAATCATTTAATTGCACTTCGAACTTAAGGAACAAGGCTTAAGGTTTTGCTTTATATTAATCCACAAAAATTTTAATTTTAAAGTTATACCATTTTTTTATTAAAGTATATGTGAATTCTATTTTTTAAAGAAAGCTTTTGTCATAAAAATAAAGAGGCATGCCAGTTATGCCTATGAAATTGGATTGTGTGATAAATGTGATGTCTAGAAATCGGTTGTTGAGAGTTTATACAGAAATAAATGGCCGATGAATGCTTTGTTTTAGTCGCAAAATACAATCTGTGCCAAAATTTGTATTTTTTGATACTCCTTTTGAAGCCCATTTTTCATATTTCTAGAAACGTTTCTGTTTTCTGTCTACATGATAAAGAACATGAATCAGAGTGATTTTAGTTTTTGCTGACGCAGAATTGTATTGGGAGTTTGATAAATGAAGAAATATAACTAAAAACTTATTTTGATTTTACCAAATAGCTTGTGAGATTTCATATTTACAGGATTGATTAAACAGATAGTATCAAATGTTCTACGATTGGGTTTATCAATTTTTGAGTACTTTATATTAAAAGTATTTTTTATAAGGAAACCTGTTCGTATTTTGATTTAAATTTTATCAATATTCCGAGAGCTTTAAGTAGAAATTCACATTTTTCATTAAAGAGCCAAAGTTCATTAATGTTATTATGCTTCTATTAAATATTTTTTTTACTGTGGAAAACGGGTGTTCTTTTTTGTGTGGAAAAACTGAATCAAACCAATTTAAGTAAAATTAAAATCTGTACTTGTATTGAATTCTTTTTATTTTTCTTTATAGTTATTATTTAAAGTTTATGAAATTATTTATACACATAGGTAAATATAAGAGAATATTTGCTAACCTTAAAGGTATGATTAACCCTACACTCTCTTATTGAAGCTATCATATTTTTGACTTTATCCTGATGTCTTAATTGATTTCTACTTATTACTTTGCGTTTTTATATTTATGGTACTTAAGTAAATGATATTTGATTATTTTATTGTGATTATTTTATTTTAATATACTACGTATATATAGTATAATAAAATAAAATAAAATAATGAAAGACAAACTGTAATTTCTTTAAGCTAAGAGTGAATGAAATTCGATTTTAAAAAACATATCAAATTCCGCTAAAGAATAAGTAAAATAAATGGTGCAAAAGAACATCGTACTAAAATTGGATAAAACAGAAATTACAAGAATCATGTCTTGAGCTATTAAAATTGAAAATGCCAAAAGAGTCACTGGACTAAAATGGAGAATTATTATGGTTTATAAAACTGTCACTGAATTAGGCGAGTGAAAAAGGGTTAAACAATATTTTATGGATCCACACCTTACCCGTTTAGCAAAAGTTTTTGACATAATCGAAAAACCGTACTCTATTTAAAAAGACTTATATATCTATCTACTCGTGGGAGGAACAGAAAATAGTAAAATGAAATGAATGTTTGAATAGTGAGAATAGAAAGATTTTTCATAAAAAGATGAATATTAAGAAAAAATTTCATAAATAATTAACAAGAAAAACCAAGATAAAAACATATGTATTTATGCTAACCATTAATTTTTGTAAGCCGAAGCATCTTAATTGTAACTCGTGCCTAAATGTGTGTGTGTATATATATATAGTATGCTTTGGAGTAGTTGTTCTAAAGCAAAAACCTAGTTGTAGTTTTGGTTTAATATGTTCAAGTTAAGTTCAACTTATTTTTTTATGTACTCCGAACTAGGATTATGTCACACTGTATGCAGCAGGCATCAGCAGAGGGCACGAAAAAAATTGTTAAAGGAGACTCAAATTATAATGAATAATATTCCCAGATATGTTTCCATAAGATTTCATAAATTCAAAGGCCGGAAATATTTAAACCATAAATAAACACTAAAAAAAGTTAATTATTTATAAAACATTGTTTTCAAACAATTCATTCTGTACATATGAATACTATCTACGCCAAACTAAAACATAACGTTACAAACTTTCTTGTCTTTAAAACATTAGGAAAATGCTAAAATAGATTGCAACGTAACAGTATAATTCTTTTTTAGTTGTTTTATATATTCTTTTAAAAGCATTTCGCATGAAACATTAAAAACCGCTTTACTTCAGCAAAATCTCTTCGACACTATGAGATATTTCATTGAGGATGTTCCATTTACATTAATCATTTCTTGCTTGATAATTCACACGTTTTCATCCTGATTTCAATGTTTATTTAATTGCAAATACGCTCAGGTAATGAAAAAAAGAACGAATAAATTGAATACCTTGAGGAAGCATTTAGATTTGAAAATGCATTTACGTCTCACAAATGCTCAGTAACAACGTAAACGAAAAACATTTTTACCGGTTCTTATTGGCGAAAAAGTCATTTCGTACTCCTGTTATTATGAGTAATCACCCTGAACCTCACAGCAATATTATCAAGAAAAAAGTAACACATTCCACCTTTTTTCACAATGAAATAATAAAAACGCTATCTTGATACGTTTTGAAACGAGACAAAAACAGGAGACTGAAAGAAGAAAATTACGCTTGTATCGCAGTCAAACATGCAATGGAATATTTGATATCAATCTTGTATTTTCCCCTCGTGCTTCTTTCTTGAAAAAAGAAAACAAGCATATGAGTGAATATTATAACAGCCGTCTTTTCCGAAGATGATTTGTTTTTATTTTAATTCTGTTCTTTCCTAGATACCTTCAGGTGAACATAGTTACTCCGTGATATCTTATTTATCGAGAAAATAATAAGAGATTGAAGAGATATGATACTTTCCGTGAATGTATTTCTTTCCAGATATGATTTACGAAGGAGTAATATTGCTGAACTTTTCACAAATAAATGTTTTTATGATGTAATTTCATACCATCTCTCGAGTTATTTGTATATCACATTCGAAAATGTATATCTTGTCTATGTTTGTATAAATTCAGCTAATATATGCTAGAAGATGCTTTTAACAACTCAGGCGGAATCATTATGGGATGACAGTTGCGAAATGAAGGCGTAAGTTAGTTGCTGTAAGGTACACGTCTCAAAGATTAGATGAAGAATAACTGCACCGAATACGAAAAATGACAGAATAATAATGTTTCAAACAGCAGTGTTAACTGTATAATTTGTTTATAGTTTTTTATATGATGCAATCGCATAATAGATATTCTGAATTTCGCAATTTTCTTCGCAGATGTACAAATTGGAATGAGTGAAACAAAGGGTTTAGATGAAACTAAATTGTCTTAGTAAAATTAATGTAATTAATTAACTGTTAAAACATAGTTCTTTTTATTATGGAATTTTTTAGTGGATTCGGTCCTCATTAAAAAAAAAACCTAAAACCATTACGATAATTTGCAACTTTTTGTGTTCCAAGACACCTCTTTTTTTATCCAATTTCTAGCTTGACCATTCTAATTCCCATATTTTTGACATATATAGACTACATGCGGGCTTTTAAAACTGTATTGGTCAGAAAAATAAGAAAACTACAAAACTATTGTAGTTGGAAAAGGTCTGAACATTGCATACTATTCAATATACAGTTAGTAATCACTGGAGTATTACAATTCTGAAATTATAATTATTGCAATATATATGTAAGAGATTTTGTACATCTACACCCTTATTCATTAAAAAAATGCTTTCTCCACAGCAATACCTTAATTTTGTAAAACGCATTATTGCTTAAATTAAACAGCAAGAGATTAAGCTACATTTCGGCAACTTATACGTTTTAAAATAAGTCGGCTGCATGTGAATTATCTTTAAGAATATGTACTATGTATGTATAATTTATTTGAAACAAACCTTTTTTAAGATGTTAATAAACTCAAAATCACAAGTGTAACAAAAAAATTAAACTATTTAACTAAAATTTCGTGTAAAATACCATACATTGCAGAGCTTTAAGCAGCTACATGAAATGAAAGTTTGGAAACACAAGAAGCTCAGACATGTGTAATCGAAATAAATTTCTTATACCAGAGAAAGTTAATGTTTTTATTACCAAATAATTTAAGAATATACAATTCATCGCTGAAAATAAGAAATTTTTTCTATACTTTAGCTTCATTTTATAGTCTGAATACTTATTTAAATATACTGTTCCGAACACAGAAGTGAATCCTACGAACAAGTTCACCAAATGATGACCAGCTATACCACTATGCATTTATTGCCGGAATATTTCTTTTTATGTTGAAATTTTCTTGTACCTTGATTGGTCATAGTCGAGGTGATAAATCCCTTTAACTGGAATTAATAATATTACTTCCGTACCTTTATCGGGCCGTGGTAGCCAAGTTGAGACGGTGGCGAATTTGTGGCCGACGTTGTTGAAAGACTGATTTAAGTCTTTTTGCCACTGAAGACCCACTGCTAAGAGGGGTTGATGCACGTGAAATATGTCAAAGCTTAATGTCCTTCCATTGGTGTACCGTGAAAATTTATAGAGGGGAGAAGCTCAAATGTCGTCCTTTGATCGCCATTTGATCGTGGTTGACAACATCGCCAATATCGTTGACTACTTCGCCAGTAAACCTAGTGTTGCTTCAGAGAGCGATGACAGGAAAACTAATATTTAAACTTAGCCGACATTTCCATTTTAGTACATAACCTAAATGCATAACAAAATGGATTTGCACAGAAATTTGACCATCTTGTGAATTTCTTAACGCAAGAATTCTAGATATAGAAATATATCTATATAGAATATAGAAATGCATAAGTTCTATTACTTAACATCCTCTAAAGCAGTGCTTCCCAAAGTGGTCTATATGGAGCCCCAGGGATCTATAACAAACTGCAAAGGGTCCATGTCAGCGAAAAAAAATTGCGGGGTCCATGGAGGTATAAATGGAGGTCTACAATAGTGGCTCTCATTAAACCAGATCGTGACTTTAATTTCAAAAGAAAATTTAATTAAGCAGGAATCAGATTTTACTTAATTAACAGATTTATTTACTAAATTTAATGTTAATTTATAGTTTCAAGGTAACAGCATAAATTGTATTAGAACAAGAGCCATTTCAGTGTTCCTTTCCAAATAAATATGAAGAAGCATAATATTGGCGGACGCGAATTTTCTTAATTCGTCATAGACTATCAGGGTGTTTTGACCTACGTTCAACATTTAAATTCTCTTTATTCAAAGTAGGTTTGAGAATGCTTTGAATATTGTAATGCAACAGCAGGTAATGCCTTCATATGGTCGGTTGGAAAAAAAGGGCATGTTACCATAGTAACTGATCGGAATAGGCACTAACGGAGATCTTAAAGTAAAGTTTAGAAGCGGATGTCAGCAATTTTGACTTTTAAAAGACCTTCCTTGTTATTTGTCCCGCATATTGGAATATTGTTATAAAGATTTTATTGCTTTTCTTAGTTATTCTTTCTCAGTTGCCAAATTCAAAAATATAAAGAACAAAGGGGAAAAAACCCTGAACACTACTAACAGAGGAGATTTAGGGTTCAACCTGACGAGATTGATACTAAATGTTGAAAATCAGTGACTGAAGCACCAGATTCATTCATCTTATTGAAAGCATTTGTTTGATGATCTGTTATTTATAGAAGAGCTATTTTATGCATTAATTAAATATTAATTTAATTAATTAACATATACTTCTTAAGTTTTAAACACTATACTCCACCACAGTTAGAAATTTAATTCTTTTAAAATAAGTAGTTCTACACCAGCTGTCAAAAAACATTTATGTCGATAAATTTGCAAAAATCCAATATTATGTAAGTAGGAATCTACCCCAAACCGAAAAATATGGCAAGGGGTCTATGAGACATAAAAGTTTGGGAACCTCTGCTCAAAAGGACTTTTACTATTTTTTTTTCTAAACGTAAATAGAGGAAAACATCCTCTAAATTTTTAGTAGTAGTTTAAAGTTATTTTAAAGGACATATTCATCAACTGCTATTTATATCATTATTTAACATAACAGAATGCGTTTTGAAGTAAAATACACACTAATATCTACAAATATGATTAAATAAGCAAATATTACAAACATAATTGGGTACTTACGTACTATCGCAACAATGCCAACGTTCAAGATAACTCGCCAAATTGGCAACCCGATTTCGCATGTATCGTATGCGCGGAATTGCCAACCACTTGCTTCGTTTCATTCAATGTCACCAATGCGGTTGCAATAATGCGTAAGTACCGATAACTGTTACGCACTCATTTGAATGCGAACCCAAACGGAACAGAAACGCATGAAACAAGACGGTGCATAAGTATAAATAAAACGAAAAACAGACAAAGAAACAAATCGTATAGTTTTAATTCCAAAATTTATACTGTTTAATCATTTCGGAACTTATTCCCAGAAGAATACTCGACATTAATCAGAAAAGGGGGCACTTTTATCGAGTCTTTCATTAGGAATATATACCTCTGGAAGAAACCCACCTGCCTTTTATACTTTTTTCCCTTCGAACGATCGCTTTATCGGGGGTTGTTCTAGCATGGCGTTCTGAGACAAAGCAAGGGATTGTTTTCTTTTAAAAGTAAACAGTGTCATTTTAAATTAAAGTAAATGAACTCACTGAGTTAATTAAGGTGTTGTTTAGTCAGTAAAGGAAGACGTATGGACAAAATTTGGAGAGAAGAATGTTTCCTGTGCCACACAAATAAAAATACTTAGCGAAATAAAAGGAGGTATCTTCAGATATGAGCTGTTTTTTTTTGTCCTATCTTCTCTTGGGAATTTTGATCTCAGTTAACAGTGATAGTTTTCTAGGATTGTTTGTAATGCGCTCTGATAGATATATATGGGGAAGAATCATTTTGTTTTATTTCGTCTGTTTCCGTAAGTATGGCATGTAACAAAGAGGATGTGTCAACTTTAGAAAAAGTTATAAGACACCGTGTTTTTAATAAGGAAGTTTAGACAATTGCGTCCCGATGAATATTGTAAACATTTGATTCTAGTAGAGTATGTGACACACAAAAATAGGAATTTCCAATTAATTCCTTCATTCCTTTTTCTTAAAAAAAAGATAAATCTATATGGACATTTTCGTTGCTAAGTTTTGTGATTGTAGAAGATATGCTTTCTTGTAGTAAGTGGAGATTTTGTGCCATTGAAAAATATTTAAGTAGGGGATACATTTATACAAAAGTAAATAAAGTTTTAAAGAATCAATTTTAGAAGTTTGCAAAACATTAGATTCTTATTATGGGATTAAAATCAGAATATATCCCCTCCTACCTCCAAAAAACATATATTTCTTATGACAAATAAATGTAAATGAAATATATTTGGATTATAAAAGATTCTTCGTAGGATTTTGGTTTCATGGATATTTTTTTTATCTTCTTAAGCATTAGTAAATCAAAAAATATTTTTTAAATATTTTACACAATTTAAACTAAGTATGAATAGTTCCTGTACATGTACTTTAATCTTGAATTTTGGAGTTAAACGTTACGTTGTTATTCAATTTTAATATCTGGACCTAGATATTTTTTCAAAGTTTCTTATATTTCTAAATTATTAATGCTGGTTAAATTTTCCACAGAGAGGAATTCTGAATAAATAACTTTTCTCTCAGTATTTACACACAAACAATATATACTCAGAAAATCAAAAATAAAGATTTTTTTACCACGTTTTTTAAATGTTATTAAAATTCTAAATTTTAAAGAAATTACTGTCGTCCTCATCAGGAACACCTTCAACGCTGTAAGAGGTATATACTTTTAACTTGAAGAATATTTCTGATAAAATGTGAACGGTAGAAAAAAATTGAAATGATGTTTTAACAAATGATCAGATTTCTTCAGTTAATATTCAGTTACACTACTTAATACAAATCATAAAATGAAATTTGCAGTTACCTTTTTTGTAGTATATTTTGGATCAATTTAATTCGCGGATTTATATAAAATTATCGTATCCGCTTTAGAGAACGATTACTGGCACTGAATATTTTCAATTGCGAAAATATTTGAATAAAGCCTTAAATCAAATTTTAGAATTAAAATTTTTAATTTACAATAATAATGCAGCGGAATATTAGTTTTATTTTTCAACATGGAATTAAGCCGAATATTTGACAACTAATAAAAGCATAATAATGAAAAGTTTAATAAAACATCTTTTCATTCATTCTTATATTCATCTATAATTTGAAAATTGAAAGAGAACATATTCTTTATAATTGTAAAAATTTTTTAATGTTCTTTTTTTTTTGTAACTTCGAATGTTTATTTCTTCCTTTGCAATTAAATTATACTGAATATAGTACTATTTTTTCATTGAAAATAGTTAAAAAAATCCCCGACTACCACAAAGTATCACACGGGGTTCACAAAAATAAGTATTAATTACACATTACAGAAGGAACGAAGGAAAAAAAACTTTTGAGGTTATGAAGGATTATAAACATTTATATATTTCACAGAACTTTTTAAAAACACTTCTGGTGGAAATAAGTAGGTAAAGAGTCGGAGGTCAATTTATACTAAGTCCCTTGAAAGCCAGTTTTAGAATCTTTCATTCTCTGACAAACTTGGAACGCAGGAGCACACAGATTCTACATTTTCCTCGCCACCAATATTACAATTACAGGAATATGACGGAACTAAATTAAATTCGGTCAAGAAGCTTTAATCTCATTCATGGCATACAACTTTCTCAATAGAAATGTAGCATTTAACATTTTTTTTTTATGAAACCTTTCATAACTTTGTAAAAAACATCATCTTCGCATTTTTAGACTGTAATCCGTGGCAATGAGATTCATCCATCCCCCTTTTTCTCTCTGTTTTACTTTTATATCGCGATAAGTGATTTTATTTATGTATTTTAGATACTCTTTTTTTTCACTGTATAACTCATTTTTTAGCGTAAAAATCTCACTTCCGCCAGCAAAAGTAGCCATATAAAAAATTATAAGATAAGACATGCAATTAATGAAATATGGTGTCTTGTGTGTGCTGAAAGGTACTTTGCTGTTCCCTCTTCAGGGGTCAGATAAACAATGACAAAATAAGAAGACTGACAATATGTCTCCTTCTTACATAGAAAATAACAATTTTACGCATACAAAAATCAATCTTCCTAGATAACCAAACTGGAATATCTGAAACAGTTTCGATTTATGTCAGAAATATTCCCCACTTCTCTTATTTGCATATATTTTTTTTACTTGAAAATCCCTCATGCTGATACCTGTCTGAAAAAACATCATTAAGGTCAAACAACCCTCGATTTGTCTTCTTCCCAGAGCTTCTGTCTCTTAGAATCACTGCAGAGGCACAATTTTTCATCTCTTTGATATCTGGAACCCTCAACGGGTGGGATCAAAACCTCGATCATCCCCCAATAATGTCAAGCCATCCCCAGATCATTAATGTTGAAAGTGGGTCGATTGTGAGAGGATTGATCGGAAGGGTTCCCCTCTTATGACACTACAAACAATCAATATAAAACCTTCTTTGCTCGCAGTGGAATGCATTTCCAAACAAGCCAGAAGGGAGAATTCCAACAATCAAATTCGTTCCTCGATCCGCTCGCTGTAAAAATCTGCCTCGCTCTCTCTTGGCCACGTTCCAGGGGCGTCCCCATATGTCCGGAAGACAGGGCGCCAGGGGCATTTCATCTGATGGTGGAAACTTTAATGCCTGTCACGGGGCGTGAATTGAAAAGTCGGTGAATAATTAAGATTCGCGAGAGGGAAAAGTGTTATTCGAATGGCACCGTTCCCAAAATGTGACTTTTGCACCGTGGATACAAATAGGTACGATTTTTCAAAAGGGGGGAGGGCGGAAGAGATGGACTTGTGTGTGTGTGACGGAGGGCGAATAGATTGCGAAGTGGTATCATAGTAAATATGCTGTCATATGTGATCGTTTCTGGCCTTTTACCGCTTCGTGGACATTGTAACTGGTTTATGTGATGGAAGTATTCCTTTTCTGTGGTGCATGTTCTGTAAAATAGAGAAAAGAGGTGTGCTGTATACATATCTTGTATTTTAATGTTATTTATGATTTTATAAATTACTTCAAAAGAGTATTATGCATTGTATAATGTTTGTTTGGCTGTGCATTGATGATATATAATTTTTTAACAAATCCCATATATCTATATATTTGGAGATGTCTTTTATTTTTTTTAATTCAAAAGGATTCGGAATACACTGCGCGCAGAATTGTTTATTGACCAAACGATATTTTGGATATGTAAGTTTCAACTAAGGTCGCAATAAAAAAAACACGAGGGTTATTGTATACGGGTCCAATCGGTTCGTAATCGTGAAACATTATTAAACATTATTGGATGCCACCCTCTTCTAGAAGCTTCAACACTATGCAAACGGGAGAGGACATTGAACCTCGTCAGATTTAACGTGCATCAGTGTTTCTACATAACGGGCTTGTGCTTTTCTATGCGATTATGATTCTTAACGTTGTTCTGTTTTTTGGAACACCCTATAGAAGTTTTAGAAAAAGTCCTTAGAATATCAATTTAAAAACATGTGTGGTTCATAATCCTCATTTAAACTTGAATAGGTATACTCTGACTTAGTTTGCAATAAATAGTATATATTTACTGACTTTTTTAAAAAAAAAATGTCTATTATTTCGAGCGAAAATAATGGGTAATGTTGCCTAATAGTAAATGTTGTCTTGAATTTTACATCAAAGATGTAAAAATCGTTTGTGTTCAAAGCTATTCACGATTTTATCCGGGAAATCGATGCTTATTCACCACAATCACTTTTTTGCAATTATTTTTTCGTACACGATAGAAATCCTTATTCCATTAAATGATTTAATTAACAGAAGGTATACTTACATGTTTTTAAGGATTTATCAATTTTTATTTGATACTTTGAGAAAAAATATCAAACTGAACCAAGAAGTTTCAAATGTGCATGCCTTTAATAAGGGACACAAATCACAGGTACCGACATTACAAGAATAATATTTTCAGGCAAATTTGTCATATTTTGCTCAAGTTATTGTAGTTTTATTGTCTTTTAATCGACAAATACCAAGGTAAACTTTTTCTTGTGTGTGTCTTTTTAAAAGGCGAAGTGGTACACTTATGGCTTTACATTTTTCTTGATGGAATTGATTAGGTAGCATTTGAAAATTTTCCTTTCAACTCAAACGTGTCATATTCATAGCTTTTGTAAAAATTACTTTCGCTATCATGATTGATATGCCTTATTTCAGCAGGTTCTTTCCATGCTTGATCAATTTCAACTTCCTTCAATAGGGTTGAAATATGCCCATTTCTTTTTTTATATTTTGCTCATTTACATTTATAAACCTTAATAAGTCGTATAACACACGTCAATCAAAACCATTAATTTGTCCACAGAGGAAAAATGCAGACTTCCCATAGAAATTGTTTTGAGACAAAAGTGGTCGCGTGGTGAACTCAGTCAAAACAAGTACCTTAAGATTTGCCACTCACCCCTAAAAAGAGCGATATACGTGACAAATACATTTTAATTTCCATGAAGATTGTCCTATAGGAGGATACTGTCAATGTCATTGGTAACAAATAAACAGTTTTCTCAATATTAACGGTTTCATGAGCCTGGGGTGACTCTGTGTGCTCCTCGCGAATACTTTCGAGTTAAGAGGAGTAGGAGGCCTCTCTATCTCTCTATACTGACAATGTTAATTGGCTGTTTTCGATGTACCTTTTCTCAAAATCTGTTACATGTACATGTTTGAAATTTTTCATACAACTAAAGTACGCCTTTCTCTCTATACTGAAATGAGCTTTTAGCTAAATTTGAATTTGTTCATAATTTGTAAAATATTTTATCAAACATAATGAAATTTGACCCATTTCTCACATATAAAAATTTGTAAAAAGTAATTTTTTTAGTTTTTTACAAAAAGCTTATTTTTTAATATATATTAGTCATCCTTATAAATATATCATAAAAAATTTACATACCTGTGAACAGTAGTTTTTCAGAAAAGGTCCATCGATCATCAAAATTTACATTTTGAGATAAATTAATTTTAATGTATTCTGAGAGACCACCAATCGGTTTGGAAATAAAAGAAATGGAATGCTCAATTTACAATAACAGATACATGTTTTGTTTATATCAGACGATCAACTTTTAAGTAAAAACGAAGTACTTCGTTAACATTTTTCGCCATTCAAATGGTTGTGGCCCAGTTTCAACAATTATTTAAAAATAGGTTTTAAGGGCTTCTAATTACCCTACGGGTTAAAATAGGTTATTTTTAGAAAGGTTGGAATCTATACAATTTAAAAATGTAAAAACATTAAATTGTCAAAAAAATAAGATTTTAGCTTCCCAGCACATCTTATATTGGTTCAATATCAATTGCTTCATCCTCAATACCATACCCGAAATTTACCATTTTATCCGTGTAGCTTCATGATATTAATTCAAAACAACAAACCAAATCCAATGGAAAAAATGGTTTGTAATATTGCGCAATGACTTGCATTCATTGGAAAGCAATCTTTTAGAACAGTAGCTCTAAAACTTTTGATTGCCGCTGCTCCCTCTCCCCTTTATGTATGTACCCCTGATATCGCGGACTCCCAAATTTTTAAAAATCCCTCCCTGACGCCTAACACACGACTGAGTTTTTTAAAAGTTTCTGAATAATCACAAGATTGCCTCTACTATTTATACCGACTTTTTTTAACACTTTTTTTTCTTTAAGAAAATAATTATATATGAATATAAAAGTATTATATATACAAAATACTAATTTCAAATAAATAATGTAGGCTCAAATAAGTAATTTAACACAGGCGTAATTCGATTAGGAAATCAAGATGAATGCAATTGTTATCGCATTGGCTCGATATGGGAATTTAGTTCTTATTCTTTGCACTTGTGTTTCTACAATAGAATTTTTGAAAATATTACGTTTTAGTAATGCCTATGTATTTATTTGTAAGAAAATAACAAGAAATATATATATATATATGTATATGTGTGTGTGTGTGATGAATCTCCCCAACACTTCAAGTTCCAGTGGGAGTAAAACCTACCAGAGCAAGTCAACCCGCCTCCCGCAGAAGGACTTTCACTTCGACTCCGACGTCGTCACTTGACCATGGTTCAAAAGTACGTGGTTCGTCGCCAAAAGCCCTCGTGTAACTGAACAGTAAGACGTTATTATTCAATCAATCAATCGACTCCGACGAACGTACAAAGAACCACGTGAACGAATGATACACTGGCTCCTGATTGACGCTGAAAATAGGACTCGTTTTGTCATTGCTTGGACTACAGACTGTTTTGCTGAACATTAAAGATAAAATATAATATGATAAACGGCTGCACGTCGCATTTCTCCTGTCATTCTAAGAATTACTCCAATACTTGATTTATACATACACACACACACACACACATATATATATATATATATATATATATATATATATATATATATATATATGTGGGAGTCAGAATAAATCTTCGAATAAAAATCAGACTCTTCAGAAGGCGGGATTTTAGATTGCGAGGTGGTTTGTCTAGGGGTAAGTATTTAAGGGTGAGTGATGAATTATTAATTGAATCTAAGTCATTTAAACACAAATACTTCAAAGTAAAAGATAATTTATTTAAAGTTAAAGGGAAATATTTACAAAAGGGGATAGTTACAAAGAGAAAAAACATGCAGGAATTAGGTTAATTAAAAGTTGAGTTATACCTTTAGAAGACGGGGAAATAAACCTTTCTCATTATTGGATGTTAGGACTGGTGGTGCCGCGCTGGGCGCGGAAATGCGGTAAAGACGCGACGTGTTGAACAAGCAGTGGTTAGTAGGCCTCTGCCGAAAAATTATTCAAGCCGGAGATACGAAAGCTCACTAGATGGCGCTGCTTCGGAATGCAGTAATAAATAAAATTGAGATTAATGGTCCTCTGAAAAGGATATGACTCAACCTTTTAACAAATGTTTCAAAGGGAAAAAATCCTACATATATATATATATATATATATATATATATATCAGTCAATTGTCACGCTGTTAGAAAAAGGTACTGGTGCCATCCATTGCAGCCTGTTGTAACTTCGATAGAAATAACGAAAAATGAATTTAAAATTAAAAAAATAAAAATTAATTAATTAATATTTGAAAAAAAAATTATTAACATCAAGTGTAATCCACTACAAGTTTCAAAAAATGTATATAAACTTGGATGAATAGAAAGTATTTTTTTAACGATTGAAAATTTAAACAAGATATATAGGGAGAAAATGAACTAATAGTAGGAATTGAAAAAAAAAATTAAATTATTCTTGATCGAAATACATATTCGAGTAAATATTTTTTTGGTGATAATTTAGTGATTTAGTCTAGGATGACGCATCTTTCAATTTTTCCACGAGGTCTTTCAGAGCCTGTAAAAGAGGGAAATCTTAACATTAAATGAGACCTTCACGGACCATAAGGGGTCCATGGACCACAGTTTAAGAATTTCTGTTTCAGATCTCGAATAGTGTTTGATAAATTACGTGACATCCGGCTATATGTATACTGTTATCAGTTCCAAAACAACAGGATATGGATATGGGTAGATTAAAATGGCCATGTGCAATCCTTACCATTCGAACCGATGCTAGCGAGCATTCAATAAGCAGTGCTAATGAGGAGTCGTTTGAACCAAAATCAATACTCGAATGCGCTTAGAGTGGGTGTTGCTTCAGTGAGTATGTCATGATCGAGAAAGGGGATGTTATCTGCATGGCAAAGTAGAATAATTAAGATGTCCCCTTTCTCATTCGAATGACATCCGGAGGGAGATCATTCGCTCTTTTCATTCCAGTGGGGAGAGAAAGGAATGCGTTCATTCATTATCCCTCCTCTGATTGCTGCGATTTGGGATAGGCTCGCGTTGATTGGAGTTTTTCCCTAAAACAAACTCTACGAGAACTCTGTTTTTGGACAGGGTTTAGGTGTAGTGGAAAGAAATTAAAGCGTTTCTCGTTTGGATGGTTTTTACATAAGAACAAATTGCCTCGCTGTGTTATCGGAAGTGCTAATTTGTACATTTGACTTAGTTTGTTCTGTTTTAATAGGTTCAAATATCGATATTTGGATTTCGTATTTATTTTCTGTACCTATGGCTTGTTCCTTCAAAACAAAAAAAAATTCGGCTTTCCTTTCACAAATTAAGTAATATATACAGTTTATGTTGTAAAAAAACCCCTCTAGTAATTTAAATGATTTGATTAATAAGGAAGGTACACACTCTGCTTTCCTTCCTTTAGCATGTAACACCATTGACCTACCATTGGATGAAAAATGAACCATTCATTATACACTGGGTCTGAAGGCATTTATGAATGACAGACATGCTAGTTCTACGTTTCTATGTATAGCGGATAACATTACGCACTTCCATTTGTAACGGGTAATATTTAGGTCTTCTACTAACCTTCTTGGAGAAAATATTCTTTGTTTTTTTTAGTTTAAAACCCGCTTTTCTTAGAGTTGATTTGTTTTAATGCAAATGTAACTACTATTTAAGTACCTGTCGTTGAGTATGTGATTTAATGGTTAAGCGTTCATTGTTAAATTAAAATCCCAGTGTTCGTTAAACTATTGTTAAGTTAAAATATCAAGGAGCTTCCATAATTTAGGTATCCGATGACGGGTTAGGATCTCATATTGCTCCCAGAGTTAAGTTATAAAAGTGTATTTCATAAAGTGCTAAAGATTAAACAAAATTATCTATTTTATGGTCATGTCTGCTTCTTCTTCAAACCCTCTTTCACCCGTTAAATTCATGCCGCAACACAGTCATAATTTCGAGACCTGGCGGAACCAGGTCTCAAGCGCATTTTCATATAGAAAGACTGATGAAAGTTAAATCTGCTGAGGCTCAAAGTCCTCACCTTCGCGCAGTGGGGAAATTTATATAATGCGATGCTTTTTCAAGTGTATCGTTCTTGTCACTTAACTGCGGCTCCAAATTATGTGGTCCATTATCTATAGACATTCTGTTCCTTTGAAACGCGACTTTAATAAACATCAGATCAATCAATCAATCTTTTTTTATAGAAATTTTACATCAGCAATTAGTTTAAAAAATAGATTTGTATAGTAAAAAAATCAAAACTTATATATATGTATATATATTATATATATTTTGATGATCCTTAAAATTCCTTTGTTGGTTAATTTTGAATTTTTTTAAAGAAAATTCACAATTAACCCAGTTGAGGAATTTTGATATACACTGTTGCCAAATTGGAATAATAAATAAAAATAAATTTCAAGCAACATAGTTATGTAATGGTTCTGGAACAAGAACTATTCCTTTTAAAATATACTTTCATAAATATAAAATAACTAGATAACTATTAATTTTACCAACGACTCCTTATAATTATCTCGTATATTTTGACGCATTCGAATTCACCAATTCTTACTTTTTTTTACCAGATGGGAAGCAATTTAAGATGTTGAATAATTTATAGGACATTTTAAAAGAAATTGGGGCAACAATGCGCTAAATTGATGAACTATAATAAGTTTTTAACGCATCAAATAGACGATCTATTATATTTTGAAAAAGTTTATTCCTCATTCGCAGCAATATAACAATAGTTAAAATTAACTGGTTGTTCAATTCGCATTATATAAAATGAAGAAATTACGCGTCTGTTTCGGCTGCTTGGATAAAAATCATTGTCTGAATGTTTTGACGATGCAATTTATGATACTTTTTTTCTTATTAATCTTAAAGAGAGAGAAATGTGTGTGTGTGGGGGGGGATCTTTGTTTGAGAGTATTTTTCGAAGATGATTGTTTTTTTTTAAATATTTATTTCAATAGAAAATCAGTAGAAATTTCCATGGTTTTCAAATACCACACATTACTGTTAAAGTATATAATAATCCATCAATTTAAATAACAACATATGCTTAGAAATAAACAAAGAGAAAAGTGGACTAAGTCGATATATAATAATTTACACTTCCGAATGATAAAAACAAGTTCTATAAAAAAAATTTAAGTCAATTTCTACTAAGATCAACAAAGAGTTTTATGTTAGCTACTTTTTAGTAAATAGTTAAAATTAATATAAATATGTATATATATATATATGACAGAATCACAGCATTAAGGGGTAATTAATTTTCTTTAATTATCATTTAAGTATCGTATTGCCATCCAAAAAAAATCGAGTATATAAAATTTCAGTTCAACTGAATGCTTTAAAATGTGAGGAAAAAAGAGGTGACCCAAAGAGTGAGGTTTTGACCTAAATCGCTAAAAATGAAACAAACGTGGCTGTAGCTGTAATTCTTTAAATAATTAGTTTCAGTCAATTCATTTTAATTAATTATAATTAAATTATCGTATTTTTACCCAAAACAATAGCGTATAGAAAATTTCAGCTGAAATGAGTGCTCTAAAATGTGAGAAAAAACCTTTTCAAGTTTTGACACAAGTCGCCCAAAATGTCGCTAAGTCGCCAAAAATGATGCCAACGTGGCTGTATTTGTAATTTTTTTGAATAATTAGTTTAAATCAATTAATTTTTATTAATTTTAATTAAATTATTGTATTGTGATCCAAAATAATCGTGTATAGAAAATTTCAGCTCATTTTAGCGCTTTAAAATGTATTTTATTAACGATTGAAATGTCCACCAATATAAATATATAGAGTGTGAGCTAATAGTAGGAATTGAATGAAGCCGGTTTCATGACAAATCATTATTTTTTTGACTCTTGCTATTATGATTTATTTAATTTTTTGCTAATTACAAAATAATATTCACGTGTTAAAGTAATACCCTTGTAACGTTGAACTAAGCAGACACACCACAGCTATCAGTAATGTGATAATTTTGAACCTCGGTTAAATGTCAAGGATGACGCCCCATCTTCGAACTTCCCCACCACGCTGACGGCAGGATTTAGAGCTTGACATATTAACGTGCATCAGCCCCTCTACAAGGCGTGTCCTCAGTGACACCAGGTTGAAACTCATGACACGAGTCCGTGACCATGACTAATGTCCGCGAAGAATAAAGTACACCATCCAACTCTTTTTTACACGATTTTGAAATAACATGTTTTAGAAATTCATAAGTGTTTTTTATGCACGAATTCTTTGTTTTAACACAAATCTAAAAAACCCCGGAGGATTCGTGCTTTTTGGATGAGGACCATTCGATCGAATTTATGACAGTTTATGATAATGTAGAAGTCGAAGCTCAGCAATTAACATCTGATTTAATTAGCTGAGGCTCGAAATTCGCTTAAAGTATGAAACAACATTTTCTTACTTACGATCCTGCATTGTAATTTTAACGTAATCATAAGTTTTCTGTAGCAGGGTATCAAAAATTATACAAGCAACTTGAGAAACCCCCCAAAAAAACAGCCACTAATAATAGATTTTGTATCAGCAACAACAGCAAAAAACTGAAGTCGTTAATAACAAACGAAATTCTTCATTTGAATCAAAACCAACAGTTGTGCTAGATATATCTGACACTTTCACTGATGATAGCATTTTTGATCCATTTCATAATAAACGTGCACGCTTGTTATCAAGTAGCGATGTCTAGTTGTTAGTAGTGTTTTATTCCTAACTTCAATTTGCATTTTTATATGTTGTAGTACTTACAGACTGCATTTTCTCGCTTAACACTAATTAATAAATTTATTTATTTTATAATCAAAATGTATAGTCTTAGCTTTATAAATATGTAAAATAGTTTTATTACTTCTTTGCACGGTTTTATGGGAAAATATTTAGAGATTTTTCATCTTACACGGTTTCTTAAAGTTTTGGAATTTATCCCCAATTTGCCTGAAGCCGCATATTTTTTTGCACGGTTTTCTGAAAAACGTATGCACACACCGTGTAAAAAAAACAAAGGGTAATATAAATACTGAATTGTAAACTATTGCAAGCAACCATCATAGTGACAGTTTCATACATTGCGTCCAATGAATAAAATATTATAAAGGGAATGTGAAATGGGTTAAAATATTGAAGATTTCTCTAAAGTATATCCGATACTTGTGAAAGATAAATTATGCATATAAATTACTGCTCCCATAAACTGCAGGCAATTTTCGGCAAAATAGATGACTTTTTTTCGCAATTATATTGTTAACCACGTCGATTCCATGCTACTGATATGTTGGGATGGGATATATGCGATGTACTCTTTTTATGGATAAGTTTCATGTATAAATAATTTTGAAAATGTATTTACTTATCTCATAATTCATTGTGTTTAAATTTTCGTTCAATCTTTACTGATTTATACTTTACATAGATAAATGCACGTATGGTACATTCATATAATTCAGAAAGTTTGGATTTTCATAAGCATGTATTTGTTATAAATAGGGCTTTTTTAAATGTTACCTTACTCATGTCTAATATTTGGCAATAGTCATTGCTTGCCTGTGAAGTATGTGCTGAAATTATGTAATAAAAATAAAATATGAAATAAATTATATTTGTTATTTTAAAAGCGTTAAGTTATTTTTTAAAAAGAAAATGGGTTATAATATTTTCAAACTGTATATCATTAACTACGAGAAGTATCTTTTCTTCAAATTTGATTACTGTTGTCCGAATTGACGCAAAATTCTACATGAGAAAACTACGTTTTTATTTAAAACCAATTGGCTCGATTCATGTGACATCACTATCACATGACAAATACAACCGCGTGTTTCAATCTATCATTCATGTGACTTGGTGTTGTCAGATTTTTTACATAGAAATTTTCTTAAAAAATATACATTTGTCACCTATATTAATACACAAATGATTTATTTGATTTCAAAGTATCTAAAATATGTATTTAATAAAGCACAACAACTGCCTTTTTTAGAAAAAAAATGTATTTTTGGATAATCTTTTTCATATTTTTTTAAATATGGAATTTAGGGTACCTGCTTGTTCCATAACAAGTAAAAGTTACTGATATTAAATTTATTTCAAAGAGAAACAACTGGTTGACTCTGTCATGAGACTATCGGTATGTACTATATCCAGAAACTAAGTTCCGTTTGTAATAAAAATAAATTGTATACAGATACAGAAAAAACATTTATTGGACAAAAATGTAAAACTCTTAACATAACTCAAATTTTGCAACGTTCAAGTTTTTCTATGCCTTCTTCATAGAAGGTTGCCGCCTTGTCTTCAAGTTGGAAACATTTTCTTTCAGCTCTTTGTCATTGTTGAAGTGTTTACCAGCAAGGAAAAGACTTGAGATGTAAGAAAGATGAAAATCGCTGGGAGTGAGGTCAGGGTGTATCCCAGCCAAATCCTCGTAGGAGGGTTTGTCCGTAAATTCACAAATTTGCCGATAAATTTCGATTGGTTTCATTTTCTTAGCATTCAGAAAACGAATTACACTGGTTTCACTTAGCATTCAGAAAACGAATTACACATCTGATTTCGCACGCAGCGGGATTTTCAATCAACACCGACATTGTAAACAAGCACAACAAAGCGTACGTGGCTGAAAGTGATCTAAAAATGACGCATGTGTGCTTCTTCTTGATACTGAGCGTCTGTCGGGCATGCGCGGAACTGCGATCGCTGCGCTGGAGCGGATATAAATAGAAACGGAACTTATAGTTTCTGGATATGCCTCGTATTATCGCAACAATCAACAACGTTCAAGATAACTTGCCAAGTTGACAACCCCAATTTCGCATGTCGTATGCGCTGAATTGGCATACATGTGCTTCGTTTCATATAATGTCGTCAATAGGTTGTGATAATACTTAAGTACCAGACCATCTCCTGAATTGAATGCATCAGATGATTGTAAATAATTTTAAGTACTTTTCATTTAAACACCCTTGAATCTCGCCAAGTGGCACTTTTGACTACGATTCACAAAATATGTAGCAATAAAAGCTGCTTAGTGTTTATTGTTCTTAATTTTAATGAATTACTACTGAAAATCGCATTAATTACTGCATTTGAAGAATTTCGTGATATTCCACAATGGTAATTACACATAACAAGAATGTTCTATATTATGATTTATATATTTTAAAGCCTTTGTTGTAAGGGTGTTGTGAGGAACGTGGGCATCTCCTCGTCTACTGAGAGCTCTCTCAGAATCGTATTTTCTCAACATACTGGGAGAATATACATCTTTCAAACTGATTGCTGACTTGATCCTATTATAACTGTTCTGTCCTTGTTTCTTATATATAACTATTATCCTTTTCATTTTTTGTGTGTAATTCTTCCTTGCACTCTAGATTTTTATGTGTACATTTTTATACAGTGTGCTCTATTGCATTATTATTGTATTTGAAAAACATTTGAATCTCTGCATGACATACAGATAATTATCTTTGAAATGCCAGTTGCTTTAAAAATATTTTTTAAAGCGTTCATTTATTTCCTAGTGTATCTAAAGAATTTATACAGTTTGAAAAAACGATGGTTAGTAAATTGAGTTTTAATACCAATGATACTTAATCCAGACAATGTTGTTATTTACGGTTTAAAACTTTTAAGGACTAATTCGATAGTTTAAATTCCTATCTGTGTAATAAGATTAGCACAATTTTCTCCGTCTTTTGAACGCGGGAATTAATTTAAGCGTATATTTTCGAATTTAAAATCTAATTGAAGTCTAAATTAATTATTCTGGTATGCCTAAAGCTCCTTACATAGATGAAAGAGAGAAAAGAATTAATTACTGTCTGATAAGTAATTGAAAATTAACCTTTTTATATTATAGTTTAAAGTAAATGAAACGCTGAAAAGGTATTTTCTATTTTTTTTACTTAATTTAAAATTTAGCTCAATGATGTTTTTCCGCCTCGCGTGCAGGGTTTTATTTATATCTAGCTCAAATTGAAACAAAATGCAGTTAAAGGAATAATTGAAACGGCTCCTTCCATCAATAATGAACAAATTGTCACTTTTTTTTTATTGCCTATCTTTTATCGAATTTCTAAAGAAATTTCTTTCTAAACGCTTTTAGTTAGTAAAGATCCTTATTTAATTTAAAATGCTTTAAAAAAAGATTCTAATGAACTATGGTTTTTCAAGCATCTACCTTTTCCTCATCGAAGTACAAACAAATAAATTATAAAAAAAGCTTCCTAACTAGTAATTTTAAATTAATTAAAACATTTCTGTAATGAACTCAAGATTAAAAGGGAAATCTGTGAATTCCATGCTTTAAAATTAAATATTGGTAATTCTGTTTATTTACAGGAAAAAATACACTCGACAGTCTAAAATTGAAAATAAATCAATCTTAACGGTTTTTTCTTCGAGTTTTTTAAATATCTCCAATTAATTTGTACTTAATGAATATATTGATGTTATTTAACAGCATTGTATTTGTAGTTTAATCTATTACATATAATTATTGAGTTTAAATTTATTTTCAATAAAATATGCTATTTTTATGTTACAGTAGTCCCAACCCCCGACGGCAGACCGGTACCGAACCGTGGATCAAATGTTATCAAGGCGCACGAGAAACATTAAAATACTTTCATTTACTCCGATGTATTTATCATAAGGGTGTTCGACTTTTGATGGAAATCACTTTACATTTCATTTTAAATTCATTTTACGTAAATTTTTGATGTAACTGTTTGATTCTGAAGGCATGTTTGAATATACAATCAAATTAAAACTATTAAATCAAAACAATTTAAAGCATAAACAAAATCAATATACCCTAAGCGGGGCTTGGTAAAATAACCAAACGTTGACTTGTCCGTGGTGATAAAAAGGCTGGGGACCACTGTTTTATAAAACATTTTTTTAAAAAAATTACGCACTTCAAATGTTTACAAATATATTTCTTTAGAGAATTCCAAGTAAATGCTATTGTACCTACAATGCATCTATACATCACTGCATATACAGTGGTAGCCAAAAATGTGGGCACTGTTCCAAATTGTTATATTTTTTAGGTTTATATACTAATAGAAAAAAACTGCAGAAAATGCAAAGTATTTTACGTCAATTTCAAGAGAATTTAATACTAAAATCAATACGAAAAACAAAGTTCAAATAGTTGAAAAGCAAAAATGTTAGGCGGCAATAACTGTTGTAATACATTAGATACTGATGATAGCAGAGAGTTATCAGAGCTTAATGAGAATGCCCTTATTCTTTATTACAGCTTCACATCGATGTTTCGTTGCACTGAAAATAGTTTTAAGCTCTTTCTTCATTATTATATGATGCCAGGAAACAATTATATCCTCAATTAATTTCTTTTTATTTCATAGGTACCTCATTCGGACAGGTTTTCAAACGGTGCCATAAGTTTTCGATAGGATCGAGGTCAGGACTGCTTCCTAGCCAGGATAACAGTTCAATGATCTTAGAATGGTACCAGTCTTTTAAATACTTTACTGTGAATCAAGGAGCAGAATCTTGCTGAGAAATAAAGGAAGCATTATTGTTAAATAGATCGCTAATGAAAGGCAGAAGTTAGGGTTTCAGAATGGTGTCAATGTATTTTATGACATTCTGTGTCCTATCATTGATGTGAAGGACAATACCATCTGCTGATATTCATGACTAAATGATAAAACTATGTGGGTACTTCACAGTTGCCTGAATGCAGTAAGGGTGTAGCGTTTCTGGATTCTACGTCTTGCATATTTAAGGCTATTACTACCAAATAACGATATTTTAGTTTTATCCCTCTATATAACTTGTAACCAATAATCATTTGTCCAATTAATGTGTTCCATTGCCCACTGTGGTCCTTTTTAGCACTGCTGTAAATTGAGATAGGGCTTTTTTTTCGTGGAATTCTACCTTTTACTCTTATGCCTGCTAATCTACTCCTGATTGTTTTTGAAATGACAGAAACACCAGCATCACTCAGATCACTTCTGATGGCTGTCCATGAAATTCTTTTATCCCTGAAACATAGTATTTTTATTCTTCCTGTCAACAGCATATGTGGTGCATCTTTTTAGTACTTTTCCTGCTTTTTGTTTACTAAATTTGTCTCCTGATACCTTAAACAAAACTCTCAGTCTTGATATGTAGTGAATGAATCACAAACCTGTTATGTAATTTTAACATAAGGAATACCACTTTCTCGTCACTCATGTGTCCAATCTACTCCTTTATTTCATGCCATTGGTTTTTGATTAAATATCATCATTATCCTGGGAAGGAAAAAGTCCTGACCTCAATCCTATCGAAGACTTATGGCACCGTTTGAAACCTCTTGTCCGAATGAGGTACCTATGAAATAAAAAGGAACTAATGGAGGTTAATTGTCTTCTGGCATCATGTAATAACGAAAAAATAGCTTAAAACTATTTTCAGCGCAACAAAACATCGATGTGAAGATTTAGTAAAGAATAGAGGCAACCTCATTAAGCTCTGATAACTTCTCTGCTATCATCAGTATCTAATGTGAATCGAAAGTTATTGCAGCATAACTGTTTCCGTTGCAAATATTGGAATTTTGTTTTCAGTATCAAATTCATTATTAATATATCTGTAAAATGATATAAAATACTTAGCATTTTGTGCAACGTAAAAGTTTCTATAAGCATACAAACTTAAAAAACATTACGATCTTATAAAATTTCCACAATTTTAGCCACCATTGTACTACATACAATCAATGATGCATGTGGCGTTGGACACTGAGTGGTCATGATCGGGAGCTCATGGGTTCAAATTCTCCTTACACTAAAAATTATCCAATAGTAATGCTAATGCACGTTAAATCTGACTGATTTTTCTTATTAATGTCCTACTTAAGAGCAAGTAGTGACAAAGTGAGTGACAATGACACCTCAGTAGTTACCCATATTCTCCATTTTCCATACCACAGTTACATAAATATTTGATCCTTATTAGTTTTAACATGTATCAGTCACTCTGTATGAGGGGTGTTTTTATTATTAATGTCCTACTTAAGAGCAAGACGAGAGCTATAGGTGACGAGCAATTTAATAATTTTTAAAGTAACAATGACACTTTATATCTATAGTCAGTATCTATTCCCCTAACTTCCCAACCAGACAAACATAAATATTTGATCCTCGTTAGTTCTAACACGTATCATGTACGGCGGGTCTTTTAGTAATATCCAAATATACAATTCGACACAAAATAACATAAAACTAAAGTCTTAGTAATTACATGAGGCCATGGTATTCAAGTGGTCAAAGTCATAGACTCGTGGTCTGTGTGCCAAGTACCGCTGAAGACTCGCCATACAGAGGGAGTCAATGTACGTTAAATCTGTTGAGCTTAAAGTCCTCCCGCTGGTGTAGTGTTGTAGTTTGGAGAGGGAGAGTCAGCTCACAGATGTCATCCTTGTCACTTGACCGACGATCAAAATTACGAGGTCCATCATCAACAACCCTCGTGTAGCCGTTAGGTGAGATGTTAATATACTGAAGTGCCCCTGAATTAGGGATAGCAAATACTATGAAAATTGTGCAGCGCTGCGCATCATTTATGCGCAAGTGAGTGTGTTGTGGTAACTGCATATATAGCGCATACTGTGGCTGTTCTGAATTAGCTGTTGGAATTGCCAGTATGGGGAAACCGCCGATATAGACGCCTTCGATCGCGGACAAATTGTAGGTGCAAGACGATTCAATTTCCAAAATCGTCAGACCAATAGGATTTTCAAGGTTGACAGTGTCAGGAGTATACCAAGACTACATGGATGGTGGACAAAAAACTAGCAATTGTGCAAACTACAAAGAACAATTAGCCTTGACAGTGCGTGATGTGAGACGGATCATGCGTATTGTACGTAGCCAAATATCAACCAAATTGAGCCAAATAGATCAAATTACCAACCAGTTGAATGACGGTGCCAGCCATACAGTCAATAAGCGAATTGCGTAACGCTTGATTCACCGTGTGGGTTTCGGGAGCTGTTGACCTTCGAGAGTTTCATTGCTCAATGGTCGCCATCGAGCTGCAAGAGAGCACGTAGACTGGAGTGTAGAGGACTGGAAACGAGTAGCACGGTGTGATAAGTCTCGATTTCGAATTTTTAACTCCGACAGGAGGCCGATAATATGGCATCAGACTCATGAAGCCATGGATCTGCATGCAAGGTTGGATCTGTACTTTGATATGGTGGCTCATTCAGGGTCTGGGGTGTTTTTTCGTGGCATTGTTTAGGATCTTTGGTGCTTACACCACCTTCCTCAATGCAATTCGGAATGTAGAGTTGCTGGGTTATCACCGCCATCCGTTTATGCTGCTATGTTATCCGCACGGTAATGGAGTTTTTTAGCAAGACAACTGCATTTCTGACAAGTCCCGGCTGGCTACTTGCTGGTTGGATGATCATTCCTCTGATATTTCTGTCATAAATTGCCTACATAGAAGACCAGACTTAAATCATATTGAGCATCTTTGAGATGTTTTGGAACAGGGCATGAAAGGGCATCACACAGCATGAACGAACATTATTGAATTATGGATAGCTTTAGCCAACATTTGGCAAGTTATTCCCGTGGAACGTTTCCAGAAACTAGCTGAATTTATGTCTTGTTGTGTGGCAGCCGTTATCAAGGCCAGAGGATGCCCAACTCGTTACTAGGTAGGTAACCCTAATTCATTGGCACTTCAGTGTATAACTCTCATTCTCTCTCAATCACTGAGTATTCATATTTTTATTAAGTGAAGTTTTATGTTATTGTTAAACTCGCGTGAGCGGCTACGCTTATATATATATATATATATATATATACCGTGCGGTAATGGTTTTGAGCTCCTTACTTGTATTGTTACAGTTAAGTTATGATGCCACTAAAGATCAAATGTGTAGAGGAGATGAAACACATTAAATCCGTCGAGATTCATAGCTCTTAACTTTGCGTAGTGTGCAAATTTGGAGATTATGCCTCAAGTGTCTTCCTCATTTTTTAAAGACTGAGAAGTTAATCCCCTCCATACGAGTATCTTTGTATTGCTTATAAACGCAACTTTACTAAGTGATCATTCATTTGTTGTCGTGTGTTTATTACTGGGATACATACGCAAGACATGAGATAGATGAACAGACACATTTAACACAACCACAGAAGAATACATATTTTATTACAAACGATGATCCCAGCATATAACAAGAAGAGGTGCGCTTCTGTTCCTTTCGAGACCGGAATCCATTTCAGGCGAAAAACCGACTTCTTTCCCGAAGAAATTACAACCAAGTCTTACTCGGGATGCGAACCCGAACCCACTCGGTTACAAGCCGAGGGTCATAGCCACCATTCTGGCTGGGCGACGATCATTCATTTTTGAGTAATAAGTGCATCCACAGAAAATCACTCATAATTTAAATAGAAATTGATATATTAAATATTTTTCAAAAAAATAACAATATCTATCAGTATGTTTCAAACAGTTTGTGAAACCTACAACAAAATCCAAAAGTTTCAAAATGCTCTTTCGTTGCAAATTACCTCAGGGTACAAAGTCTCTATCCACCTATATTCACTTTAACCGTAACGGAGACTAATAATTTAATCACCCCCTCAACACTTGTCCTTTGGTCCTAATTTAATCACTACTTTGTAGCTCGGTTACAAAGCACTGATTAAACCAGGACATGTTTCAAAGGGGTAGCATCGAAACATTCTCATTTCCAGTAAATCAATGCAAGGGTTATGGTGGGCTGTCGCATTCCATTAATTCCCTTTTTTCCCCTGTCCCTTGCGTCGAAGTGTCGATTCATGTTGACGTATTTTCATTAACGCAAACAGGGTGGAGAGGGTTCATTTCTTTTCTTCTAGAACTCAAGGGGCGTAGAGTCACCGTACTCTTCTAATGTCACAACGCGTCATCGATAAATAAAACAGAAGAATAAAAAAAAGTTTGGTGATGGGAAAATCGAATCGACCACCTAAATACCTCCCCCCACCTGCTATAACGATTGTACATCTTCCTAATCAATTAACGGGGAGCAAGATTGTTCAGTTTCTTGGTAGCATTGAGTTCATTGGTAAAAAAAAAACTAAGTATATATATATAGAGAGAGAGAGTAGTATTTACCTGTAAAAGACTGGTGGAAGCTATATGCTGTCGCTTCTTAAATGGTCTGTTGGTATTGCTTTTAAAAATACAATAAGTATTATTTTGTGTTTTAGATGGAAAACTCAAAATGCATTTGTCTGCCTTTTAATTGTTAAAAGACCACATTTGAATAAAAAGCACTACTCTGTTTGATAATTAATGGTCTTTACGAGGACTTTATTAGATTCCTTTACCTTTCTCATGAAGATTAAGAAACAATTTTTTTGTGAAAATATGATTGGATACTTGAAAAAAAATAGTAAATATATGTATGTGTTAGATATTTAGAAGAAAAGTGACTCACTCAACCCCACTCACTCATCATGAGATCTCCAGAGCGGTTAGACCAACGGTCTTGACCTTTGGTAAGAATGTTTCTTTTTTGTTGAGTAGAGATCCGCTAAGAATGGGTTTTATGGAAATGACTCGCTGGTTATGGATATAAAAGATAAATTTACTTTTGTTTTAGAAATTCAAGTCCTGTCCTAGAGGCAAGAGCGATAGAATTGCTTTCAATGCAATTGAAAGCTTGATGCTAAGAAATAGAAATCAGTAACAATAACACTATTTTCATACAATATCATGAAGTACACAACGAAAGGTGTGGGTAATGGCTAGTATGTTAAACGGTGACATACTAGTAACATTTGTTATCAATTACTGGGTAATAATTGTTATAAATTTATTAATTTTGGAATAATTAATCTTAAATTGATCTAGATTTTTCTAAATTAAAACAATTACTGAAATAAGTAATAAATTACTAACTTCGGAATGAATATTGACTGCATACTTTATAAAACAACACGATAGCTGTTGTCGACGGACCCCGTATTTTGAACCATGTTCAAGAGATGAGGACAACACATGAGCTGGCTCCTCCCTTTTCAAACTCCCTCCCGACACCAGCGGAAGAAGGACTTGGAACCTCGACAGATTTAAAAAGCAGTGTTCCCTTCCCCTGCACGGTGTAAGTCTTCATTGGCGCTAGGCTCTAATTCATGACCCCCTCAGGGTCTCACCTTCTTCAGATGAATACAGGTGTCCCAATCTCGAGGTGCCCTAGTGATATTTCCTTTTCTCCCGAGGGGTTTACTGTCTTTGGTACACACTGGTGTCATCACCCAGGAATACCCTAGAGATCCTTCTATATTTTCGACCTTCTTTTGTCATTCAATTTTCCCTTTTCTTCTTTTCACGTCGAGGCCACAGACAAATATTTTAAGATGACGGCGAGCCGCTGATTAATTCAGATTTTTTGTGACATTTTTTGCACTCTACTTTCATTCACAAAATTTGACTAATACGAAAGAAAAATAAGCTTACTATAGTCTAACCACGTTTATGCTGCCAAGATATGTTGAAGTCGAATGCATTTTTTTTGCGGTGGAATATCATTACGTTCCTCCTCATTCTTTTGCGATTGTATTCAAGGACACGGCCAAAAGCGTAGCATTTTGGCAAGAATTCAATTTGCTTGCGGGATGGCTTTCTACATAAGAGTGTTTTATATATAAATACTATTTTTAGATTTTATTATATGAAAATCTGTTTCTTTATCGATGTGTTTTCATTTTTTCGATGAGATTAGTTAAATATTTTTAAGAACATTTGTCACGGAAAGAAGTGTTTAATGTTTTGGTTAAACTTATTTTATAATAGTTTATGTTGTAATTTAAATAACATAAATCTTTTTTATTTTGTAACTAATGAAAAAATAGTAGTAGTGCGTAATTCATCTAAATGTGAACTAAAGCCGGACAAATAATATTCATATTGTACCAATTAGTTTCCTTTGTTTTCATAGTTTTAAATATGCTTAAAAGATAATTAAGACTTTAAAACCCGATGTACTAAAAAAAGAAGATAGTTTAAATAAGAATTTGAAGAATAGATAGTAAAAAAAAAAATAGTTAAATAACAAGTTTTTTGTGAAAAAAAATTATGAGCACTTTTCTACATATATTTTGCTTTTTTTGAAGATAACGAATAAAACTTTACTCTACACTGGTAAGCAAAACTTAAAAATCAGGTGCATTTCTTTTTAGTTTTTTTTTCTTCATAACTCCACGAGAAATTATCCGAGAGACATGAAATTCAGAAATGAGAGACAGTATTTTGCACTTAAACGATGACGAAAGCCTAGTAGCTCAAAAATAAATACAGTGTTTATAGTAAGGAATCAAACAAGAAAAAGGCTTTATTGAACTTCTAGTATCGTTAGACTTGATTGCCTGTCCAAGAGGAAAAATAACAAGCAGAAATTCCTTAGTAGAGGATATGTCCTCCCTTTATTGGGTCGCTTCTCACCGTCTCTGCATACTCAGATCCAGATTGTCCAACAGATATTGATGTAAGAGGGCACATTCCTCAATCAGCATCTGTTTCAGTCGTTTGGTGTTCACCGGAGGATGTAATCGCGCCGTTAGCGTATCCCCAAAGCATCCCACTTATGTTCTACGGGACTTAAATCGGGGGAGAACGCTGGTCAATCCATTCGTGTGATATTTTCACTTTCCAGTAAATTCTGAAAATCAGCAGTCCGGTGTGACTGTGCATTAACCCTACGAATATTATAAATGTGAAAGTTTGTGTGGATGTTTGGTACTCGTTCACGCAAAAATAACTGAATGGATTTTAATGAAACTTTACAATAATATAGCTTATACATCATAATAACACATAGGCTATAATTTATAAAGCTGTTGTCTGAAGTGTCGAAGATATAACGATAATTGTCAAGTAGGAAAAATTCTGCCATCTGCAATAAAGCCCGTGGCAGCATATATCTATCTGTTATGTGTGAAGGAATACTTTGCATTTTGATTAGTCTACGCCAGGCACCAGGAACTGCGAAGCTTGAACAGGCGGAGTGTGAGGCTGATTACAATTTTGACATAAATTAAGTACAACAAAAAGTAATATTAACGCATTTCACTTCCAGATATAAATTATTTACACTATTTTAAGCGTTCATTACACAAAATTTGTAACAATGTTTTACTTTTGCTGAGCAGAGATCAACTTAGGAACGTGTTTTCAAAAATCGGCCAGAGAGTTACGGGGAGTTATAGATAAAAAAAAATTCTTTCTATCAGCTTTTAGATCTACAGACTTAAAATTTAATAAACAGGGTTTTTATTTTATTCAACTGAGATATGCAAAAAACTTTTTTTTTGTTAATTTGCAATTTACGTAAAATTAACTCATTAAAAACCTCTTTTTACTTCAATCTGAATTTTTAATTTTTCAATTCACCCGTGTAAAGAATGGGTATAACAGCTAGCCATTCATAAAAACGAAGTTATGTTTAATAGCACCTCGGAACAGACGAACATGGGGAAGGATCACCTCCTTGCAGCAGCGATTTCCACTTACAGAACCTCTGTCGGAAACACAGAGCTCAGTCCACCCGCTCAGCATAATCCCTCCCCATACAATAACTCCATGACCCATGTAACGGTTTCTTTTCCTGGTGTTACAGGGACGAAACCATGTCACGGCCTCTCTCCAAAACTACTGGCGTTAAGAATCGCTTGTGTCACTGAAACGATTCTTGTCCTAAGAAAGAGGACACTACTCTATTGATGAATTGTCTAGTTTTTGTGCTCTTACACTAGCGCTTCATAAAATTTCAGTGTTTGCGATCCAGTTTTCAATCACAATTTTCATCGTGCCCCCTGTGTACAATAACGATATATTTAATGCATAATAATGATAAATGACGTAAAAATGCAATATTTTAATTTTAAACCGTACAGAATTTCAAAATAAGTATTACATTTTACATATAATTTTGTAAAGGGTATTTTTTTAGAGGTATAGAACTTTAAATTGCAATAAAACAACGATGTATTATTCTATTGACATGAATTTTTTTTTATTCGAAAGATAATCTTGTGGCATTATATTTTAAATATGAATTCTGGCATATGACTACAACGGCTGGCTCGGATGTAGTCCAATCTGGACGTCCAATTTTCCATGACTTTTTCCAACATTTGTGGCCGTATATCGGCAGTAACACGGCGAATGTTGTCTTCCAAATGGTCAAGCGTTTGTGGCTTATCCGCATAGACCAATGATTTTACATAGCCCCACAGAAAATAGTCTAGCGGTGTTAAATCACAAGATCTTGGAGGCCAATTCACAGGTCCAAAACGGGAAATAAGGCGGTCACCAAACGTGTCTTTGAATAAATCGATTGTGGCACGAACTGTGTGACATGTTGCGCTGCCTTGTTGGAACCACAGCTCCTGGACATCATGATTGTTCAATTAAGGAATAAAAAGTTAGTAATCATGGCTCTATACCGATCACCATTGACTGTAACGTTGTGGCCTTCATCGTTTTTGAAGAAGGATTCCACCAGCCCATAAAGCGCAAAACAGTCAGTTTTCTGGATGTAACGGTCTTTCGACATACACTTGTGGATTAGCTTCACTCCAAATGCGGCAGTTTTGTTTGTTGACGTAGCCATTCAACCAGAAGTGCGCTTCATCGCTAAACAAAATTCGCTTATGAAAATCGACCATTATTTTCGAAATAAAATTGCACAGTTTGAAAGCGTTGTTCAGGCGTGAGTCTATTCATGATGAATTGCCAAACCAAACTGAGAATAAATCACTTGACAGCTGTTAAATCGGTCGCCATCTTGGAAAGTAATGCCAACTTAAACTTCTATACCTGGAAAAAAACACTCTGTATATTAAATACGAGTTTTACAAATGATTCTTTTACAAAAAGTCTTGCTTAAAAATTTCCATGTAAATTAAGAAAATCTAGTGCATTATCACTGTAGTTTCAGTTCATTATTTTACGAATTACGTAAATTATTTCCTTTAATTTTTTTTGTATGTTGTTTCAGTTTACTGTGGCGAATCTGCGTCTAATAATCCTAGAAATTTTTGCTTGTAGAAATATGCAAGCGCTAGAAAAACTATATTTAATGTATAACACAAACGCGTTGTTAGAAGAAGTCCTAAAAACAATCGTGTGTTGAAGAGTAGTCTCTCGAAGAGAAATAGCCACAAACCATGTTTGTATATTTCCACAGATTTAAATTATAATGGTTTGGTTAAACCGAGAATAATTACAAGAATGTAATTAGTTAATATAGTAAATCTGATTTGATTCCATTTGATCATAAAGATAAGATGTTACATGTTTCTGAAATCCTCACGCTAGCGTGTTGTGCGCTCTTGAAGAGTAGTAATATCAACTCTCAGGTGATAAAACCAGCCTTGGGATTGTAATACCGGGATACCGAATGCCGGTATTTTGAGCCATTTGTACAATTTTGTAATTCCGGTATTCACAAGTTTAAATACCGGTTTTCGGTATTTACTAAAAAGTTTTAAATTGTTTCCACCATATATTCAGGGATCGCCAACATAGCAAAATAGTAAAAAATTTTGTTTTGGTCTTATAGGTGTCAATTATGGCACCATGCTTTAAATATATTATAAATTAAATAAATTTACATTCATTTCAGAAGGTAAAAATATTAAATGTCTTTATTCTGCTTATTGTTGGTCTTATTTTTATTTTTCCTACCCAGTTCTACAGTTCTAAGGCAACTCATTAAATCCATCATCTGATTTTTTTTATTGCCAGATTCAACAGGATAAAAGACTACTAATCTGAACGTAAAAATATACACATAAATTATTTATCTGACAAATGGAATTATATATATATATATATATATATATATATATATATATATATATATATATATATATATACTAGTAACTAAGTTTTCGTTGAAAGAGGAATACCATATACAAGCTCACCTGCCTTCCTTCATCCATCACTTTCAACACCTGTTACTACAATGTCTCCCTAACGGGCCAAATTAATTAGACTGTGAATACAAAGTTGCATCGTACAATCAAGAGAAGGTATAAAATATGTGAATCGTTCAGTCCAAAACTATCTTAACGCGCAGGATTCCTAGTCTGATACTCGTATCTGAGAAACCAAGGTTGTACTAGTGAAGAAAATGCGTAATATTTCGATGTATTTTAAATTGGTAAGTTTTTTATTCACATTGTATTTGCATATCATACTTCAGGGTTCAAAATATTTTTCATATTCAAAATATATATACTCATAAAACGGTATCCCGGTATTGAACTTTTGGTCCGGTACTGCAGTCCCTAGACCAGCCTCTGGAGTTTCTGTTAAGCTATGGTTTCGAATCGTAGTGACACAAACGATTAGTCATGTAAAAGGGCTCATCCACATTAAATCTGTCAAGGCATTAAATAGTGGGATTTTGGAGAGCTGGAGGTCCGCGAAAACGTTATCCTCAACACTTTGCCGTGATTCAGAATCAAGAGATATGCTGAAATAGTTCTGGAGTTGTTCCAAAGAGTGACGTTAATAAATAATTAGTCAATCTCATTATTGATTTGTGATGTCTTTCAGTTAAATAAACACTATTCTCTTTTTTTTCTTGTATAGCATGGGTAAATATGACTTTGTGGATTATACTTTTAACTAGGCAATACAAAAATGTTAAACTTCACAATGTTTTTTAAAATAAATTTCTTAAATTATTTGAACTTCTGAATTTACACATACAGCAAGATGATAATTATATCTAATTTGGGATTTCAGAGTATATATATATATATATATATATATATATATATATATATATATATATATAATCATATACTAACTGTCATAAATTTATTAAATCAATCTAATAAGAAATATAGCATGGTATGTCAAACTAAGATAGCCAAAATATTTAACCTCTTAATTGCCGAGGAAAACTTACGAAATTTCCCCCCCACACTCCATGCAATCGTTTTTCCCACAGGCACGCGTTATTACGCGGTTATTTGGGGAAAAAAAGGGGGCGTGTTTTTCCTCCTAAGAATTACTTTCACTACGAAAAAAGGAAAAGGAAAGAAAATGACGAAATAATAAAATGGAAATATAATAAATTTAATCTCTAGAGTTACAATATAATAAAAAATAAATTATAACTTATCTGTTCTGTGACATATTGTGAAACATGGATGAACACATAAACCAATATCACATTCAGTGCATTCGTACCAAAAAAAATTTTAAAACTTCTATTACACGTGGTAAAAGAAAATGACAGCAAATGAAGAAAGCAAAAGAACACTCAAACGAAACAAAAGAAAAGAAAATACCGCTGAGCTGAATTCCATCGTTCCTGGAATATATATTCTTTCAAATTCTTTTCCCATCTCTTCTCCGAAATAAGTAAATTCTCTAGAAGCACTGTCAATATCATTTTATTGTATTTCAAAGCTGTGAGACTAGTTTTAAACATAGCAACACAATACAAAAATTCCTCCTTTGGAAGGACGAGTATACACGTTCGTAGGCACTAAACTCACTAGCTTAGCAGGACGTGAATACACGCTCGCGGCACCTAGTTTCTTATTTCAGAAGTTTGCTATTAACCCTTTAAACATAGTAGTATTCTTAAACATTGTATTATGGCCAGCCACCTCCCACTATATTTGCCTACACCACTGCGCCACAAGAAAGAGTAAAAGTCTAAGAGAATAAGGTTCTATAATTGCTAAAGAATATAAACATAATTCTAGAGGAATAATACTAAAAAAGTACTATAACGTAACATATAATAATGCCAAATCCCAAGTAAAAAATTTAATCTAGATACCAAAGTCAGAAAGTTATATACATTAACAAAATAGTAAATTTTTATAAGACTTCATGGGAACTTCGTGCCTCACACAATGTAAATAACAAAATAGTAAGGCACATGAGGAAAGTCAAAAAAATACTAAAACTAAATTATAATTATATCTAAGGAAAGCATGAAGGCCAAAAAACATTATTAAAACATATAGTGGAAGAATAAGTCCAAGGGCGAGGTGAAAATAAAACAAATTATATTAAAAATTATACCCTGTGGTGCCATATATATCAAAAGGAATTTGCATCATTTTTTTAAAATGTCACTGCAGTATTCAAAATAAGTATATGGGTAATAAATTATATTAAAATAAAGAATACCAAAGATATGTAAGGAAAGTTATTGGAATGTTTAATATTATTTCTAAACTCAAATATTTGTTTTGTTATCCTACTCGCCACATTGTCCTTGACTTTTTAACTATACGAAAGATCAAAGGTTGCAGATCTAACAAATAGTTGAATCGCATCAATCATCTTAATAATAATTCCCTTCTAGGAAAAAAAAGAATTTTAGAAAAGATTTAATATATGGATTTTGTTGCAGTTTTCTTCCTGATAGTTTTTGTAC
Source organism: Trichonephila clavipes (assembly GCA_019973935.1). NCBI lineage: Eukaryota > Metazoa > Arthropoda > Arachnida > Araneae > Nephilidae > Trichonephila > Trichonephila clavipes. The sequence goes on along the minus strand of BMAU01020281.1, from coordinate 205,177 downwards.
TTCTTTGTGATTTAAGAAAAAGAACTTCAACTTTTACTTTATCCGAAGCCGTATTTTGCATTTTAGCTTTTCGAGACCAGTCGAAAGCCTCATCAATCAGAATTGATCTTGCACTTCTCCCTATAGAATTTTTTTCTTACTTTTTCTTTAAAAAAAAGATAAAAAAAAGAATACTTCTTTCTATAAAATAATATCACGATACAAATATTTATATTTCTTTTGTCGAAATTTAATCAAACGATATTTGTTAGAGTGCATTTTGAACTGGATCTAGATATTTAAAAAAATGGTGAAGAATGTTAAAAAGTTAAATAGAAAATTGCATATGTATATTTATTATTTAAAATGAATTTTGTGATGTGCTTTATAGAATTTTACGACTGCAGAAATGGTTCTATGGAAATTAAAAACGTTAAAGATTTTTACATTTATATGTCGATAAATCCAGCAAATATCTAAATAAAATTTTAATATATAGTATATACATACTTTTTTTGAAATGAAATAAAATTTTGAATCTCGGAATACACAGGCTTCTTAAATAACTGAATGTAAAATGTTTTAAAACCTCATTAATATAATTCGAATGCAATAATTTCTATCAGAATTGAATAGGAGTTATAATGAAATTTTTTAAAAGATAAGAATAACAGATTTCAATTCAAAATAGTATTTGTGTGTGTTCCCGCGAATTTTTAAAAATCATTGCTATCTTAGTGCTTCGAAAAAATGTTAAGAAATCAAACGAGGGATTGATTTCTTAATTAGAGATTAAAGAACTAATTTACTCTTACGCGTTAAAATGAAAAGAAGGTTTTTCCTTAAAATCATTAAGTAATGAAAAATCCTTTGATAAAATTTTATTAAATGATGGAAATAACCCATATTAAAGTCAAATTTTGAAGCTTCAGTTTATGGGGGAGTCTGCGGAAAAAATTATAGAGATTAATGATTTTTTATAAACATGACTAAAAAAGGAAGAATTGTAATAGTTTTAGTTCCTATTCTTAAAGATTTAGATTTCAACAAATAAATTTAATGCAAAGTATTATTATTATATATTTGATATATTATAAACTATATTGTAGTTATTTAATTAAGCTTATTTTTTATTATAAGACTTCCTGCAATTGTGCTTGTAACATTATTTATCGAATATAGAAAATATTTTTGACTATATTCTCCGAACTGGGACACACACAGACACATTTACAATATCTGTTATCAATAATCAATATACTTATTTCCAAGGAAAATGAATCAAGAATTAAAAAGAGATTACTTCTATTATAAAATATAACAATATCAAAAATTATTTTTGCAACTTTTTCGAAAATAGCGTTTGATGTGCCGTTTACTTTTCCCTACTACAATTTTTTTCAAATAAATTTTAAGTTGCATTATAATTTCTTTCTTTCTTTTTTTTTTGCTATCCAGATACAAAATATTATGTGGTAGCCGAAATTGTTACACCTAATTCGACATACTTTGTGGAACTGGATTAAAAATACATATTTTCAATAAATATTTTATATCTATATAATACAATATTATTTTAATTTTATAAATAGAATTAAAATTTAATTACCCACTTCACTCCAAAGAAGAAAAATGCAATGTATATCATCGCAATAAATTTGAATGAAAAAAGCATCATTAGAGCAGTCTTGAACTTTTCAATTCCTACTATTAGCTCACACAATCTCTCTCTCTATATATTTATTTATTTATCTTGGTGGAATTTTCAATCGCGTTAATAAAATACATTTTAAAACGCTCAATTGAGTTGAGACTTTATATTTATGATTGTTTTGGATAACAATAAGACAATTTAATTATAATTAATAAAAAAATAATTGATTGTAGCTAATTATTTAAAGAATTACAAATACAGCCACGTTGGCATCATTTTTGGCGACTTGTGTCAAAACTTGAAAATGTTTTTTTTCTCACGTTTTAAAGCATTCAGTTGAACTGAAATTTTATATACACGATTGTTTTGGATAACAATACGATACTTTAAGGCCGTATCACACGTATACATTTCAAGCAATTTTTCGTTTAATTTGAGCAATTTTTACTCAGTTGCCATAGCAACCGCTCTAGAGCAATTTCTTGCTAGTGAGCTCAAGAAATTACCCGGAATAAAAAATTGCTTGGAATTCCAGCCAATAGGAATCCTGTAAGCTCGAGTGGTATAAAAAAATAATGTATGGTTGTTTCCGAAGGAGAAAAATCGGCAAGTAACATTTCAATGTGGTGAAAGTGCGCGGTTGACGTCAAAGCAAGTCGTTTTGTTTACGGCAACCCTTCACCCTCAGTAGCAGGAAAAATTGCTTGAAATTAGTCTGCGTGTGATACGGCCTTTAATGATAATTAATAAAAATTAATTACCACTTAATTGTAATTCTGTAATATGTATATGTTACCGGCAAAGTATGATATGCCGGCATTCTATAGAATGCCTAGGCATTGTTTAGAATGCCGGACGTTTTTAGGCAAAGTATGAAATAAGAAAATTATTTCATACTTTGCCTAGGCATTGTATAGAATGCCTAGGCATTCTATAGGATGAGCAAAGATGCTTAGGCAAAGTATGAAATAAAGTCATGATAAGGCTATTATATCAATGAAGTACATTTATAAAAAATACAAATGTTATTCTGACAAAATAATGACAGAACCATTAAAAAATTTTTCAAAATATGTAAAGGCAAAAGAAAGTTGTACCAAACAAAATTTCTTTTTTTTATTAAGGAAAACAAAATTTTCAAATAAAATTAAGAACTTAAAATTAACCTACTTATTGCAACATTGAATATATATGACACTTTAAATTATATTTCATTACACTTTTCACTCAGAGACCATTCTTATTTTGGCACTTTGTTTTATACACATACATTTGACTAATCCTTCGCCGCTTCCATTTGAATGAGCAATTGCAACTGACAGAAGAGGAATTAAAAAATAATTCCTCTTAACCTTCATAAATTCCAAGCAAGTTCTTAGGGCACAAAGTGAATTGTGATTTCGTATATACTTGTTTTAACTTTTCTATGCAAGTTCTAAGTCGATAGAACCATCCTTTCCCACTTGTTACAACTGCTATTATATTGGTATTCAAAAAATAAATATATAAATCTCAATTTTCACAACAATGCCTTTTGTAAAATAATTTTTTTGTTTTTTTTCTGGCAAGGTTCACAAAGGTGTATTTACAGTTCGATTTCATAACGTGCAATGTTCTTGCATTTGGTTGAAAGTTCTTCCAGAATTCTATCACGTCCTCCGTGTTCAATAGCAAAATGAGCTTCATGAAGTACGTAAAATAACTCGGAATCCGTAACGTAATACTGTATAGAAGTGCTTCCCAAACTTTTTATCCCCGTGGACCAGTCAATGTTTGATAATTTTACCGCAGCCCGCTGATGGTGGGACATTGTGTATATTTTAAAATGTTTTGAGATTGGATAATTTAATTTTATTTAAGGTATCCGACTACTTGCGACAACTTTTTTTTGAAAAAAAAGGAGATATGGAGATCTTTTAGAGATTTTTATATTTATTTAGTATATTTTAAGAAAAAAATCCTAAAATTGGTAAAAGAAAAAAAATTTATTATTATTAAAATGGGAAAAAACTAGTAAAAATGTACAAAAAATTACATAAACGGGCTCCGCTCTCTACAAAGATTTTATGAACAAATTCTCAATTTTTCAATTTTGATGTGTTACGTTGTTATTCCTGTTTGAAGTGATCTTCACGATAAGAGATATTTTAATTTTTACAAAAACTAGAGCACTTTATCTAAGTCATACGAAATTGCTTAAAAAAACATTGACTTTATTCACATAAAGAACTGCAAATTTTGAAATAAAACAGTTATTGATAAATCTGAAGATCAAAACACTTCTACTGTTATGCAGAACATAAGCAAAAAATTTCAGCTAATTATTTTCAAAACTTTTTGAGCAATCGTGGTCCCCGTTTGAGTTTTTCGAAAAAAACACATTTCGAGTAAAACGTTAAAGTTTGACGTCTTGTGTAAAGTTATGGCATTTGCTTTTACTAAAACGCTTGTAGTTTTTGTTCTAGTGGAGGGAAAATGAAGTACTTGGTATTGTTATTAAGTTAATAAAATGGTCTATAACATAAAGTCATAAAAAATTTTTCCAATTTTTGAAAAAATTCATGGTTTTAGGGTAGTTGGATACCTAACATGCCTTCAGAATAAAATTCAGTTACTCTAAAAATTGAATATAAAGTGATTTTACATAAAATATGAAGTGATTTCCATGGAAAGTCAAACAAACACTATAGAGAAAAACACCACAATAAATAAAATGGAAATATTTAAATACTCCTTGAGTGCGGCCCGATACTATTTGATTCGCGGACCGGTGGTTGGAAACCATTCTGTGTAGTAGTACTAACGTCTTTTTTAACAGGTTATATGAATTTACTTTTATTTTCACCAAACATCACATCATGGCTATTCAGCAACCAATAGGCTCTGGATTCCTTTAGTAATTTTGGCTTTTTGTACCTCAGTAATTAACTTCTTTATATATATAGTAAGTAGTTTCCGTTAAGAAATAATTCTTTTGCAGTTTTAACTCGAATTTTGGGCAGCTTGTCGTCGAATAGTTGTTTCATGCCAATACACCAGGGGTCGGCAACATTTTAGCTGTGACGTGTCAAAAACCAATCTACCAATTATGATTCAGCGTGCCACACAGTAGAGCATTTTTGAAACAATTATATTCCCGCTATAATGTATGCAGAGTTAGAGAATAGAGTTCAATTATATAGAGATAGATTTACAGCATTATCTACACTATTAAAATTCGTAAGTAAGCAAACGTACCTTTCTTTCTATCTGCTTCCCTATTTTCTAACAAACCTCACGACGCAGAAACTCGCCAAAGGTACCAAAATTTCGGCAATGATCCGAGGAATCCGTTTTGACCATTTACATTCCGATTTTCCAATTAATTAGAAAATGTATTAATTAAAAACCTTAAAATGCATAATTAGTATCATGTTTCTCCGCCAGGGGACAAGTTCAAAAATTCCGAACTCTTTTTTTTCAGACGTTTTTAAAACGCGATCTATTTTTTTTTCATGAGACTAAGACGAAAAATAATTACAGATTCAAAAAGATCATTTATTTCGCCACAATACGGTATAATTTATTTTACAAAATAATTATATTTTCTATTTTTTACGATTTTTTTAAATGAGTCAAAATCGATACGTTTTTATGAATACGATTTCTAAATCGTTCCGCTTGCATTTTCTTTCGCGCTAATGAAAAAATATTTTACACTCAAAAAGTTCATGCTTTTCTCTTTTAGAATCAGTCATTTAAAAAATTTAATGTCAAAAACTGGTTTTTTTTACGATTTTTCAAAAAATACTCAAAATTTTATTTAAATAGTTAATAATTTCTTTATTTATAAAAATAATCTCACGAAACTTATATAACTATATATTCAACAAAAATAAAAAAAACTCGAAACTGTACACATAGGTTTTTTAAACATATTTATTAAAATAAGAAATAGACAACGTAAAATATAAGTATTTCATTTCATTAAAGTTAAATAAAGAGATAAATAAAATTTTCAATGTGAACCTAGTGCTGTTTCGCTCTACTATCGCAAGAAATGTAGTGTAATTTGTGACTTTCACTTTGACATGATTCTGAGCATTCAGCTGTTAAACAATTTCTTTACGGAGTAGTAATATTTTTCATATGAGGAAAGATATTTTACTTAGATATGTGGAACTAAAAGTGGAAAAGCGGAATACATGCAATTTGCTTTATTCAAACAATTAAATATCTTCAGCTATGGCATTTAATAATTTACAAAACAGCTGTAAATTTACTTCTAGAGTTATCTTTCAAATATTTTCATAATTCCTCAATTATCTATTATTCCGGTGTGTTTGTCAAATGAGGTCGATCACAAAGTTACGATGTTCCATCTATTCAAAAACTGACAAATTTGTTGAGTAGTGCTGAGTACCACTCATAATTGTACTATGTGACATAGGTTGCCAAACCCTAATATAGACCATGATTCCTTCTCCAACACTACAGCTTGCTTCTCCATTTTCATGCAGCACAAGAAAAAAACAAGTTTTGGTTCAACAAGTTTAAGTTAAGTTGAGTATTTTGACACTCCCGAACAAAACCAGTATGTGCAACTGACAAATTCTGAGCCTGAGGCACGCGTTAAAAGTCTTGTTTTGTCACACAATATTGGAAACGAATCGGAGATGTTTTTCATACTTTGCCGGTTTCTCATTAGGCATTCTATAGAATGCCTAGGCAATGTGTGAAATAAGAATCATTTCATACATTGCTGGCTAGTTTTAGGTATTCTATAGAATGTCGGATTTCATACTTTGCCGGTAATTTATATACGTATTTATATTAATTGTAACTTTTTTAATAAAAAGTAGCTAAAATGAAATTTTTCTTTGTTGATCCATGTAGGAATTGACTTAATTTTTTTTATATATTACTCTCTCTCTCTCTCTCTCTTGTTATAAATCGGCTTATACAATTTCATAAGTCCAGTTTAAATTGACATTGTAAGAAATAACGAATCTCGGGTGGCAGTATGTAATACATTACTTAAGAGTATGTCGAAAAATATCATTTAATAGATATGATAAATAAACAAAAAATGTTTTTAAATAGTTTTGAGCATATAACTCCTTTTGATGTGTTCTTCGATGGTTACTTTTTGTCTAGTAATATATTTATATTTGGTATATGTGGTATTACATCAATACCTTATATAATGTTGGAAGCTTTCAAGAATTTTGGGTCTAGATTAAACTAATTAATTTCGTTGTATATTAAAAATGTAGTATCTGTACCACACGATCACTTATGCATAAAATCTGGATTATTCCACATGTCTTCAATTTCTTTTATCTTAAACATCATAATTAAGTGGATGAAGTTTAGTGTCTCTATTTTTAGAATTTTTTTCGGACTTTCTTCCTGAATAAATCATAACTAAATTGGGTAAGATAACACCTTTATACTCATGATACATACATTAAGTTAAATGTCAAGAGAAGATAAATGTCTTCAGAGTTTCTTAATAATTTATAACTGAGTAGATGAATGCATATGCCTTGGACTTTGCAGAATAAACGATCGATAATTTTAGTGAAAGGTAAAGCTTCGTGAAGGACGGGTTTGGTTCAAAACCTACCAAAAATTTCCTGCTTTTCTATCTATAATACATTTATCTATTTTTATCGCATATATAGTATTAAATATTAAGTGTTATACCTAAAAAAACCCAGTACATTTAAAATTGCACCAAAATAAAAATATCCTAAATACACGTGTGCACAACAAAATTAGCACACCAAGAAGTCGTCAAAATGAAACGAAATTATGCGTACGTAATGACTACTTTGATATAAGTAAATGATTAGAAAATCAAAGAAAAATGATCCTTTATTTCAGAAAAAAGGCAAAAGAACAGAGGATTTAATACCCTGTTGAACACCCTCTAGCGTGAATGCACGATGCGATACTATCGGGCATTGAGGCATACAAGTTCTGTATGATGTCTTGGGATATTTCGTTCCATATTTGCTGTAATCTTGCCTCTAGTTCTTTCAAAGTTGTGGGATGCTCAACTCACTGTCCCAAAAGATCCCCGATATGCTCGATTGGATACAAATCTGGGGATATGGCAGGCCAAGAAAGAGTAATAACATTGCGAAGACAGAGTTGTGACACCCTTGACGTGTGAGTCCGGGCATTGTCTTGTTGAAAAATGGCTCCTGGGAGCCGTTGCATGAGTGGCAACACATGTGGTTGCAGGATTTCACTGGCATACCGCTGGGCTGTCATGGTGTCACAGCTCAATACTAGGGATGTCCGTGTATGGCGATGACACCCCATACCATTACACCAGCTTTGGGAGTGGTGTGTCGCAGTAAAGCAAAGGTAGGATTGAGGCGATGACCACAGGATCTCCACACATGAATACGATTGTCATCACTGCTGCGATTGAATCTGTATTCGACGCTAAAGACGACCTGGTTCCATTCAGCTGCAGTCCAGTTTCCTCGTGCGTGACACCACTGCAAAAGGATGCGTCGATGGGTGGGCGTCAAGGGCAGCACATGTAATGAGTGCCGCGATCCCAAATGTCCTTCAGCAAGGCTCCTACGTATGGTTCGAGAAGACACAGGAGCCCTTACTGAAGGTGCTACCTGTGCCTGGATGGCGGCCGATGAAGCAGTTGGCTGTACGCGTGTATTTCCTACGATGCTGTGGTCTTCTCGACGACTTGTCTGTCGAGAGCGTTCTGAGCCTTGTCTTCGTGTAAATGACATCTCTCGGATCCACTGATCCCAACACCTCCTCACAACACAATCAGAGCGGCTTAATTGACGAGCTACTCTCCTAGCTGACCACTCAGTTTCCATCATGACGATGATTCCCCCTCTCAAACTGCGACAGCTGCTCATATTCTTTTTGAAAAGGCGCAATGGCATGTCTACCTGAGCTCTTACTTTGTAAACGATTCAGCACACTCAAACAAGCTTTGGTTACCTGTTTTATATTCCGCTGAGAAGGACGTTAAGCGTTCTCTACAGGTTATACGTAATGCGCAATCACACTACATTTCTAAAGATTTGCATATCTATCCGACATGTGACTTCTTGCCTAGTTTCGTTACGATCCCGCAATTATTTCTTGGTGTGCGCTAATGTTTTTTTGTCCAGGAGTGTTTTTTGCTACGCTTATGTACATTATGATTTCTTTACGTACTTGTTTAAGTCCATATCATGGTATTGGTTCAGAATAATCAACAAATGATTTATTCTTTTATTTATGATGTACTTTATTTATGTTTATTATTATTTATTTTATTTTAAGGATTTCTGTTTTTTTTTTAAGTTGGCTTGCATTTATTCTCGATAAATGCTAGTCTCTCCTCGTGGTGTTCTTCCCGAGGGAAGGTCTGCATTTCTTAGCCCCCTGGGTTTGCTCGTTCCCAGTGAGAGTAAAAAAAACATTTGATGGAACTCTTTTGTTTTGAGACACGGAGAAGGATGGAAAAAAAATGGGGTACACAAAATTTATTCCTATCTCACTTTCTCAACCCCAAATGTTTCCAAAGCCTTGGTACATGAGCATAGCGTTGTCTTATCATTATCCAACAACACATGGGAGTGTCAATCATTGAAAAAAGGAGCAAGTGTATATAAGGCCCATTATGAAAAGCAATTTGTCGAATTACACGTCTCCTAAAAATTACTAACCATGTTGTGACTATAATTGTAAGCTCACTAATTGCTTATTCTTTGTTCTAGTCCCATCATTGAAGTTTCTGAATGAAAATTTGCTAGCAATATTTTGAGCTCCTCCCTTTACAAACCTTTTAAAAAGTGTAGAATGTATTTTACCATGCTCTTAACCAAAGGTTTTAAATTTTATATAATCGCAATCAATTCAAAATATTTTTGTAATGTTTTATATTCATAACAATTTATCTCAAAAAGTCAATATAAATTATTTCATCCTTGTAATCGAGAGAGAGAGAGAGAGAGAAAATCTAGAAAACAACACTTGCAGACATTTTATTCGAATATTCATTATTTTTTTCTTTTCAATTCTTTGTCTTATAACTTGAATTTCAATGTTTGGAATATATATAAGAATATTAAGCAAAAAAAGGTGTTCTATACATTCCACGATATAAATATCAATGTTATTCAAGAATTACTTCAGTAACTGCTTCATTCATAATTTAATTATAAAGTGTTAAAAACGCATGCTGAGACTTTTCGACTATATGAACATTATTATTAAATTTCTAGTGATTTTATCCATCAAAACCTGCGTAAAATGTATCATCTATTTATATTTTGAAACAAGAACACATACATTACCGTACATTCATGCGTATTACGCTCACCTATACTTTCAGACTCAACTTTTTTAATTTTTAGGTATATTCGTAGCATAACGCACTCCCTCCCTCTTGGAATGTACATGAGCAGTGCTATTATCGTTTGAAGTTATTTATTTGAAGTATTATACCAGGTCTTTGAACAACGGTATATGTAAGCCGTTTGTATCCCAAACAGCTCGAACACGCTGTTGAGATTTTATGTCGAGACAACACAGTGTATTTCGTACACTACGGACAACGGGAGCTGAATTGAGCTGTTGAAGTCGCAAGGTTAGATTTTCAGAAGCAAGTACACTACACAGCTTTTTTTAATGTAAGCAGTACATTTTAAAATAGGTAAAACAATGCTATATATAGCTCCGATTGGGATTCATCGGCGTAAAATGAACAAAATGCTATTGCACCGCTTGGTATTTCTCGACATAAAATAAAACAAGCGCTATTGCGCTGCATGGGTCTTTTCGAACTCATTCTGAGAAAGCGCGGTTGCGCTGTTTGGGATTCTTCGACAGTGTTTTTCAATACCCCCAGGGACTCAAACGGTTAAGAACTAAAACGCTAAAGAGAAAGGGGAAAAAAGGGTATTCGGAAGTATGTATGTGTTAGAAGGTCAAACACATTTATAAAATAAGTCCAAATACGTCAACTCAGTTTAGTATAACAAAAGCATAGAATCAAATTAAAACTGACATAATTGAAAATTATTAAAAATATTGCATATCTAACAATCTAGATGGAATGGAAGACAATCATTTATTAATAAATCAGAGAAAAACAGTGATGGTGAAGGAAAAACAATATTCGACGATGTCCTTGAAGATATAGATGAAGACAAATTCTACCCTTTTCATTTTACGAATCCGTACGAATTTTTCATTTTACGCTATAATTAATGTGCATAAAGTATGTCATTTCTTTTAAATATATTGTATTTACATATATGTAGAAATCTAATTTTTTTCATTGCTCATATTCATTTTATTTTTAAAGCAATCATTTTTATAACCGGCGTATAAAGTGCATCATTAGATTTCGATCTTATTTTTTTGTGTTGAAGGTGCATGTTACACGCCGAATATGCAGTACGCTTTATTTTTCATGGTAGTTTTAATTTTGAAGCAGAAAACAAAATTTAATGTTAGTAAAATAGTTTACAATTGTTCATAACTTAAAAGAGAATATTCATTAAGTATGTGACAAACCTATACGGAACTTTATCACTAACCTTCTGAGTCGTCTTTTTTAGGTAAATTTTATTCCCCTACCTATTTCCAATCAGCTCCAAAAAGAGGACAGGATTCCTTGTTATATATGCAGATTAGATAAAGTATTTAAGTCAAACGGAATAGTAAAGTAAAAAGCAGTAGGAGAGAGAGATTGCAGCAGGAAGGTATAACGGTGAAGTGAGAGATTTATTATTATTTATTATTTCTTGGTGGATAATTTAATCTCAGGAAGAGTTGAGATTCTGTGTGGTAAATATTGATTTATATTTAAAGTCTCGTTAAAGTTTTATATTAGGAGTGAGATTAAAGTTAAATGTTCAATAGGAACATTATAGAATATAAATCTGGGATCTCTTATCGCGGTAATCTCTGCGTGATCGATATTCTAATTGTTAATTAATTGAATCATTAAATATTTAAGTTTATTTAAAGGAAAGCCCCTTTTTAAACCTCATATAACTATTTAGATATATTTGTTAATAAAAGTCTTTGATTCTATTTGGAAAAGGTAACCAAATAAAGAAAGTTATTTATAAAAAGGGCTACTGGCTCTTATCTGACTCCAAATTATTCTCGTTCTCAAAGTGAGATCCAAGAGGATCTTCACAAGTAGAATTCAATAGAACCTAAGCTAAATATAACGTTTCATTAGATGAAGTTTTATAAAACTAAATATTGCAACAAATTCCTTAAAGTTAATCAGTGTATAAATATATTATAATAAAAGTAAAACTTTTTTATAAACCTTAATTGTATCACGCTCCTCTCAACCAACTTTTTTTCAAACATATTTTTGTCTATTATTTATTGGGGGTAACGGATAACTTTTTCCAACTACTGCATTCTTTTCTTGAACCAAACAAGAGGGGGAAAAACAACCCATGAATGGAAATAATAAGTAAATATGTCTGGTGAAAAGAAATACATAAGGGGATAAAAAAGGAAGTTCATCGAAGGATGGGCATGCAAAGACGGAAAAGGGGGTGGAGTGGAATAGACGGAAAGTCCCTTTTCTCAAACACATGCCAGTTTGCACATTGTTTGGAAATTTTCTCAGCAACAAAACTTCATTAAAGTGTCCATTGAAGCGTGATTTACACTTGGCCACTTTTGTTTTCTTTTCCACCCCGCGCTGCGATTTTTCTTTCCCCTTTAAAAGTTTCCCCTCTTAAGCGGCTAATAATAGGGATATAATTTTTCTATGCCTCCCCTGCCTCCCTTTGCTTCTTTATATCACTGCAGTCCTCTAAAGCTGGTGTAATTAAAGATTTATTAAAGTAATTACTCTGCTTTCCCCTCTTCCGCTCTGATAGTTGTAGGGAATTTCATAAACACCATCCTATACGTTACGGTATATGATATGAAGCTGAAAATCCCTTCCACTACTGTATTGAGGGAATTTTAAAGATTATCTTTTGTGTTTCCATAATAGAGTCTTCTCGTAAAAAGGTGCCTTAGGTAATGATTGGGTCGTAGAAGATTGAAGAGAATTGGTCGATAAAAATAGGATATACGTTAAGTTATTTATAAGCCATTCAATGTAAAATCATGAGGTGATTGTTGATGAATGAGAGTTTACTGTGCCTCGGAAGCTTTATTTTGAGATAATGAGTTTCGTGAGTGAAGTAAGGTCCCAGTATATACTAGTAGGGTTCAAAAATTCCCGGACTGAGCCTTTTACGTGGAAAATTTGTGCAGTAGAGCGACTACAATAACATTTCTGTGTTATTGCTTCCTTCGCCTTTCCTAATAAAAATTTTTTTTTTCCAAATCACAAGGTCGATGGTTCATCAAGACGTTGTATTTTGTAGGTTGAAGTGTTTGGTCGTTGGCGATTGAAAGAAATTGTGTTTGTGTGTGTGTGTGTGTTGAGCGGAAAATGTATATCAATTTTTGTGTTCGTTTGGGAAAAAGTGCTACTGAGACATACAAAATTTTGAAGCAAGTGCAAGGCTGTGATGCATAATCACGAACGCAATCTTTTGAGTGGCATCGATGCTTTAGAGAAGGCAGGGAAAGTGTCGAAGACCTCAAATGCTGTGGACGTCCGCAGATTTTCCACACTGCTGAAAACATCGAAAAGGTTTCTGCGGGGGTACGTAAGAATAGACTCCAAATAATAGTAGAATCTGTTAGGATATTGGAACCCACATGGCAATGGATACTAACTAAAGATCTTAACATGCATGGAGTGTGTCAACATATCTTTCCCTACTTGTTAAACGAAGACCAAATCTACAGATGAAGCTAAAAGTGCATCGGCAGAGTCACCGTACTCTTCTAATGTCACAACGCGTCATCGATAAATAAAACAGAAGAATAAAAAAAAGTTTGGTGATGGGAAAATCGAATCGACCACCTAAATACCTCCCCCCACCTGCTATAACGATTGTACATCTTCCTAATCAATTAACGGGGAGCAAGATTGTTCAGTTTCTTGGTAGCATTGAGTTCATTGGTAAAAAAAAAAAAAAAAAAAACTAAGTGTGTGTATAGTAGTATTTACCTGTAAAAAAGATTGGTGGAAGCTATATGCTGTCGCTTCTTAAATGGTCTGTTGGTATTGCTTTTAAAAATACAATAAGTATTATTTTGTGTTTTAGATGGAAAACTCAAAATGCATTTGTCTGCCTTTTTAATTGTTAAAAGACCACATTTGAATAAAAAGCACTACTCTGTTTGATAATTAATGGTCTTTACGAGGACTTTATTAGATTCCTTTACCTTTCTCTTGAAGATTAAGAAACAATTTTTTGTGAAAATATGATTGGATACTTGAAAAAAAATAGTAAATATATGTATGTGTTAGATATTTAGAAGAAAAGTGACTCACACTCAACCCCACTCACTCATCATGAGATCTCCAGAGCGGTTAGACCAACGGTCTTGACCTTTGGTAAGAATGTTTCTTTTTTTTTGTTGAGTAGAGATCCGCTAATGGGTTTTATGGAAATGACTCGCTGGTTATGGATATAAAAGATAAATTTACTTTTGTTTTAGAAATTCAAGTCCTGTCCTAGAGGCAAGAGCGATAGAATTGCTTTCCAATGCAATTGAAAGCTTGATGCTAAGAAATAGAAATCAGTAACAATAACACTATTTTCATACAATATCATGAAGTACACAACGAAATGTATGGGTAATGGCTAGTATGTTAAACGGTGAAATACTAGTAACATTTGTTATCAATTACTGGGTAATAATTGTTATAAATTTATTAATTTTGGAATAATTAATCTTAAATTGATCTAGATTTTTCTAAATTAAAACCATTACTGAAATAAGTAATAAATTACTAACTTCGGAATGAATATTGACTGCATACTTTATAAAACAACACGATAGCTGTTGTCGACGGACCCCGTATTTTTGAACCATGTTCAAGAGATGAGGACAACACATGAGCTGGCTCCTCCCTTTTCAAACTCCCTCCCGACACCAGCGGAAGAAGGACTTGGAACCTCGACAGATTTAAAAGCAGTGTTCCCTTCCCCTGCACGGTGTAAGTCTTCATTGGCGCTAGGCTCTAATTCATGACCCCTCAGGGTCTCACCTTCTTCAGATGAATACAGGTGTCCCAATCTCGAGGTGCCCTAGTGATATTTCCTTTTCTCCCGAGGGGTTTACTGTCTTTGGTACACACTGGTGTCATCACCCAGGAATACCCTAGAGATCCTTCTATATTTTCGACCTTCTTTTGTCATTCAATTTTCCCTTTTCTTCTTTTCACGTCGAGGCCACAGACAAATATTTTAAGATGACGGCGAGCCGCTGATTAATTCAGATTTTTTGTGACATTTTTTGCACGCTACTTTCATTCACAAAATTTGACTAATACGAAAGAAAAATAAGCTTACTAGTCTAACCACGTTTATGCCGCCAAGATGTGTTGAAGTCGAATGCATTTTTTTTTGCGGTGGAATATCATTACGTGCCTCCTCATTCTTTTGCGATTGTATTCAAGGACACGGCCAAAAGCGTAGCATTTTGGCAAGAATTCAATTTGCTTGCGAAATGGCTTTCTACATAAGAGTGTTTTATATATAAATCCTATTTTTAGATTTTATTATATGAAAATCTTTTTCTTTATCGATGTGTTTTCATTTTTTCGATGAGATTAGTTAAATATTTTTAAGAACATTTGTCACGGAAAGAAGTGTTTAATGTTTTGGTTAAACTTATTTTATAATAGTTTATGTTGTAATTTAAATAACATAAATCTTTTTTATTTTGTAACTAATGAAAAAATAGTAGTAGTGCGTAATTCATCTAAATGTGAACTAAAGCCGGACAAATAATATTCATATTGTACCAATTAGTTTCCTTTGTTTTCATAGTTTTAAATATGCTTAAAAGATAATTAAGACTTTAAAACCCGATGTACTAAAAAAAAAAAAAAAGATAGTTTAAATAAGAATTTGAAGAATAGATAGTAAAAAAAAAAAAATAGTTAAATACAGTACAGTCCCGATAATCCGAACAATATCGGACCGACCCCTGTTCGGATTACGTGATTGTTCGGATTAGCCGGAGTAACAGCGAAATCACTATTTGAACTGGGAGTACGGGTTATGTTGTACAATTTTTCACACTAAACATTAGTGGTTCTGTTCTGTAGTTTATTCCATTTTAAAATTTGTACCATAACTTGATGTACAGTGCGTGAATATTAAATAAAGAACTGTTTTGAATTAAGGTTTATACTGTTTTATATTGAAATATTCACCGATTTTTTTCGTCCTTAAAATTATAAAAATTTTCCGCGGAGCCGTTCGGATTAACCGGATGTTCGGATTAGCCGTGTTCGGATTAGCGGGACTGTACTGTAACAAGTTTTTGTGAAAAAAAAAAATTATGAGCACTTTTCTACATATATTTTGCTTTTTTTTGAAGATAACGAATAAAACTTTATTCTACACTGGTAAGCAAAACTTAAAAATCAGGTGCATATTTTTTTTTAGTTTTTTTTTTTTTCATAACTCCACGAGAAATTATCCGAGAGACATGAAATTCAGAAATGAGAGACAGTATTTTGCACTTAAACGATGACGAAAGCCTAGTAGCTTAAAAATAAATACAGTGTTTATAGTAAGGAATCAAACAAGAAAAGGCTTTATTGAACTTCTAGTATCGTTAGACTTGATTGCCTGTCCAAGAGGAAAAACAACAAGCAGAAATTCCTTAGTAGAGGATATGTCCCTCCCTTTATTGGGTCGCTTCTCACCCTCTCTGCATACTCAGATCCAGATTGTCCAACAGATATTGATGTAAGAGGGGACGTTTCATTAGATGAAGTTTTTATAAAACTAAATATTGCAACAAATTCCTTAAAGTTAATCAGTGTATAAATATATTATAATAAAAGTAAAACTTTTTTATAAACCTTAATTGTATCACGCTCCTCTCAACCAACTTTTTTTCAAACATATTTTTGTCTATTATTTATTGGGGGTAACGGATAACTTTTTCCAACTACTGCATTCTTTTCTTGAACCAAACAAGAGGGGGAAAAACAACCCATGAATGGAAATAATAAGTAAATATGTCTGGTGAAAAGAAATACATAAGGGGATAAAAAAGGAAGTTCATCGAAGGATGGGCATGCAAAGACGGAAAAGGGGGTGGAGTGGAATAGACGGAAAGTCCCTTTTCTCAAACACATGCCAGTTTGCACATTGTTTGGAAATTTTTCTCAGCAACAAAACTTCATTAAAGTGTCCATTGAAGCGAGATTTACACTTGGCCACTTTTGTTTTCTTTTCCACCCCGCGCTGCGATTTTTCTTTCCCCTTTAAAAGTTTCCCCTCTTAAGCGGCTAATAATAGGGATATAATTTTTCTATGCCTCCCTTTGCTTCTTTATATCACTGCAGTCCTCTAAAGCTGGTGTAATTAAAGATTTATTAAAGTAATTACTCTGCTTTCCCCTCTTCCGCTCTGATAGTTGTAGGGAATTTCATAAACACCATCCTATACGTTACGGTATATGATATGAAGCTGAAAATCCCTTCCACTACTGTATTGAGGGAATTTTAAAGATTATCTTTTGTGTTTCCATAATAGAGTCTTCTCGTAAAAAGGTGCCTTAGGTAATGATTGGGTCGTAGAAGATTGAAGAGAATTGGTCGATAAAAATAGGATATACGTTAAGTTATTTATAAGCCATTCAATGTAAAATCATGAGGTGATTGTTGATGAATGAGAGTTTACTGTGCCTCGGAAGCTTTATTTTGAGATAATGAGTTTCGTGAGTGAAGTAAGGTCCCAGTATATACTAGTAGGGTTCAAAAATTCCCGGACTGAGCCTTTTACGTGGAAAATTTGTGCAGTAGAGCGACTACAATAACATTTCTGTGTTATTGCTTCCTTCGCCTTTCCTAATAAAAAATTTTTTTTCCAAATCACAAGGTCGATGGTTCATCAAGACGTTGTATTTTGTAGGTTGAAGTGTTTGGTCGTTGGCGATTGAAAGAAATTGTGTTTGTGTGTGTGTGTGTGTTGAGCGGAAAATGTATATCAATTTTTGTGTTCGTTTGGGAAAAAGTGCTACTGAGACATACAAAATTTTGAAGCAAGTGCAAGGCTGTGATGCATAATCACGAACGCAATCTTTTGAGTGGCATCGATGCTTTAGAGAAGGCAGGGAAAGTGTCGAAGACCTCAAATGCTGTGGACGTCCGCAGATTTTCCACACTGCTGAAAACATCGAAAAGGTTTCTGCGGGGGTACGTAAGAATAGACTCCAAATAATAGTAGAATCTGTTAGGATATTGGAACCCACATGGCAATGGATACTAACTAAAGATCTTAACATGCATGGGGTGTGTCAACATATCTTTCCCTACTTGTTAAACGAAGACCAAATCTACAGATGAAGCTAAAAGTGCATCGGCAGGCTCAATTAAAGGATATGGCTGCAAATGGATTCCAGAAATGTTTCGATGACCTTTACAACCCATGGCTAAAGTATGTTATTACTCAAGGGGTTTAATTCAAAGGAAGATTTGTTTTAGCAGTATAATTGTTAATATTTTAAATTTATAGACTCAGTCCGGGAACATTGGCAACCTACTACGTATGTTGTAAAGCAATTCATGGTCGTCAACTCGTGGACGGAGTTGTTTCTACTTAGTCTTTGAGTAGAGAGGCATCTAAGATCAATTAACTTTGTTGGAGTTCAAAGTATTCAGGTTGGCGTAGTGTGTAAATTTGGAGTATAGGGTGTCAGTTAAGGTGTCACTCTCGTCATTTGCCTCGTCACATCGTTCAAGATTATAAAGTCCATCGCCAGTAGCAAATTGTGAGAACTTTTCTTTTGTGTACTTCTGAAAACAAAATGTTAGAGATAAGTTATCAGTTCAAAAATGGCTAAGTTTGGGATGGTGATTTCCTGGTTGACTGCTTTATACATCTGAACTCTTTTGGATGACCTCGGTCCCATTGAGCATTCTGTCAGGAACTTTTAACGAGAAAAATGTAAGGACTTGAGGTCACGGATTTAGTCCAAGTTTTGTAAGATGGCAGATTTAGTTTACCTGTTGATGCAGATATATGGTTATAGGGGCCACTACTCAATAATTGTTTAGATAATTGCATTGAAGATGTAATTCATTAGTTAAATTCCATTGCAACAACACTGTACTAATTCGATGAGCGAGATGATTTCATTTACTTTTACGACAAGTTTCACCATTGTACGAACAAGTGGAGTAAGAATCTTGTTATATTTTTATACTAATTCTGTTAATCTGACAAATGTTTTATTTATTGTTTCTTTCCCAATTTTTTGTTTCCAGGCACGATTAAATAGCAGTTAAATAGCTTTTCTCCTGTTTTTCTTGTGAAATGCTTTTATTGTTTTGTAATAAATACACTCATGTCCATAAATTAAGAATAATGAAGTTCAGGCAAAGAGACAGACGCAAAACAAATTTGATTTGTAAAGTCTATTTATTAAACAAAAGGTAAAGAGTAAAAAATATCCTATATGTTTAACATAATAAATAAAAATCGCGATTTTTACTCCATGGAGCAAATTTAAAAGAACAGTAAAACATGGTTAGTATGATGCTTAATACGGAGTATGTCTCCCGGACGATGCAATACAGGCCTTACAACGCCTACGCATGCTGAATATCAAATTATCAATCTGATCTTGGGGAATATTACACCACTCATCAAGCAATGTCATCCGAAGTTCCGGTAGACAGGTGGGAGGGGGTTGACGGGCTGCAATTCGTCGGTCAAGCATATCCCACACATGCTCTATTGGATTAAAGTCCGGTGAGTATGCTGGTCAATCCATACGGGTGATATCCTCCGATTAAAGGCATTCGTCTACAATGTGTGCACGGTGAGGACGGGCGTTGTCATCCATAAACAGAAATTCAGCACCCATGGCGCCCTGAAACAACGTACATGTTGTTCCAGAATGACATCCCGATAGATGTGGTCTGTCATCGTTACACTTTGAACATGCAGGTCAGTTCTGGATCCAAGAATAATTCCTCCCCAAACGAGCCATCCTGCACCACCGAAACGGTGTCTCTTGGTGGTAATGAGTACCTGTGTGGCGCTCTCCATATTAAAGTCCTGCGAGAATCAGAATGCAAACTAAACCTGGACACGTCGGAAAACATCCCACAAGACCACTGTTGTGGTGTCCACTATGCATGCTCTCTACTCCAGATTAATCACATGCGACATTGAGTTGCGGTAAGTGGAACACATCTGACAGGCCCACGAGCAAACAGACCAATGTGCCCTAAGCGTCTGTAAACGGTCTGCCTTGAAACTGCCGTAAAGGTAGCTGAAGAGATCTGACGATACAGGTCTGTGGGCTGTTCTTCGTCTGTTTCTTTTGGCAGTAACTGCCAAATATATACCGGTCCTCATTCGGCGTTGTAACTAGGGACCAACTAGGACCTGTGCTGTAGGGATAATTA
Source organism: Trichonephila clavipes (assembly GCA_019973935.1). Classification (NCBI taxonomy): domain Eukaryota; kingdom Metazoa; phylum Arthropoda; class Arachnida; order Araneae; family Nephilidae; genus Trichonephila; species Trichonephila clavipes. The sequence goes on along the minus strand of BMAU01020281.1, from coordinate 185,039 downwards.
GGACCTGTGCTGTAACATCTACTCACATTACCATCATCTTGGAATCGTTGCCAAAGCCTGGAGATGACACTCTGGACGAATCCAAGTTCCTCGTATACTTCCTGACTGGTACGTCCACATTCCAGTCTTCCAATGATTCTACTACGTAAAGAATCATCCAAATGCTTCCTTTGTGCCATAAATATGCCGTTATTGCACTGAAAGGCTTTTAAAGCGCTTGTGAACAATTTTACTTTTTTGTCACCATTCCTTATATACCCCTCTCTTACACTCTTGTCGTTGTGACGTACTATCCGCGCCATCTAGTGGTTTCCTACAATTTGCATATTCTTCTTCAAGATGTCTGTGATAATTCTACAGGTAAAATTTTTATTTTAGAGTTCAATTTCTGTGCGATTCTGAATTATTTTTAATTTATGGATACGAGTGTATTATTCTTACTTATACGAGTGATAATGCCAAATAAAACTCTTATAAGGTTTCTAGTCATTAAATATATTTCATTTCCAATGTATTTAAACTCCATTATGTATCTTTATTTGTAAAAATATACACAAAATAAAACGTTATTGAACCTTCAGGTACTCGAGCCCAGTTCCTAATGACAAGGAGCACCGATCCGTTGCTGCTACGCTAAACCCATTACGTGTAATCTCTTGCTACAGAGCTGAATATAGCGATTTTGAATTAGTGTAGTATTTTTGCACTGAGTTTAGCGAGCAAATTGCATCTTCAATTTGAGTGTAGTGAGGAATTGTAGTGGATAATGAGAGGGCACTAGACACCTTACCTTTGAGACTAAAAATCCTCATATTGCGTGGTATTTAAATTTATTAATAATTTATTTACTTTTTGCACTTAGAAACAATGCGAGGGCTTTTATTCTCGTAATTTTGAGTCAAGTGTCGATCCCGATTTTGATGGTATATGGTCTTGTATGAAATAGGGTCGGTTATGAGATCGTGGCCATGGCATCTCTATAATGAAATCATATGCGTGATGTGGAATATTGGCAAATGAGATCTCAAACTGTAAGTAATTGACTTCTTATACAGTGGTTGGAAATTGAAACGTCGGTCGGAAACAGTCAGTTATGAAATTTTATTATGACACTTTTTATATTAAAAACTATATATAAGTATTTTGAAGGAAAAAAATGACGTTTGCATTCTAGGTCCAAATTTTACTGATTTGATATACCTTCATGTTTAACATTACTTATAGAGATGACTTATAAATATAATGTAAAATTATAAGACATTAAACATGCGTATAAAAACAATAAATTTCACAATTTTTACCTATAAAAAATATACGATTTGTTTTGATTTCTTTTGGAAAATTAATTTTTCCGATGTTACATTGATATTTGATGAACGATATTTAAGCCATATTATGCTTCAAACTCTATTGCATAAAATTATGGTCAATACTAATTGGCTAAATGAAAAACTTAACTAAAAATTCTGCTCCCCAAATTTTAAATAACGTGTTTACATATAAACGCCGTACTAACATATGCATGAACAGTATTCGAAACTATTACAAGCAGATGTGAGTACCTATTACATTTCCAAAAGGGGTTTTTGAAATTTTCTCTTGGAAATCTCAGTTTTTGTGAAAATTAGTAATGTAAGCAAAATTTGTCTAATGCAATTTAATAGACATCAGTTAGGGTTAGAAGAAATGACATTCAAATTAATATTTAAGAAATTTCATATATAAATTTATTTAACAAAATATCTGTGTTATGATAGTTTATTCATTTTTCGAATATTTTAACATTTACTATAGTAACTACTAATATTTCGCTACAATGGGCTAAATTTCTGTGACGTCATAGTAACATGTTAATGATAGCCACGTGTTTCTAGCCAATCAGTTCAAAAACTCATTTGACGTCATTGACATACGCGTACGTAAAAGCAATCAGCTCGTATTTCCAGCTGATCAGTTCATGTGTTTCGTTGTAGCCAACTTTTTCTTTTTGCAGAAGCTTTCTCTTAGAAAGCACACATGAATACAAAATGTTTTTTTATTGAGATGTATGTGCATAAAATAAGATTTCTTTTAAACTTTAAAGTCTTATTGAAGAATTTTTTTATGTAACTTTTAAACATTTACGCAATTATGAAATTTAAAATTTTATCTAAGATTTACTAATAGAGAATAGGTACAATTAACTGAATGTCTGTTTTGAATTGAATGGAGAACACGTGATTGTCTTTATCACGTGACCACCATTAATTGAGCCCATTAAAATCCGTTCTTACCTTTTCTTGAATTTATATTTTAAAAAATGTGTTCTTATAAATTTATTATTTTAAGTTTCATAACGAGTATAAGTGTATATTACCATATTTCCGATACTTGAAATGTAAATTATTTAAAAATGCATATTTATCCGATACTCAGTACAAGAAATTTATTTAGATTATGGCTTGAAATAATTCATGAATATTTGAATTTCAGTGTTTAGGCTGCTTTTTCAGCTTTCTTTCTTTTATTATACACATGAAACAATAAAACAATATTGTGACGTTAATTAAGCTCATTTTAGCTACTTGATCAGCATACATATATTGTTTGTAGTAAATATACAATGAAGAAAAATCAGAATAAGTTATGAAATGAAGATTTTCTTAAAATAAATATATGTTAATAAACGGGATTAGATAGTTGAAGCAAATTATTTTCTACTTCAAGATATATTGTAAGAAAGCATAAACAAAATTTTGGATTCTATTCATAAAAATCAAATGTGTTATGCTTCGTATAATATTGCCTTTCTGATATTCGTTAATATTTTATTTTTTTTCTCAGCATGTTTTTCTCTTCCTATAAGTAATATTTTCCATCGGGAATTTGCCTTTGTTATTATGTCCCCATATAGTTATTCTTAATATAATAATGATAAAGGTTTATAATAAGGTTAGCAAATCAAAATTTCTATTTGGAAAGAAATATTGTTCATACAGAAAACAAACAGACCAGGAAGAATGGAAAAATCTGGAGTATATTTATCAGAACTAAACACTTATTAATTAAACTGAGTGAAAACCAACTTTTATCTCATAACTTTCTTAACAATAAAGCAGAATGCGCTAACACAAATTAATTAAGAGCCATGCAATATTGTTTCACACGCTTTTTATAACTTATTCTTCAAAATTATTCTTTTCTATATTTATTCTTGAGTATTTCTTGAGTAATTAATATTTCTGTAATTTATTCTTCTCTTTTGGGAATATACACATCCACTAATTATAGATCCGTATTTAGAGTTTTTATGTGGATTATTCAATTAGAAAAAGTATTATTTCAATTTCTCACACGTTTGCATTGTGGCGAGTGTTTGTTTTTATGTAATGAAGGTAGATTCAATTTTTTAACACGAGTGTCTCTTATTTGATATCGCATTCGCTCGTATGATAATCAAACGCAGGGAACTAAAAAAGCAATAAGATCCATTATTCAATTACATTTCATAAGATAACTTATAAGAAAATTTCATAAGAAAACTTTAAAAAAATAGGCAACAAATTTGCACTCTAAGCAAAAAAATTATGTTTGAGATTATTGTACAGAAAATAAGTAAATATAAAATAGTGTGAGAAGAGACCGCAATGTTTTTCATAAACTTATTTTTCGTTTAATATTTATTCCATGAACTTTTTTTAGAATATATATTTAATACAATAGTTTGTCAAACTTCATATTTTATTTTTATTATTTTTTCTGCACAGTAATAGAAGAGATTAGATCATATGCAAAAGCATATCACAATCTTTCAATTCCAACTTGATCTTATGTAACATCTTTGTAACTAGGAATTTGAGAAATGCATTGTCATTTTTATAATGAATGTATAAATCAGTCATTAGCTTTGTATTTGTATGTTACACATATTTCAAAATTTAGCGAGAGAACATCACCATTAACAAATAGCCAAATATGTTACCTTAGGATATAAATGTCCAAGGTAACGAACTCGTGTCTTGAGTTCGAGACTAGCACCATTGAAGACCTTCCGTGTAAGGGAGCGATGCACGCTACATCTGCCGAGAGCTCAAACTCCTGTTGGTGTGGTGTGATAATTAGGAGAGGCACGTGTCAGCTCAGGTGTCGCCCTCGTCACTTGACCATGGTTGAAAATTACAAGGTCCATCGCCAAAAGACCTCAAGTAGCTGAATGGTGAGATTTGTTATTTTCCCTCTCTTACTTAGGACAAAAATTTCAGCGAAGCAAGTTTAAATTGATTGTCGATTAACGTCTAATTTTGAACCTATACAAAGGCATTCGCATACGAACCTCGTAATTTTGAATCTATGTCAAATGACGAAGATCACAACTGATCTGACACCTCACTCTCGAAATTTCCATTCCGCACCAACTAGAGGAGTTCTATAATAGATTTAATGTACATCAGCTCTTTTCCAGTTGGATGTAACCTCGATAGCTAACTGGTTATGATAGCGAACCCCCTGTCGGATCGTAAGTTTGAATCCTGGTGTCACTGAACTTTCACCATGTAGATGGCGCTGCCTTACATTAAGTATATGAAGGCTCAAAGTCTTTAAGTTGACATGGTGTAAGAGTTGAGGGAGCGGGAAGTTGCCCTCGTCACTTGACCGAGGTTCAGAATTGACAGGTATGTTGCTAATACTCCTAATGTAGCTTCTGAGTACGATGTTAATTTTAACAAATTAATCTGCAGACGGATCTCCATTAACACAAGAACTTGAACTCGTTGACTCGATATAATTAACTCTTGTCGAGTGAGTAAATACCAACGTCGCACTAATCAGCTACTCAAGAGCTTTTTGGCGATGAACCTCGTTCTTTTGAGCCATGGTCAAGTGACGAAGACGACACCTGAGCTGGCACCTCCCTTTCCGAAATTCCACACCACACCAACGAGAGGTTGTTTGAGCTCTCGACAGATTTAACATGCATCGCGCCCCTACACGGCGGGTTTTCGGCGGTATAGGCTCGAAATTACACGCCGATCACGAGTCTATTACCTTGACCACTAGGCTACCGCGGCAAAGAAACCCCTGAGTGATTTTGAAACCATGATCACTGTTACCGCAGCCAAGAAGTAACTAGTTATAAGTTCCCGTTTTTCTTGATTTTATGTCTCTATACTTATTACATTTACTTAAGAAACATTATTTTTCACTTCTATAGATTCTATATTTTTATATTCTTCACTGATGAAGGGTGATTTGTATATTTGTCTTGTCTAGACAATATTAAAAGCAGAAAGTTGGTATATTACAAAACTAGTTCAAACTAGTTAACCATGAAGATACATTAATTTATTATTTATTTTTTTTATGAATTGAGAAATGTTTTAGAATACACACGTCTATATTCTGAACAGACTTGTGAACTAATTAGCTAGGAAGATACTTAATACCGCGTATTACAAATTTTCTTGCATATTATTCATCAGACATCAGTTTTTGTTACTTAAGGGGACGTGACACAATTTACCCAATTTTTTTTTAATTTTATGATTTTCAAAAAAAAAAAAAAAAAAATGTTTGCCCTCTATGTGTGTGCATTATGTTAAACAGATTTTTAGTTCGAAATTTCTTAAAAAGCTAACTTTTTGATTTTTTAAGGAAAAAATCTAAAAGTTATGAACTTTTAAAATGCTTCTATTACAAAAATTTACGTGCACATATGAAATTTGATTAATGGGTACATCAAACTATGTATAGCAAAAGGTGGTGAGGGTTTTGTGATAACATGATTAGTATTCACGCGATATTTCTTTTTATAACTTTTTATTGAAAATTCCCCCTCTCCCCCCCCAAAAAAAATGTGTAGATTCTTAATTCAAATTTTTTTAAGGGTACAGCCTTGATTAAAAATTGCATACCAATTTTTGTTACATGTACCGATAGCAAGAGTTAGAAAAAAATATCAAAGCGTTTTGTACAATAGAAAAAAATCCTTAGCATTTTAAATGAAGACATACTAATAGTTTTGTCTTTCTGAGATAAGTCAGTTAAACGTTTTAAATTGCCATTGAGATGTGAATAAAAACAAGCGTAAAAGCTATCATAGCTAATAACTCTGGGTTTTTTAAGCTGAGAGCTTTTAAATTTTGAGACCATACAAAATATATAAAGAATAATTTAGGCTAAAAGAATTAGATTTGATTTTTGACCGATTTTTGTCAATTGAGTCGTACTGTTTTCCCCTAATATTAAAGTCAAATCAATACAAAATGTGACGCATCTTTTCATATGTAATATTCACGTTACTTAAAAGTGACATTTATAAAAAATAAATCAAAGTTATAAGTTACACAGTGTTCCATCACAAAATTTAAAACGATGTTCTTTATTTCATTCCTTCAAATGCATTCTTCACAAAAAGACCTTCGCCAACAATGGAATTAAAATTTACACGTATATCACGAAAGACACCGAATATTCTTCTTCGAAATTTATTACGTGGAAATAGAATCAAGAAGACAAAAGTTTGAAAAATCGTCGTGGATGGGAAAATGGCAGAATATAAGCCCCCCACACACCATCCCCTTTGCACTTTGAAATTTATTGGAAAGGCCAAGGCAACCCGTCTCGCAAATACTGGGCGATCCTGCAAAGAGAAACACAATAGTCTCGGATCCAGAAGCGAACTGTCTCTCTCTCTCTCTCTCTCTCTCTCATTCCTTGTCCCTAAATTTATTCCTCTGCAATAATAAAGCCGAGAATGTGCTTTCTGGAGGAGGGTTGTTGGGGGTGGACGTCCTCCGGAATGCGAGGCTGCTGCAGAGTTAGGTTTATTTACGCTCTGCGAAGCGTTCGCCAACCTCTGGAATGTCGACGATAATCTTTCCATACGGTGACAATTAGGGTCGCTCCTACAAAACAATACCAAGGCAGGTGTTATTAATCATGTCCAGAGCTGGAAAACTCGTCCGTCGCACAACTTCTGGGGATTATTACTTGGCGGATGGATGACTCGTGGCGTGCTCTGTTCTTCGCCAAACTTCTGAAACTCTTCCATACTTCAGTTTAAGATACTCTGGTGTGTCTGGCGCGGGATACTCTGATCCGTGTGTATTCGGGTCATTCTCCTTGCTGGGCTTTGAGAGCTCGAGAGAAGTTTGAAAGTCTGTTTGGATGATGGATAATTGTGATGGTATCTCGGAAACGAACACTGGCACGTGTTGATGGCAATTTATTTTCCATTTGGCATTATTTGTTCTTTAGAATGTTGGTTTTAAAGTTAGTATTTATATATAGAACGTTGGTTTAAAAGTGTGTGTGTTAGTATTTATAGATTTTTGTTCTTTAAGAAAATATGTATTTTACTTTAAATGAAATAACAAAAATTTAAATAGCGATACAATGTTAATGTATTTTTAAGCAAAGAATATTCTTAACTTTTCATTTTTAAATATAATTCAACTGCACCGTTGATTCGCCTTCTTTAAAAAAATATTGTGTGGTATAATGAGAAGCAATATATTAAAGAATAGTTCCTGTATACTGGACACCTTCTTGCGCAATTAGCGTCTGGGATATTTCTTTATGTCCCTGATTGAAAAGAATAATGAGATTCATTTTACGATCAGTTACTAAGAATAAAAATGTTATTGAAAAGTACATTTAATATTACTTAAATTTTGTTGCATAGTAAAATAATCCATATAAATACAACTAGTGTTTTATAACAAATTTAAAATATGCTAAAAGAGGCAATTAAGTTCCAATAATTTTGAGATTCTATGTTTTAATACACTTCCGTTTGCGCTTATTATTTAGCTGCTGTAGCTTAGTTGTTATGGACTCTTAGACGGCGTATCATGAGTTAGAGCCCTAGTACCATTGAAAACCCGCCTTGTAGAAGGGCCGATGCATATTAAATCTGACGAGGCTCAAAGTTCTCCAGTTGGATTGGTGTGGTAGTTTGGAGAGATTGGTGCCAAATCAGTTTTCATCATTGTCACTTGACCGAGGTTCAAAATTACGAGGTGCATTGACATAACTCCTTTGGTTGCTTGAGAGTGCGATGTTAACACACATTCCCTTTTCCCTTATTACGTCTTTATTGAGATTTTTTTCAGATTATATTACAGAACTACATTAGTTATCAATATTATCTTAAGTTCATGTATTTCCAAATAAAGGAATGAGGTACCGTCTCAGGCGTCGTCTTCGTCACTTCACCGCTAGTTGAAAATTAGGAGGTTCTTCACTAATAGCCCTCGTGTTGTTTTGAAGAATGGCATATTATTAAAAATTGAATCAATTTCATATACATTGAGAAATATTATAAAAACAGACCATGTGCATTTGTAAAGGTACCAAATGAAAGAAATGAATCCCATTCAAAAAATAAATAGCTAAAAAAATTATTTTGTTTATATATATATCTCTAAGTATTAAGGGTACGATTCAATTAACCAAAATCGGTCAAAAAATCAAATTTCAATTTTTTAGCCTACATTTTTCTTTATATACTTTTCTATATCCTCACAAAATTTGAATGCTCTAAACTAAAACAAATGCATAATTATGATAGCTTTTACGTTCGTTTTTATTCACATCCCTATGGCAAATCAAAACTTTAAACTGACGTATCTCAAAAAGATAAAATAACTAGTTTGTCTTCATTTAAAATACTAAGGCTTTTTTTCTATTGCGCCTAACGCTTTGAATTTTTTTTACCTATTGCCAATAGTACATGTAACAAAAGTTGGTATGCATTTTTGAATCAAAGCAATATTTATTTTTTTAAAAATAATTAAACTCAGAATTTATACATTTTTTAAGGATTTTCAATAAACATTCATAAAAAGAAGTATTGTATGAATACCAATCACGTTAACGCAAAACTCATACCAACTTTTTTTATACATAGTTTGATGTACTTGTAAATCAAATTTCATTCATGTACGTCAATTCTTGTAGGAGGAGTAGCACTTTAAAATCACTTAAAAAATTTCAAGTTTTTTCCTTAAAAAATTACATGGCTACCTTTTTATGAAATTTTGAGTGGAAAATCTGTTTAACATAGTATGCATACATAGGAGGCAAGCAAAAAAATTTTAAAAATCCTTAAATTAAAAATTTTTGCGTAAATCGTACCATGTTCCCTTAAAAATGTTTTCGTGATGCTGTAATAAATTTATTACGTACTATCACAACAATGTCAACGTTAAGAACAACTGACCACACTCTGGTACCCGATTTCATGTGTCATCTCTGAATTGGCGCGCAACCATTTACTTCGTTTCATATAATGTCGCCAATAAGGTAACGATAGCAAATTATTGCAAGTTTCGCAGAAAAAATATCGTAATGATTGTGTAGATTGGAATCGTTGCGTGAGAGGAAAGGTGTTGTCTCATATGAAGACATATTAAAAATCAATGGAGCTATAAATACTCAACTTTCCAGGCAGCTGTAAGAGCTGCAGGGTTATCAAAATCTGAGGGCTTTATCAGTGAAGTTCTGGACAATGCAGCTTCAGTCGTGAATTTAACTAAAGAGGAGTGAAAAGAGCGAGTTTTTCGGGGGTAAAAATGAACAAATTAATAGAACTACATAATACATGTAAATGAGTTTTACAATTTGATACAATTTCAGCAATGAGTATGAACAAATGTATAATTTATATATATTCAGAGTTGGTCTGATGTTAGGTGGACAGGGGATACGCACCTAGTTTATATAATGAAATATTTAACTTTTTGTATTAGTTTCCCAACAGCAATTATGTAAATACTAGCTGCATGGCTCGGCGTTGCACGGGCTACCTCTACTTTTATAAATTTTCCCTTTCTTTCACAAAATCAGAACTTCCAATACTCATTTTCAAAATGACTTCCACCCCTCCCCCTCCACCGCTTTGCCTGGCATTGCTCGGGCTTTTTTTCCCTCATGACATCAGCATTTCTGTGTGTGTGTTTGTTCGCGCACAATGTGAGTGATTTCTAAAATTGTGTCAAAAAATTTCCCTTTTTCGAAATTTGTTCCATTCCACTCACCGTAATTTTTAAGATATTTCATCAATCTTTGTACAGATTACGTGTAATATTGTTCTACACGCGAAAAAAAAAGGAAAAGCATGAACTTTATTTTAGTGTAAAATATTTTTTTCATTAACACGAAAGAAAGTTGAAGAGTAGCAATTTATAATTCGTATTCAAAAAAAGGAACCGATGTTCAAATTTAACTACAAAAACTTCACTTTTTTTAAAAAAATAGTTAATGAAAACCATTATCAGTGTAATTAGCTTGAAATTTTAAGAATGTGTTATTCAAAGAGAGAAATTCTCTCTGCCTGAATGTTTTTTATTTAAAAAAAATAGCTAACCATTCCATAAATTAAAAAAATAAGGTAATTTCTAAATTTATTTTGAAATAGTTTTAAACATTTCTTTACGTAAGTTTTTTTTTTAAAAAAAATATTTCGTTTGTTTTATCTGCAATATTTTCCTAAGCAACTTGTAGATAAAACTTCAAATTTCAGAACGTGAATAATACCTTAAAAATAAAAAAAATATTTTGTAATATCCCGTTTCGTTATTCGTTAAAGTAAAAAAAAATCGGACTTCATTTGATAAAGACTGATAAAAAAAGATATATATATATATATATAATTTTATTATATTAATTTTTAAACATTTTTCTAAACCTCTGAAGAAAAAGAAGTTCCGAATTTTCCACTGGAAATAAATGCTTTCCGATTCTCTGCAGATGGCACCCCGTGCATAATAAATGCGTTTTAAGGTTTTTAATTAATATCTTTTTAACTGAATATTGGAATATAAATGGTCAAAACGGATTCCTCGGATTATTCCCGAAATTTTGGTACCTTCGGCGAGTTTCTGCGTTTTGCGGTTCGAGAGAAAAAAATTGGGCTACAAATACCTATATACATCCCTACATAGAAACGTTTGTTTACCTACGAATTTTAATAGAGTAGATATATAACATTCTGCGTTGTTGTATTTTTTTATTTTGGTGTCTTATTGCATACGTAGTAATATTTGTAATTTTACCTTCTCTATATCTGTTATGAAAAGTTAAAAATCCCTTGCATCTTAAATTTTATTGGTGCTTACGTATTATCGCAACTATTAATAACTTGTCAAGTTTGCAACCTCAACTTTCTATGTGTCGTATGCCGCTGAATAGGCAACTAGGTGCTTCGTTTCATATAATGTCGCCACTAGGTTGTGATAATACTTAAGTACCATTTAATTACATATAGGAGAAAAACGACTACCTCTTATTTTCTTATCCATCACGAGATTTCTGAAATTATTAAAGCTGTAAGACTTAATATTCGAGAGGCATATACCTTTTGCTCAGTAGAGGTCTATAAAGAACGGATTATGCGGATATCGACTCCCATGGTTTAATACGGAAGCTCTATGGACAAAAATTCCTGTTCTTTGAACTATTAGGGCCTTAGACTTTAAATTTGGCAAACATGTATTTGTTGAGTAAAGATAGGCTAAAAAAGGGTTACATGGAGACGTGAATGGTAAATTTAAATGCCTTTTTCAATTCCTACTATTAGTTTACCACCTCCCTCTATACATATATATACATATATAAATTTATATATATATATATATATATATATATATATATATATATATATATATATCTTATTCAAATTTTCAATCATTAATAAAATATATTTTTTATTCATCCGTTCAAGTTCAAACACATTTTTTTAAAACTTGTAGTGGATGACACTTGGTGTTAATATACTTTTATCAAATATTAGTTCAATAATTAAATTTAATTAATTTTAGTTTCATATGGGAGAAAAAAATTAAATTTGTTCCGAATGAAGGCAATAGAGGGTGACAGTATGCATTGATTATCCAACTACCAGGTACAAAAAGTTCAATTTGTTTTTCAAGTAGAAATTGTCTTAATTTTTTAAATATATTACTTGTTTAAATCAAGAGGCGAGTTCTATAAATACGTTTTTCTGTGCAGTCGAAAGTTTTATGCTAAGACTTAGACATCAGTAACTTAAAAATAATAGTCATAAAACATCCTGAAATACCCAGCGTAATAATCGGGTATAACGGCTGTAAGCATATGTTTTGCAAATCTCTTAAACCATAAATGATATAAATATGCATTTAGCTTGCCTTCCTCCGTTATACTGATGATGTTATAATAACATGCTATATGAATAAATAATGAGTTTAATTTCAAAAGGGCTGCATGGAAGAAGACGTATAATGTTCTCTTATAGGAAAAGCTATATTTCACCGCCATTTTAATATCGAAACTTTAAAGAAAGACGAGAACTTTAGTTCATAGAGGCACCTCGCTTTGGTTAAATTGAGTAATATATCTCCTCAATTTTAATGGCATTCATTATTAGGTAGGTGTCGCAGTACAGAAGATCATATTTATTAATGAGTGTACTCTGCGGACGGAATAGAACTTTCAAATCCACTGGGTAATTATAATCCGAAGCTCTAATTACATACCATCATGAGGTAGAATATTTTATTAGTTAGTTCTAGTTAGAAGTATTCGTTTAGAGATGGGAAATATATATGAGACGAAAAGCATTTTGAATTACTTGTAGTATAAGCATGGTTAGGAACGTTAGTATTTTGGATTTAAGACAGAAAATGTTAACTTTGCACAGCATAAAGCGAATGTTGAAAGCTAATAGTTTACGATTTATTACATTTTTGTGATTTCATTGAGTGAAATGATTTTTGAATTCTCTTGAAATATATTTCTGGTATGATTTCGAGTTGTAAAATTTCATCTCAACTTCATTTATATATATACATTAGAATACTATATATATATATATATATATATATATTATTTTTCACTTTTTCAACGTTAAACAGTGTTTTTTCCCTTTGAATGGAAGTCTGTAGATTAAAAAATGAAGTATATTTGGATAACTGTGTATTTAACACTAAAGTGAGGAAAAATATTCTGGCATTTATATACATATATTTTTCTAGCAAACTTTTATAGGTCCTCTTTTAGTGTTCTGAAGACATTTGTACATTTATGCTGCCAGAAAAAATAAGTAAAAATAGGAAAAATAATTGTCCCAACAAAATATGGTTCCTATTTTTTTTAATATATTAAAAAAAAAATAAAGTGGCCATGGTTTGAGTAATAAAATCTTACAATAAGCTAAATTCATACTCACCTGATAACTGTTATCTCGCGTTTCCAGTCAATTAGTTTAAAAATCTATATGACGTCATGATCTCGCGATAAATTCAGCCGGGTGCTTCTAACCAATAAGTTTTTACGTTTGTCTGATGCCAATGTCACCAATAATAACGAACATAGGCTAGCAAAATGTACTTACGTCAGTGCTCCTTAAAGTTTCAATATTCGCGACCCAATATTCAATCCTAATTTTCATCGCGCCCCCTCATACAATAGCAATGTGTTGAATTCAATAACACTACATATTGATGTTAAAACTAAGATACGACTTTGACCTTTTAAGTGACACCAGTGTATATAAACGTCTTTCTCAGTCAGAGTGTTAATTTCCTCTGACGAATATATATGTCTTTTCGTGCACTGCTAACCATAAAATTTTTCCGAAGACTGGATTGCAATAAAAGAACCTTGATAATGTTTGCGAAGGATTTATTTATTTCAGATTATTTGCTTCTTTATTCCTTCCTCCCCCACCCCGAATACATCACATATGCACGTCTATGCGGAAAACGGTTGTCATTGGGATGCAAATCGCGTAACTTTTAATTGGCAGTTAAGGGATTTATAATTAACCGTACAAATTATCAAGATAAGTGTTAATTTTTGTAAGTAATTTTATATATTACAAGCCCATGAGGTCACGGGTAATTATCAAACTTGTTCTTAACTTTTTACTGCTAAATTAATTATAAAATACATTGTGTAGCACTGATACATTTATAAGTGGGATATATCTGTGTAAATAAATGAGTGTTTTATTTTTTATTTTGTCAGAGTGTATTTTGTTTGCTTATTTTCAGAAAATTAATAGTTTTTTAAAGTTTTCTTTATTTTTGACTTTTCAATATGCTCGCGCCCCCCTTGTAAAGTTAACACGCCCTTCAAGGGGGGCGTGCCTCACAGTTTGAGGAAAGCTGACTTGCGTCCTTAATTACTATCGCAACAATGCCAACGTTCAAAATAACTCGCCAAGTTGACAACCCCGATTTCCTATGTGCCGTACGTGCTGAATTGGCAATCATGTGCTTTGTGTCATATAATGTCGCCAATACAATTGTGATAATACGTGTGCTTAATTTATAGTATAAGCATAATATAAGAGATATTTTGTTCTATTTATTTTAAAGACCTTTTTGACGAGTCTTATTATTTGAACATCTTCAACAAATTATCAAATGTTACCTAAATTTTACAAGCAGAAAAAAAAGTACAAGAGTCAGTTTCGACTTGAATGGCGACAGCAGTTTTCACGAACCTTCATGAATTAGCCCCATTTTCAATGTTTCATTTTTATATCTTTTAAAAGTATTTCTGCTTGAAAGATCAAATTTATTTATATAAAACCCCTACGAGGTGCGACACACACACATAAACAGAAACTGCTCCAATAGATTCTTGTACTTGCGGTTCAATGAAGAACGAATCAGAGAACGGTTCGAATCAGTTCTCCATGGCAGTAGCACCTTTAAAGCAAGGCACACAATTCTCTGCATTCGGTGCTGCCACTGCTGGTAACAGTTCTGGAACTAGGTTTTTGGGAGGCTCTTTCGGAGATTCTCGGTATTTGCCTAAACCTCTTCAACTCGGGTAAAGTGAGTTTCCTTTAGGCAGGATTTAATTATAAGAAATAAATAAAAAAAAGTGGAATAGAAACAAATTAGGTGAATAAGGAGGATGCCCTATCACAGTAAAGTTTTTGCTGGTCAGAAACTGCTTGGGTGTGTGAGAGGGTGCATTGTCTTGATGCAACATCCATCCATCATTCCTCAATTCTGGCTTTTTTCCTAATTTTTTCACGAAGCCTTGGGCGCCCAGCAGGTTCATCACCTTCCAAACTGTCCCTTCCTCCTAAAAATCACTTATACTATTCAAACACATGCGCACGAGACAAAGTTTCATTTGCATAAGCCTAAGTTAATATTTGTAATGTTTTTGTGGCTGCATTTTGTAAGTTTCTCAAGAAACTTGACGTCGAATCGACATTTTCCCTGCAGAATGCAGTTGCACGTGTTCACTCAATGATGCAGTACTCCCAACTGACATGATCGATTAAGACGAGACCGGCCACATGGATAGAGGAGGTTCTTGGGATGACACCCCGAAAACAGTTGCTGCCAACTTCACTCTTTTTTCTAGCTACATACTTAGTTTCGTTGTGTGTGTGTGTGTATGTCGCACCTTGTATATCATAAAATTAAGTGTAATTGTTTATAAGTATATTTATAAACATGTTTTTACTTTTTAAAAAATGATTTCTTGTAAATTTGGTTTTATTTGTACATTTATATTGTAAGTAATACAAATAGGTATACTATAGCATTTCATTTAAAATTTGTACTGATTTAAACAAACATTTTTATTATTATTAATTGAGGACATAAATAAATCGTAGATAAAAGAAGTTTACTAAAATCCCCCTTTTACTAAAGACATTTTATCAAAAAATACTTTTCTTTTTCGTTTTTTGTAACACAGCATTAGAGATAAACATGGAACAAAATGTTGCTATGGATTACAACTTTTTAGATAAACTTATTAACTTCAAACTTGTCAGTTCATAACTTGTGATGAAGATTCCGCCTTTCTTCCTCAGTAATACACTCTCATTGATTATTTTTATACTGTTGTGTTTTTAGAAAAAACAAAATCTGAAACACATAATGGAAAAACAAGTAATGAACAAATAAAAAATGTATCCCTTAAGAATTACGTTTCGATCCTATTTTATGAATATATCCATGCATATAAATTAGTTTCATTTAAGATGTACATTTTCGAAACAGAAACAGAAGGTTTCTTAGGAAAAAAAGTAATTTTCTGAGCGTATAATAAGGTATAGTTATGTATAAAGAAATGTTATCGGGTACATTAGTAAATAAATAATTCATATATTTTTCTTTGTCAGTCATTATATTAATTATAACCTAATTATTATATGAATTTATTTGTAAAAGTTTATAAAGTAAAGCAAAATAGTTTACGATTGTATGTACTTAATGCAAGTTATTTAATCTTTAATATCAAAAATAATTTTAGCTGACATGATACTTATTAGCAGTTAAAATCATTAAAACAAGTGAAAGTATTGTATTCTGAATGCAATAAAATGAAGAATATAAAATTATATAAATATAAAATGAGTAAGTTTTTTTTTTGATAAAGTAAAATTATGTATAAAAATATGGTCTTTTCACTTTCCTGCTGAAACTTTTTGCTTACAAGAGAAGTCTTTTTTCTATTTCGAACAAAAAGTACATATTATTAGAAAAATCCATTTTTTCTATTATAATATAATAACCAGCTTATCTAACATATAATTCCTTAATTCGCAGTTTATTATTCAATAAATAGGTTTTTTTTTAAATTTAATCGGAGAAAAATTCATTGAATCGCGAGATTTGTTAAGTAGGGGCTCGTGTTAAGTATCCGACTAAGTTCGGAACCATGATTTTGCAAAAGCGTATAAATGAATAATATTTATAATATTTAGTGTCACTTAAATTAGAAAACGTATATAAAATTGTGTGATGTTCCTCTTCTTGGAAGTACATCTCTCGAAGTTTTAGCGTGAGCTAGAGGGGTGCAGGATTAGCGAAAGGACTAGGGTCAAACATTATCTTAATATGACTTTATTAAGATATTCTACTTAAACCTTTAACAAATTAAATTATAATAATTAATATGAGAGAATCTACGATGGTAAAAATACACAACACACAATAAGACTTAATCTAATTCAGATCACTATCAATAAACGAACCGCCTAATCTCCAATTCTAATAATAAATAATCAATCCTACCTTATTACAGCTTGGAGTAATGATCAATCTTGTGTTTGTTTGCAATGGTATGCAACTTGGCTGATTCCTTCTATTCGATCACTAATAATATGTATTCACGTCACGCAAAACTCACTCAGACTTGAACCACGAACTGTAATAACCATCAACTGCCACAAACTAACATCAATTGGCAAACATTATCTAACCTTGCCATCACGCTTACTCCTATATTTAAAAGTTAGTTCATTTGCATCTTTTATTCTCACTTCACTTCTTGGATTTGGTTGGAAAAGAGTTGCCATTAATTCTGGCCCAAAGAACCCAAAGGACTTGTTAAATGAAAGACGCATGAGATGTCCCAATTGTTTTAAGAATATTATTACAATAAAACATTATTTAAGTACAATATTTTGACAAAAAATGAACATAGAATGTCCCATTTTCAAAATATTCGCCTTTTATGGAAAATGCTTCTATTATAATAATATTTTGCATGTTGACAAAGGCTGAACGAGAATTTTTGAAATATATAACTCAGAAGTGGATTTATCCATATTTTACTACATTTGAGGAAAGAAATTTTAAGAAAAAAACGCCGATAATTATTTCAATGTGTGGTAACTCTGAAAATAATGTGAATTTTTCAAAATTCCTAGTTCAGACTCTCTGGAGAGAGAGAGAGATGTCTTTACTTTATATATAAGTAAAACATTTTTATTACAGAAGCATTTTTTTAAAGAAAAAGAACGTTTTAAAAAAAAGGTTATTTTAAGTTAATTGTTTGCCAAAATATAGTAAATTAGTTTTTTTTTCATAATGTCCGTTAAACAGTTTTATAAATATATTCTAATCTAAGTGACACTAAATATCATGAAAATTATCCATTTATGCGGTTTTTTATAATCACGGTTCCGAAGGTAGTCGGATAACTTAAAGCGGGGTTCGACTATGTTTATTTTATGCACTTTTCAATTTGATTTGATCTACGTCACTAACGCAGAGTTATTTGCAACAAACCTCGTAATTTTGAACCATAGTCAAGTGACGAGGATGACTCTGAGTCGGAACCCTACTTATAAACATCCACACCACTCCAATGGGAAAATTTAGGGAGGGGTGGGATGTCTTCTGTAGCATTTGTTTTCGAAATTGCGACTCGATAAAGCTGGCAACAAAATCGCGACCATGACTTCTCAGCTTCCGCGGGTACAACACATTTTTAATGGATTTTATTTTGTGCGAGCTCTCTTATTCAAGTAAAATGCAAAATTGTATCATTTCCGAACAAAAAGGTGCAGTCTAGACATTTAAATAAGATGTCATTAAAAAAACCGAAATGTGATGCTTCAGAATTAAGTATAAAATATGTTATAGAGATAGAAAATATTGCAAGTATATAAAAAAAAATTTAATATAAGAAATATATATATGTGTATTGCATGCCATGTTTGTTATGAATACATTTATATATATATATATATATATATATATATATATATATATATAAAATTATATCATATAGTATAAACAATACATAGAGTTTTACAAATTTTCAAACTTTCATGAAAAATATATATGTAAAATACTTTGAATGTATTGTTTTAAACTGATCGCATTCAAATCTCTTTTTATGGATAATATTTTTAAGGAAACACTGAAAAATTGCGAAATACTTCCATTTTATTCAAACAAAAATGTTTTTAAATGAATTTAAAATACACTTTTTTAATCAAATAGTTAAAATATATATTCACCCCAAAAAATCAACAAATTAAAATTATTTGTACTTAATTTTTTGAACATAAGAAGTATTGGGAGAGGATATTTAATTTATATATAGGATTCTGAAAATGTGTGTGTTTTGAAGGATGTCAGGAGTAATACATGGGGTTGCATCAGTACTCTAATTGTAAAAACTAAACTTGTTTGAAAAAGCACAAATACATACCATTATTTTAATTTAGTACACAAGGGTAAGGTAATACACATTATCACAAAATTATTAGGTGCCCCTTTTAGTATGA
This sequence comes from Trichonephila clavipes, assembly GCA_019973935.1. Taxonomy (NCBI): domain Eukaryota; kingdom Metazoa; phylum Arthropoda; class Arachnida; order Araneae; family Nephilidae; genus Trichonephila; species Trichonephila clavipes. The sequence continues at coordinate 166,018 of BMAU01020281.1, read as the reverse complement.
AAACGTGAGTTTGAATTCTAATTTTACATAAAGGAGAGTCATGCAAAAACAATTGAGGGTTGAGATTTCTGACATTTAAACAAACATAAGTTTTAAAATAATCTTGTGCGTATTGAGATGGTTGTAGCGAAAAATATTAATTCTTTGTTAAACTTTATATATCCTTATTATTACTTAATATATCCTTTGCGTTAAATTTACTTTTTGTTCTAGAGTCCTATCCTTTAAAATAAAACTACCTACAAAAAAAAAACATTTTCTTCTAACTTTATATCTATTTCTTGAGGGTGAGGAAATCTTTGTTTTTTCGTATACAGCATTAAAAATTTTGCAGCATGTAGTTGAATTAATTCACCAATGCAGTGCTTCTCAAACTTTCTACATTTTTGACCCAATATTCAATCCTAATTCCAATCACCTTACCCCTCCATACAATAACAATGTATGGAATTCAATTATACTATACATGCGTCCATTATTGTACTTTTTTTCTTCAGATACTATACAATTTCAATATGTTGTCACCTCGTGCTTGTACACGTGTCAATTATGTAAAAGACCAATTTGGACAAAAATAATAAACAAAATCAGGCATTTTTTTCTCTTTTATGAATTTTGTTAAAAAGTTTCCTATGTGGGAAAAACACACATTTGTTAAAAAAAAGAAGTCATGGAGTGTACTTTAGATTTAATCAATCAGTTCTCTCTCTGGAGGCTACGTTAGAAATAAATTAATTTCATGGTCAAATAGTCTTCCAACAGTGCTTCTCAAACTTTCAGTATTTGCGACCCAATACTCAATTATAATTTTCATCACAATAGAAATAACTATGCATTAACTTTAATGATGCTAAAACTACAATATTTCTTTATCCTCTTAAGAACCACCGGCGTAGAAAAGCGTATCGCTCAGCCAAACGTTAATTACCCCGGACATATATATACGTCTTTCCTAAGTACGATCTTTTCTGTGCACTGCTATCCATAAAATCATTCTGAAGGCTCTGGAACGCAATAAAGGGATCGTGACAGTGTTTGTGACGGATTTATTTCAGAGGATTGACTTATTTATTCCTCCCTCTCTCCTTTACATAATTTTATACATGACAAGCCCATGGGGTTACTTTGTGATGTAAATCCCCTTGGAAGTACATCCCTCGAAGTATCAGCGTGAGCTAGAGGTGTAGGGTTAGCGAAAGAACTCGGATGAAACATTATCTTAATATGACTTTATTAAGATATTCAACTTAAACCTTTAACAAATATAATTATAATAATTAATATGAGAGAATCTACGATGACGTAATACGCAGCACACAATATATGTATATTTATAATAAGACCTAACTCAATTCAGAACAATCTCAATAAGCGAACCTACTAATCCTCGATTATAATATTAAATTAAATTAATCAATCCTACCTTATTTTATCTCGTAGTAACTTTAATCTTTATCTGCAATTAGATGCAGCTTGACGGATAACTTCTAGTCGAACACCAATATGTTCATCCACGACACGTAGAACTTAATTACTCTTGAACTACGAACTGTAATAATCATCAACTGCCACACGCACCTCAATTGTCTAACATTCCTTTACATTGCCTTTCCGCTTACTCTAAGATCTTATAGTTATCCTATATTATTTGCATCTCTTCACTTCTCATTTCCTGGATTTGGTTGGAAAAGAGTTGCTATTAATTCTGGCCCAAAGAATCCAAATGACTTGTTAAAGAAAGGACGTGTAAGACGTCACAACTTTTAATAACTAATTTTTTTAAACTTAATATTGTTAAATTAATTATAAAATGCAATGAGCAGTACTGATTCATTTATAAGTGTGTGTACATCAGTGTAAATGTGTATTTTTTTCTGAATGTATTTTGTTTCTTTACTTTCAGTAAATTAATTTTTTTTAAATTTTTTTTTGTTTTTTAACTTTTTAATTTGCTCGCACCCATCTCGCAGAGTTTACACGTCCCACAGTTTGAGAAGCGCTGCACCAATGTCTTAAATTAAAGATTCGATTGATAAGCAAATAAATTCTAGGAACTAATTTTTTTTGTAGGCAACCTGAATTAATTTTGCTTACTATATAAGAAACTGAATCAAATTAGATAACAGAAGAAAAAAATAGCATGTGATTAAGAAATTAGTCAAACCAAATTCCTGCGGTAGCTTTCAGTTTTGTTACTCCATGTAGTATAAACTACAGTTTGAAAAAAGAAAAGGGAAAAGGGAATTTTTTTAATACTAGTTTGTAATTAATTTATACATTCACATTCTCATAGGATCCAATGTAAATAGTGTATAAAGTTTCCATTTACTTATAGGCAGTATTTGAAATAGAATACTCTGAATAAACGATGTAATAGAGAAATAATGATACAAAGCACTACTAAATAATTTAAAAAAATAACTATACGTGCAATTTTTAATACCTGTTTGTAAAACGATTTTAATCTTTATAGAAATACTGTCATTAAGGAATATTTAACCAAGCATCTTTACCGTAAAAGGGATACAAGAATTTTTATCAATCGATAACCGTTATATGAAGGTTAGTTTTGTGATGGAATTATTTTTTTGGACTCAACTTTTAGGTATGCCACCTTCACCCTTTTTGTCAGTGATTGACGCTAACATGTGTCGTTGGACAGTAAGGACAAGGAAACGTGCTCAACAACGGGAAATTTTATACTCCCTTCCCATCCTTTGTGGGGTCCAGTGGATTGACATTTATGGGTTTTGACCGAATATATGACGTTTGGAAGGCCATTAAGAAAGATAAAGAACTCCTTATTTGATTTTTTTAACCAAAATCTCATATTTTAAGAGACAATTCTTTTTAATGAAATATCAACTGCCCGTCCTAGAATGGTTAAATTATACTGATCATTTTTTAACATTTGCTTACATATACAGTTGAACAGTTGAATAGTTGCTGAGGCACATGATCCCAAAAGAGGTCTTAATCCCCTATCTTAAAAATTGTGAGTGAGCATTAGAAGATGATTTGCAATGTTTGGGGGTGAGGGGTAGTGAGAAAAATGAATAAGTTAAAATGATAAAAGTAAAAATTAGAAATTAAATTTAAGATCGTGACCAATAAAAACAAAAAGAGATAAAAAAATAATTAAATTTGCTGGAGCTGTTGTTGTTTGTGTTGTGAAAGTGAAACAGTGAAAAGTTGTCGACTGTCGCAGCCTCCGTAAGGAGGTAAGCGAGCAGCCGATAAATCATTGAATGTTGCTTACATATATTTTGAAATATGTAAGCAAATTAAGGTTGAAATTAAGGTCATATTAAGGTTGATACATCCTGGTTACTTTTGTAATGGATGTGTAAGCAATTTGTGTAGTAAGTTCAGATATTGTAAAACCAACAGTCGTATCCTCCGTCACATATAAATCGAATTCCTCACATTAACACAATGTGGATATGATAAGAGGGGGGTAACAATGCAAATGCTATCTTCATTTGTTTGACTTTTAATCAAAACAAAAAGTTTATTTGCAATAGATTTTAAGTTGTTTATAGCTCCACATAAATAAACCTATAGATTCGGAGGTTGTTAAATAGAGCCAATGTTACATTCTGGTAAATTAAATTTTAATAAATTCCCAGCAAATTACAAATTGTTTTCATTGCTTGTTAAATTATTCTAATTCATTCAATTTATCTTTCAATTTTAATATAATCATTCATATATACACATGCTGTTTTTCAATTCCTACTATTAGTTCACACTCTCCCTATATATATATATCATGTTCAAATTTTCAATCGTTAATAAAATAGTATATTTTTTAAAATTGTAGTGAATGACACTTGGTGTTAATACAGTTTTACCAAATACTAATTAATTAATTCAATTTAATTAAGGAATAAATACCAACCCCTAATACACCCTATATAAAAAGGACAGTCGCTCGTTGTGTCCCTGTAGCGCAATGGATAGCGCGTTGGACTTCTAATCCAGAAGTCGTGAGTTCGAATCCCATCTGCTATTGCCTAATTTCTGATAATGTGATTTCGTTTCACTATGCTATTTTATTGGAATAATTAAATTTAATTAATGAATAAATATAACTAGCAAAAATAATAGTCCAACATCCTATAATAAAAGGACGATGGAAAAATTACAAGGAAATTCATTTTCCATTTTTCCACTTAATATTGTGATTCTGTCCTATGTGTATACATATTTATATTAATTGTAATTATTTAATAAAAAGTAACCAAAATAAAAAAAAAATTTGTTGGCCTAAGTAGGAATTGACTTTTTATATATATATATTATTTGTTCCAAGTCATCGGTTGATTCGGCATAGTTAATTTTCTTAGCAATTCTGTTCGTTTTGTTTCACCACCTACTTTGAACATCCATTAAGAAAAATAATTTAAAAGATGACAGAATCGTATTTATAAGCACTGATGAAAAAAATAATTTAGTTTAATAGATTTAAAAATTCGGTCTTGGGATAAATAAAACTGAATATTATAAAAGAAAACTTATTCAACTGCTATGAATCCAATATGAGTTTCATTTATGATACTATATTTATACTTTTTATAAATGTATACTGCCGCCCATCCGGTATAGTTATTAGTGACGCTGACTGTGGTGCCGTAGAGCCTGGGTTCGAATCCCGGAGAAGGCATGGATGCTTATAATTGTATAGTGCGTTTGCGGCATGTTGTACTCTAAATAGCGCTCAGGGCGCATGTCCTCTCATGAGGTTGGTGGAAGGGGAAAAGAGGTAGGAGGCCTCCGACCAACCCCAGGGGCTACTCCCTCAAAATTTGGGTAGAATATAGAAATCTAATCTGTCTCTGGCAACTTTTGCTTATGCTTTTCGGGTAGGAAACGACGACAACAACATAAATGAATTGATGGCTCGTATAGCGATCAATCACGGGCTAAGTAAACGTAGAAAAACGAAAATTATATTTCATTAATATTTATAAATTTATCAAATGGTCTATTTAAAAATATATTTGCTTCACTGGAGTTAAATTTAGTAAGCTTTTGAATTCCATTCTTTCTTAATAGTCGCACAAGCAAAGAAATGAGCAAAAATAGTAAAATGATAAAAAAAGAGGAACAAATAAATTGAAAAACACGCAGTGTCTTACAAAGGGGGAATGGAATGCTTTTTACAGCATAAAAATAAAAGAAAGTATATTAATCTTAGACTAGAAATGAATTATATTGAATCTCGAAGAAATTAAATAAAGAAATAAATAAAAACATTTAAGACTTGATCTTCTAAACCAGCACTCCACAACCTTTTTAAAACCATAAACCGGTCAATGTTTGATAATTTTACCACAACCTTCTAAAAGAGGACTTTATTTATTCATATTTTAAATTGTTTTGGTATAATAATATTAATTAAAATGTATTTAATCATGCTTTCAGAATAAAATACACATACACCAAAAAAGAATGTAATATGGTGATTATAATGTGATTTCCATAAAACGTCTCACAAATCCGAGAGAAATACACCATAGTAAATAAAATAGAAATAATTTAATATTCCCCTTGGGCGACCCGGTACTATATGATTCATGAACCTGAGGTGAGGACCACTGTTCTTAACTCATATATCAAGATTAATAGTTTACTTATACATCGATTATATAAAAACCATTAAACTTAGGAATGTACTTTTTGAAAAAGGTTTGTAATGAATTATATTGTGGTATAAAGCTTGACAGAAGACATTATTTTAAAATAAAACTTATATAAATGATTCGATCAACTTTTAATATTCTATGATTGATTTTTCCTACACGTAAAAAGTTTTATTTAGTTAAACACAATAAAGTTAAATTTTCTCCCAAAAAGAGTATTTCAAATTTTATTCAAAGTCTAATACAAAATACATACATAAATTAAATTTAGAAATAAAAAAGTCTATTCTTATATTACATCATATTTTTTTCCTATATTTGTGAGTTAAATTTACACTAAGCCCCAAAGAAACTCATAAATATTATCTTTAGCTTAAACACACACACTTCGAATCATTATTCGTATTTTTTAAAACTTAACTATATAGTTGTTTTTTCATCGAGAAGTTTTCTTGTTATTTTTTTAAAAAAATATTATATCTAATTAAATTGTGAACCAATTATTCCATAGAACATAATTTTATTAAATTAATTTTTGCACATCAATTTAAATTTAAATCTTTATTGTTTTCTTTAAAATTATTTACATAAATTGGAATTATTTTACTATAACAAAATATGTGGCTTATATTCGATTTCTTTCTCAAATATTCCGAGACATTTATTGGCTGCTCATTTACATGCTCAGAATTAATTATAATACTTCAAATTAATTGTCAGTAACAGCCATTAGAACTTTTAAAAGATTTTTCCGGCAGCAAATTTAGTTTACTGTTTCCATTATTAGTTAGCATTTAGTTAAAGTGTACTAGTTAATTGGCATTTAGTTTTAATGACAATTCAATTAGAATAATTAGAATGTTTGATCAACTAGAGAGCCAAAAACAAATGTGTAAAAGTTTTAACACTTTTAATAGAAGAACATTCAATTAATTAACAGCATTGTAATTTATTCCATAGAATTCTCTATTGAAGCTTCATAAGTTTAATTTCCAATTAATTCTAATTCTCTTTGTTTTGTTTTCTTTTTGCGATAAATATAATTTTCTTAATAAACATTCACAATTCATTACAATTGAGAATAATTATACACAACCAACAATCTTTATACCTGGAAAATTTATATTTTTTTTATCTAAATTTTTTTTATGAGATGTAGAAGCAAAAAGTTTGATGTTGAATGTAAAATATACAAGCGTATTTGACCGCCAATGTGCCAAATTTATGTGAAGTCATAGTCACATGATAAATACAATCACGTGTTTTCATGCACTTCGTTATTTCTAACTGTTTCTCTTTTCTTTTTTATTTTAAAAAATGGGTTTGATTTAATAGTAACGTTTTTATTTTAAAATCGAAGAATGATGGTAATTGAACAATCTTACCCAATTTTCAAATTTAAAAATTTATCGAAATTTTACTAGTTGAACCCCGTGATCGCTTTCCTCAGGTGATTGTCATGATTTTAGTCCATTGTGTAGGTTCAAGTGCCATAAACAAAAAAGTTTATTTTTCTGAGAAACCTGTAACATGTGTTTGGTCTACTGATTCCATATTTTCAAAAAATCCGATTGAAAATCAAAAAATTCATAAATTTTATTTACATAGTAATAAATAAAATATTTAAACTCACAAAATGAAAATCAAAATGAAAATTCTCACTTTAAACTAAAAACATTGTTCAGACAAATGTAAAAAATCTCAACAAGTTCTATTACAGAATGAAGAAAATAGTCTCAATAACAAAATAAAATACACATTGTTATAAACGGTCAATGCACTTAACTTCGATGAAGCCTAACATGGATGGCGTTTTTAAGATAAAAAAAGACCATGAAGCAATAAATTAGGAATTACTATCACCTTCAAGGAATATATATATACAAAACAAGATACAAAGTGAAAAAGGTGTATAACCTACAAGGCCAAAGAAGAAAGAAATTGGATTTCAACAGTCATCAGAAACAAAAAGTCTTTGGACTAAAATAGAGACCTATTATGATTTCTAAAGCTGTCGCTGAATTAGGCTTAGACCAACCATTTAGGGTTAACTAATGCTTTATGGATCCACCTTCCTCGTATATATATATATATATATATATATATATATATATATATATATATATATATATATATATATATATATATATAAATATATATTCTGATGAAAAATTCAAGGAGAGAAAGAACTGCTCTCTCTCTCTCTCTCTCTAACAGAAGTTGGGTACCTTTCTGAAAATTTAATCTAGATCAGGCATCAGCAACCTATGGTACGCGTGCCAAAATTTGACATATGGTACAATTCATTGTAACACTCAAATTTACTCTACAAGTTTGTCAATTTTTGAATGGATGGAAGTTGAATTTTGAAATGGAGCTTAATGAACAAACATGTTCAGCATTACGGAAAGTAAAATATAAAGAATAATAATAAAAAAAAAACCTGAAAGATAACTCTAACGAAAACTCAGCAGCTGTTTTTAAATTGTTGGATGTCACTGTTGGAGATGAAATTGTTTGAAGAAAACTGTATGTACTCTGCTTTCGGTTCTACACGGTGGCATACATAAAGGGATAAGGGCTTAGGGGTCCAAAACTTCCCCATAGACCAAATGATTTTAAATTTTTACCATAGAGATTATTCTTCGGTACTTTCGTCTACGTGTTTTACAATTCCTACTGTTATGGTTCACACTCTCCCTATCTAGATATATATTATAAATGCTAAAGTTTGTGAGAATGTTTGGCCGTCTTTCACGCAGAAACAACTGAATGGATTTTAATGAAACTTTACAGTAATATAGCTTATACATCAGAATAAAACATAGGCTATAATTTACAGCATAGGCTATAATTTATAAAGATATTGTGTGAAGTGTCCAAAATATAACGATATTTGTCAAGTAAGTAAAAAATATTCTGCCATCCGCAAGCAATTCTGGCGCGTGCTGCAAAAAAGCCCACGACAGCATATATCTATCTTTTGTTTGCGAAGAACCCATTTTTACTTTGGCTACGAAAGGCGCTCGCTTCTAATTAATTCCTGTTATCAGCATAATCCCTAATTTATTTTTTATTTCACAATAAAACTAAGTTTTGAAGGGAGAGGTTGTTATAAATCTCTCTTTATTTGATTGTTTTTTTATGATTTTATTATGCATATTTGGTAGTAAGAAATTGATCTTTTTTCAAAATAAATGCCTTTATCGGTTCTGGTATTTAAAGTAAATAAACTTTCTTTTCCACACTACATCATTTGGACAAATTTTCAAAATTTGTTTGTGGTTATTAGTTAATTATAACGCTATAGTTTTAACTGAATAGGCAGTTATTGCATTTTTAAGTATAAAAATAATTATTACTATTGTATTGCATTTTTTGGAGTGAGTGAATAATAACGTCACACTGTTCAGCTACACGAGGGCTTTTGGCAACGGACCACGTAATTTTGAACCATGGTCAAGTGACGTGGACGACACCTGAGCTAACAGCCCCTTCACCTAACCACCACACCACACCAACTTAGAAGGAATATTTTACCAATACTTAGCAGGAATATTCTGTGAAATCCACTCTTCCAAGATATATGGCAGCACGGGTTCTACCATGAGTATTTTAGCGGGGAAGGGGCGAATAAATTTGTAGCAGATATTGTGTTTTCCGCTGACGGAGTTTTCAGCGGATTGCAAAGATTATTATTTTTGTCCCGAAAAAATAGTTTGTCAAAATTTAAGTGTCTTATGTTTTTGTATGTTAATGAAGACTTTAGAAAACGATTTGACTATTTATTTTAAGTGAACGGTGTATATAATTAATTTTACACAGTGGAATATCTTTAATTAATTTATTAGCTCTAACGGATTAAATTTTCCAAAGTGGAGTATTTTGTTTATGTATATCCTTTAATTTTCAATGTAGTGATCCCAAAAAAATATTGTATGAAATAACTGCAGTAAATCATAATGCGGTGGATAAAGTATTAACGTGCATCGCACCCCTACACGGTGGGTCTTACAAAGCTCTAATAAACTCGAGACATTTGCCAACTTGACTCTATCGTTAACATTTCGTTATGTTTGTCATTGAATCGCCATTATAATTTAAGAAACGGCGTTGCTTGCGAATATTACAATTTTTCCATAAAATAAATGCATCAGAAAGTAATATTAATGTATTACACTTTCAGATATAAATTATTTACACTATTTTAAGCGTTCATTATACAAAACTTTTAAGAATGTGTTACTTTTGCTGAGCAGAGATCACCTTAGGGAGGTATTTTCAAAAATCGACCCTCAAGGAGAGTTGTGAATAAAAAAAATCCTTTTTATCAGCTATTAGATGTACATACTTAAAGTTTAACAAATGTGTTTTTTTCTTTCTTTTTTTTTGTTTAGCTGATAGATGCAAAAAGCTTTTTTTGTTTAATTTGAAAATCACGTAAAATTAACTCATTAAAAATTTCTTTATCCTTCAATCTGTGTTGTTTAATTTTTCAGTTCACCCGTGCGAAGAACGAGTATACCAGCAAGTATATATCTGAAGTTAGAACTAGCTGCTATGGATAGCGACAGTAAGTTTTTCTAAAGGGTATTTTTTTTTTTGCCTTTTTAAACTTGTAGTGGATCATTCTTGATATTAATACAGTTTATTCAAATATTAATTCATTAATTAAAACAATTTTTTTACCTAAGTAGAAATTGACTTAATATTTTTACACTACTTGCTTAGAATGCAACTCATTCCACCCCTAATCAGAGAGGTCTGAGTTCACTACTAGTTCTACCTATCTATGCGCACAACTTTTCTCAAATGAAAAATATTTTGAGTCTGCAAAAAAGTTTTTTTAATAACTGTATGTTCAAAATCGTCTTGAATTAAAAGCGGTGTATAGATAAGGTTCGTATTAAAATACTTATTTTTTTATTTAACAATATTGAAGGAATACTTGGATTTTATGTTGGTTTTTTCTTATTAACTAAATGTTTAAAATAAACGTAAAGCAGACATTTCGTTTTTATTTATGAAAGAATGGTTCTATTTTATGTTGTTTTTTTATTAGTGTTAATAACTATCTTTAAATGATGCAAAATTAATATAAAATAAGACTGTAAATACATATATTTTAAAGCTCTATTCCATTACTCTTTCATTGCCTCGAGAATCGAATTGTTTCAAATATTTCCCATTTTTCGTCACCCTCAATGATATTGATAGATTGGTTTGGCACACCACAACTACAAGGTTGTCGATCCATGATCTAAATTCATATTCATGATGTACTTCTTTCTTTTTTATTGTTCGAGTAAGGCTTTAACATAAAACAAATGCAAAACCCAATGCTCTAATTTGATTCAAAATAAACTATATCATTTATGATACATTCATTCATATATATACAGCTTCGCATTTTATTAAAATACATGATGAAAATAAGTTTATTTTGATCAACATTTTATCAAAAATGTTTCATCATTGAGAAACATATTTGTCGAAGTGGTAGGAATAATTTCTTTACAGTTTAAAATGTTTCTAGCGCATATTTCTCAAATAAAAATTGAAGTCCTATGTAGTTTTTCCTATGCTCGTTTATTATTGTATTTTATATTGAACTGTTCAATGAGATGAGATTTTTTAAATGTATCGATTTTCACTTAACCGACAGAATTTTGATAGCTACTTTTTTACATCATGTAATATACATTTGAGGGTTCAAATTGATACTGTAACGCATTTAATACAATTAGTTTTGAAGCATAATAAGCAAATTAAATTTCAGGCAAGAGTTTCTGCACATAAACTTCTATTCAATATAAGTAATATCCAAATATTTATTAACCCAAAATGAAATCGAGCATTCTTTACCATAAGTATTTGGATACGAAATTCTATACTCTTATTTAACTCAATTAAATTCTTATATATAAATGAATTAATTCTAAATATTATATACTGCTTGCTTTATTGATATTCAAATTAAAAATTTAAGCTCGTTTGGCAATAAATTCGCATCCAAACAAATTCGATCCCCACCATGTGACAATTAATTTAAAAATAAACTTAAAAAAAGCTAGTTTTGTAAGAACAGATGTTTACAATGTTTAAAATAAAAGTAGATTTATTCAAAACGAGGCAGATTTTTTTCTGTCTGAATACAATCAAGACCAAGAGAGGGAAGAGAGAATAAAAAATTCTTTTTCATTTTAAGAATTTATGGAATATTCGGAATATTCACATTAGTTTCGAAATCCAATGGAGAGTATTAATATATCCCCCTCTCTTTTCGTCTGAAACTCAATATTTATAAAACGAATTTCTGAAAATGGAATTGCAAATTTTTTCATAAACCATTTCTCATAAATTAACAAGGACGTGAATATATTTTTTCTTCTTCTAGTTGGTTGTTATTATCACTGTAACGTGTACTCCCGTAAAAATATCTTAAGAGTTATATATTTTTATGGATAAAAGTTATTACTCAAAAGTCTGACTGGAAAGAGACAGTCGAAAGCTATTTCTGTGATTAGTTCGTATATGCAAGATGCAAGCATCACATCACATATATTTACTTTTATGCATCTTTCTACGCAGGGGAGGTGGGGGGGGTTGTATGTGAATAGAGGTCCTGAATTCTCTAAAATCATAAATCAGGGAGTTAAAATATTCAGTTTGCAATGCATATCTATCATAAAAAGTCCTACATCATGGCCATAAAATGTTTATTCCATCCAATAAACAATCTCTACCTCTGGGATGGATTATTTAACCACCGCAAGTCGCAATTTTCAGTACTGGTTACGATGCAAAAAGTAATTTTTTTTTACCCTTCTATCTTGTGAATATGAAAAGCTTTTGTGAAATTTAAAAGAAGCCTGCGACATCATTTTCAGCTAGGATGCGTACATGCCTCATTCTTGTTCTTTTTTTCGGGTAATTCTTTTTAGAATACTGTAGTGTAAAAGGTGAATTTTTAAACAAATATAACCTAGATTTGAAAAATGTAAGCAACACAAAAGGGGGATTATGCTAAGAGGGATTTACTCATATACAATTTGATTTTCACAACTAATGTTTGAGATTTAGAATCTATTTTATTAAAACAGTATTCACTCTCGCGAACATGTTTAGAAAGTCGTAATGTAAAAATGCCATTTATGATTAAAACTGAAATAGTAAGAAATCATGTCACTTAATACACTCTATGGCATAAAAGGCAAGGAACTAACAGTTAAGGGCCACGGGTAACCTAGTGGTTAGAGCATTAGACTTCAGACCAAACGGCCTGTGGGTTCGAAATTCAACGCCATCAAATACCCTCGGAGTCCACCCGGAGCACGTGCTCGTTAAATCAGTGGGTCCTATAGTCTTGTGGGCTGTCGCAGCAGAAACCACGGGTGCAGGAGGCTGGAGAATATTTCCCTCCTCACTAGTCCATGTATAAATTGTGGAGAAGATAGGTGGTGTAGCCACCTATCGTATAGAAGTCCAACTTGTCTCAGGCTCTGGAAACTTTCTTTGCTTCCCTTCTGGAAGTACACGCCAATAACAACAACACTGACAGTTTTCTGGTCAGGACGAAAAAACTTACGCACATACATTGCCTTACAATAAACAAATTTTGTAGTAACGTTTTACAAATGTAGTAGCATCATAAACAATTTTGTGATGACCCACAGACATAAGCCAGTACGACCTGTGACTGACTTGGTGACAATCTAGGGCTTCAATAAGCTGCAACGGAATATCCGGATGGTGTGTAAAACACAGAACCAAGGTATTGTTTCCATGTGAACAGTTCTAAGATATCTAGCCATTTGAAAGCGGTCCGTGCAGTTGAATTGAAAGAAGCAAATTGATCATAGTACATGTTAGCTTGAGTGAGAATGAATCTACCATGCTATGATTTAGAGAATAAGATAACCTTGACTATACAGAGCGTGCTTCAAGAGAGTAGTTGTCGACTGAGAACGACGATACGTTAGGGCAGAATTAACATCCAATCAATAGATCCGATTTTGTACTGGGACACCAGTGAAAATGTCCAACGATTGCTGCATGGGGCTAATGTCACAGAGAACATTGCATTGATTGCCCCTGACCAAAGCTTACTATCAATCACATTTTAAATAGTTCCGCAAATATTCGCGGTAAATTAAATGAATACTTTTCGAAACTAAAGATGTCAAAATAATAAAATAGAAGGAAAGTATGAAATACATCTCCGATTCCTTTAGAATATTGCGTGGCAAGTCACGAGATTTTTAACGCGGGCCTAAAACTCAGAATTTGTCAGTTGCACATTGTGATTTGTTCGGAGTGTCAAAATAATCAATTTTACTTAAGCTTTTTCAGCAAAAATTTGGTTTCTTCCTGTGCTGCAAGAAAATGGAGAAGTAAGTTGTAGTGTTGGAGAAGTAGTTACGGTCTATAGCAGGGTAGGCAACCTATGGTACACGTTACAATTATCAGTGGCACTCAGCACTACTCAACAAATTTGTTAATTTTTGAATGAACTTCATAAATTTGTAATAGACCTTATTTGGCACACATCTCCAGAATTTGGACAAAAGGAATTATGAAGAAATTTGAAAGAATGAGAGTGGTCTTTGCGTGAAAAATGAAATGAAATGTAATTCAAAATGCCATTCAAGCCTACCAAGTTGCAATAAGTAGATTAATTTTAAGTTCTTATTTTTTCATTTGAAAATTTTGTTTTCCTTAATAAAAGAAAGACATAAACTTTGTTTGGTAAAATCTTTTTCCTTTAAGTATTTTGAATAATTTTTTAATGCCACTCTCATTATTTTGTCAGAATAACATTTGTATTTTCTAGAAATATACGTCATTGATATAGTACCCTTATCATGACCTTATTTCATACTTTGCCTAAACAGCTTTAGTCATTCTATAGAATGCCTAGGCAAAGTATTAAATAATTCTCTTATTTCATAATTTGCCTGCAAACGTACGGCATTCTATACAATGCCTAGGCATTCTATAGAATACCGGCATTTCATACTTTGTCCGTAACATATATTTATTTAATTATACATATGTCTTATTCCAATTTTCAATCGTTATTAAAATACTTTCTATTCATCCATTCAAAGTAGAAATTGACTTAATTCTGTTTTATATTACTTGTTTTTTTCAATAAAAATTACCGTGCCATTATAATAATACATCGATTAATTTCATATTATAATATTTTTTAAATGTTATGTTTTCCTAAAAATAAAATCTTGGCACCAGGGCAAGACATTAAATTTACCTGCCAGTAACTTGGTTCTGTAAAGAAGCAAAAGTTCTTGATAATGAAAATACGACACTTCTTATGATACTTTTAAGTATGATACATATTTGATACTTTTTTATGTAACATTCCTGGCAATATACGCCTTAAATAGATAACAAACACAGTCTTCGTATAGTTTCATACGCAAAGCACAGTGGTATTTTAATAGCTTTTCTGTAGTAACTCTAATGTTTACATTAATAGAACCCCTTACACAAAATACGTAAGAGAAATAAAATTTCAAAATAGTGCGAAGCAAGGTGCTGAAAATTTTAAAAGCAAATCTTATTTTTGGGGGCAGAAATGTCACTAAAAGGGAAACGATGATTATACTCCAATAAAAATTTGTAATGTAAAATTTCCATTACAATTTTTGAAATTCCAATTCAAGAAATTTTCATCCTCTTAAAAAGGGAAGGAAATACAGGAACACAATATTCGATGTTTAAAATAACTTAATGCAATTTTGTGAAAGACGATAAAAATATAAAAATGTATCCTTAAAATTTTTAAAGAAAAAAAAATTGAAAATGATTAGTATAGTTAAAGCACACAATCTATTTTTATCGCTAGGTATAGAAGGAATATGGACCTCCATTTCCTTAACATAATAGCTTCTTTTCAATATATTGTATCTAATAAAGAATTATTTTTCTCAAAAAAAAAAAACCAAAATGTTTATTTTTTATTTCTTAAAATGAGACTCTCACATTAACATCATATATTTTCCCCTTAAGCATTAGGAAAAATATTTCTCAGTTTTTGAATATCATTGTATACTGACAAAAAAAAGTTTTCTATGTTATAATACCTTTCTTTCAACGTTTCTCGAAGGAAAAGAAACCATCCAACCGTTTTTCGATAAAATATTTTTGCAGTAGAGCATTTTATCGTCTTTGAGTTTGCTTAGTTTGCGCTCTTTGAGAAACTCGTAAAGTTTTGAATAGGATAGGAGTTTTCCCGCTAAAGAAATTTTCGAACCATTTGATTATTTTTTATTCGATAGTAAAACATTCGAAATGACCATGAAACTTTATTCTAAGATTATGTTAGCTTGATGGGTTAAGATCGTGATATTCGTGATCAATGTTTGAGTCCTCAGTTTGTGAAAGATCACCTAGAAATGAAAAAAAAAATTTTTTTTTGCATTTAATCTAACTGGATCCAGAAATCTTCTCGTGGCATGATTAAAAAGTTTCGAAAAGAAATAACGAATATGATTTATTAATATCTGATTGTGTGAATACAATTTGCAAAGCCTATATATATCTCCCAAACCTTATTATGTTTCCATTGAGTAACTTAAAGTATTCTGATGTTTTTGCGTTATAGATGCAAATTGAAAAAAATTGCATTACCTAGGTCAAGGGTGGGCAAATAGCGGTTCGCTTAGGACAGAGGTTGCGAACCTCTTTGGATCAACGTGCCATTTTTTTAAGGAAATATTTAATGAGGTATAGACGTGCTGTGTGTGTGTGTCAAATAATTTTGAATTGTGATTATTGAGTAAATAATGAGAAACTAAATACTAACAACTCAAAACTCTTTACTTACCACAAAAAGATACATTTTGCACTGTATAGTAGGACATGATTTATTTATACGTGTAATTCAAATTAAAGTAACATTAGTGTGAATTCTGTCGTGGCAGATTAGATGAAAAATAATTTGTATCAGGATTTAAGAAGTTAAATTTAGAAGAATGCAAGCTGAATTGTGAAGTACTGCCAAACGGTTTTGAAGCGAGTCTTGAACCTTTTATCTACCGCATTATGATTTACTTCAGTTTTTTTCATGCAATATTTTTTTGAATCACTATATTAAAAATTAAAGGACATACATAAAAAATATACTAAACTTTCGGAAATTTAATCCGTTAGAGCTATAATTCATTGATTAAAAATATTCCTGTAAAATTAATTATAGACAATGTTTACTTAAAATAAATAGTCTAATCGTTTTCTAAGGTCTTCATTAACAATAAAAAAATAAGACACATTTTGACATTAACTACTTTTTCGGAACAAAAATGATAATCTTTGCATTCCACTGAAAACTCCGTCAGCTGAAAACGCAATATCTGCTATAAAACTATTCGCCTTCCCCGTTAAAATACTCATCATAGAAACCGTGCTGCCATATATCTTGGAAGAGTGGACTTTAAAGAATATTCCTGCTAAGTATCGTCAGAGTATTCGTAAAAATGGTTATTCTATGTAATTTTAAAGTGAGTGGTAATTATAAGTACCGTCGGTAGATAAAGGGTTAAAATTATTCATCTCTGAAAATAATGACTCGCACGCATAGGTATATGAAAATTCGGTTAAAATAGCATGAGCCTGTTTCTTCGAACAGATAAATGTATCTGGAATCGAATTCCATGTTTCCAAAATTTCAGTACAAGCATTTTCACTTATAATGCTTGCTTATCTTTTTGTTTTAATTAATTCCGACTTTCTTCTTTTTTGAACAAATTTTTGAATCCATATTGAATTAGACTAGAAATTAATCAGTTGTTTTTCAAATGTTTCAATTTACTACTAACCAAATTGGAACAGATTCAGTTTATTAAATGAAGTCACATCAGGGTACATAAAAAACTGCTTTTCCGATAATTCTTAGAACTGAGAGAGAGAGAGAAAATCTCGCTGAAAACTGCAACCGGTTACTCGCGTTTGTTCATAATTCTTCATATTGAACTTTGTTATTTTGAATTAAAATGCAAACTATAGTTTAATCAGTGGCGTGCCAAAAATATTGTTTCGTGTGCCATCAATGGCATGCGTGCCATTGATTCACCATCCATGACCTAGGTAATAACAAACCAAATACACTGAAAATTTTCTCTATATTTGGTCAACATATAGCTGTGAGCAAAGGTTTTTTTATGTATAAAGTTGAAAAAGAGTAATTATAAATACAAGTTGGTTGTCATTAACTTGCAAGCAGCACTGTGGTGAGAATTTCACCAAACAAAAGTGTGATAGTGTATGTCTCATTAAACTGATTTAAATGGGCTTGCAGCTATAGATGATATAGAATTCGCACAGTAAAAAAATGAATAAAAAATGGTGAATCCGTAAAGTGGCCATTGATGTAAAACAGTTGCCCACCCCTGAAACTCCAGTAATTATTGTAAAAGAAACGTTATGAAGAAACTTTTTCTAATAAGACAGCTAGCTCTCTAGAAGGGAAAATGCTAAGATATGGTTATTTCTTTAAATGGCATCATTTTCATTTCGTAATAAACGCATCTAAAACAACCTCACAATTTCTAGGCGACGATATTCTAAAGGTCATGGTCACGGATTCATGACAAGCGTATCATGATTTCGAATCCTTGTGCCAGTGAAGACCCACTGTGAAGAGGAACTGAATCTGTTGAAGGTCGAGGATCTCTTGTTGGCGTGGAAGTTAGGAGAATTGTGCCAGCTGAGGTGTTATCCTCGTCACTTATTATTTGTGAGTGAAAGGTGAAGTGAAAATATGTAGCGAAATGATGGCATTTGAATGTCGATAAATCATCTGCAACATGATTAATTTTTAAAAATGAAAATGATTATTTGTTTCGTTTTATCTTTTCATTCTTTATTAAATAAATATAATATCACTTTTTTTTTAAGAAAATATTTTCTTTGTTATGGCACCCCAACTCCATGTCCTCGTTATAGCGATGGTGGCTAATCGAAATGCAGACTAGGGGATTAATTCACGATTTCAATTTAAGTCGCGGCGTTTGACAGCAGTACTCTGGCGGTGAGGATAAGCCTCCTTGTGAACGTGAATGTGGGATTCAATTAATTCAGCTGATTGTAAACTGTAAATACGTTGGACTTTATCTAAGCATATTGATTGGTCAAGATAGGAATCTGCTCTGGTTTGAGTTAAGTAAATGGATATCGGAATATTTAAATATTTTTAAAAACCTCTAAGGTGGCTAATTCATTCAATGTGCTACTTGTAATTTAAATAGTTGTTTTCTACTCTGAAAATGTTCGTTCTCAAGAGCGTACTTGGGGTCTGTATTTTTCGAATACAAAATTTCTGTTACGATTTTTTTGACGAAAATCCTTCAAAACTATGCAAACGTAAACTTTGCTTTTTGTTCCCTGTAATTGAAGTAATGATTTCAGAGCAAATCAGTTTCCAAAACACTGGAGCAGGTGTCACATATATAGTAATGATAGATTTAGAGCAAGTGTGTTGGAAGTCATTACAGTTATGGCTCCTGTAATGTCAAGTCTTGACGTTAAACCTAGAGTTTAAGTGTCAGCCATGCCATGCAATATCAAATATGCCATCTGGCCCGTAACAATGTGCCAAAGTAGGGCTTAACTGGCCTCGTTGTGGGGGAAATTGATTGGTCACATTTGGTATCCGCAAACCCTGTGAGTGCAAACCCATATAAGAATATCTTCTCCAAAAGTTAAACCTGAATAAAGCTCAGAACAGTTTTTAAGACACAGAACTTTTCAAATCTCATACATTTCCGGGATGTTGCTACACATGTATTCGTTTTGTATACATTGCTCTTAAAATTTAAAAACGTACTGTAATTCAAGAAATTTCGAACATTTCGCTTTTTTTTTAAAATTTAAACAAGTAATAAAAAAAAGTCAATTCCTATTTTAAATGGGTGAATAGAAAGTATTTTATTAGCGATTAAAAATTGGAATAGTATATGTAGGGAGAGAGTAAACTAATAGTAGGAATTAAAAAAGGAGCATGATTTGTCTGCATTGTTGTAACAATGTACACCCGGTTTGGCTGAAAAACAGGTCTTTGTTTTAACAGTTACATTGTTACAACAACCGATAATTAATTTAATTATATTTAATTAATTAATTAATTTGTATAAAAACTGTATTAACATCATGTGTCATCCACTGCAAAATTTAAAAAATCATTTAAACTTAATTGGATGAATCGGAAGTATTTTATTAACGATTGAAAATTTGTGAACAAGATAAATACATAAATAAATATATAAATATATATAGAGAGAGTAAGCCAATAGTAGGAATTGAAAAACACATTGCAATACAGGAGCCGAAGTATCAAACACCTTTTACTGCAGAAGATAATACATTAATTCCCACTAAATGAGCATTATATATTATAACATGCTTATAGAGATGGGAAATCGAAAATTTTATAACAATATTAATGTTCGATTCCTTTTCATTGCTGAAAAATGTTCGATTTGTGTGTATTGTCTTTTTGAATTCCTACTATTAGTTCACTCTCTCCCAATACATATATATCTTATTCAAATTTTCAATCGTTAATAAAATATTTTCTATCCATCCACTTAAGTTCAAACACATTTTTTTTTTAACTTGTAGTGGATGACATTTGATGTTGATGCAGTTTTTTCAAATATTAATTCATCAATTGAATTTTAAAACATGAATAAATAGTAACAAAATAAAATTGTCCAACAGAATACTATATAGAAAGGAAAATTGTTCGTTGTCTCTGTAGCGCAATGGGTAACGCGTTGAACTCATAATCGAAAAGTCGTGGGTTCAAATCGCGCTTGCGATGGCCTTATTTCTGAGAATGTTATTTCTTTTTATTATTCTATTTTATTGCAATAATTATATTTAATTAATGAATAAATAGTAACAAACACCTGTAGTCCAATACAGTGTTTCTCAAACTGTAAGGCGCCCCCCTTGAGGGGCTTGATAACTCTACAAGGGGGGCCGAACATATTGAAAAATCGAAAAAAACTAAAGATTATTCAAAACATTATTAATTTACTGAAAGTAAGCAAACAAAATATTTTCTGACATAATAAAATGTAAAATACCCATTTACACTGATATAATACACTTATAAAAGTATCTTTACCATGCAATGTATTTTATTATTAATTTAACAATACTAAGTTAAGGACAAGTTTGATAAATACCAGTAACCCCCCATGGGTTTGCATTAACAATTATCTTGAGGATTTGTACGGTTTATAATTAATTCCTTAGCTGCCGCTTAAATATTACGCGGTTCGGTCCTCAATGCCACGATTTTCCACGTAGACGCGAGTATTTTGATGTTTTTGGGGGATGGGAGGAGAAAAGGAATAAAAAAAACCCCAAATCCTCTGAAATATAGTAAACCATTTTCAAAGACTGTGAAGTTCCTTTTATTGTATTCCAAAGCCTTAGGAATAATTTTATGGATAGCAGTGCACAGAAAAGATCGTACTTCGGAAAGACGTATATATACGTCCAGAAGATTAATGCTTTGACTGAGCGAGACGTTTATATACGCCGATGGCACATAAGATGTTAAAGTCGTACACACACACACACTGTAGCTTTAGTGTAAAAGTACAGAATTATTGAATTCAATACAATGTTATTATATGGGGGGGGGCGTGATGAAAATGATGGTTGAATATTGAGTCGCGAGTATTGAAAGTTTGAGAAGCATCCAATACCATATACAGAAAAGAAAATGGAATATCGCTTTCTACTTTAACATTTAATTTTGTGATTCTGTCATTTGGATGTACTTATTTATATTATTTGTAACTATTTAATAAAAAGTAACTAAAATAAAATTTTTTCTTTGTTGACCTAAGTAGGAAATCACTTAAAAAATTTATTTTTATATCATATATATTTGTTCTTTGACAAGACGTGAAGATTGCTTTAAATGGAAACCTCAAATTAATTTTTAATGCATACTTCGCAGATGCATTTGGATCTGCGGTAGCTCAATGGTCAAGGTATCGGATCATGTCAAGCATGTCATGAGTTCGAGCCCAGTACCACTAAATACCCGCCGTGTAGGGCAGCTATGCACGTTAAATCTGTCGAGAGCTGAAATGTCCTCCCGTTGATGTGGTGTGGTAGTTAGAAGAGGGAGTGCCAACTCAGGTATCGTCCACGTCACTTGACCATGGTTCAAAATTACGTGGTTCGTCACCAAAAGCCCTCGTATAGCTGTACAGTGCGACGTTAATATTCACTCACTCACTCGTAAATGCATTATTTTTTGAATGAGTTTGTCGTGTGGTCGTGGTCATAGCCACGGACTCGTAATCGCTGTCATGAGTTCGAGTCTAATTGCACGTTGTTGCACGTTAAATCTGTCCAGAATTAAAGTCCTTCCGTTGGCAGGGGGTGGAAGCTCGGAAAGGGGGTTCCAGTTCAGGTTTCGTACTCGTCCCGTATCATGGTTAAAAAATACGAGCTTCATCGTCAGTGCGAGTTTTTGTTTGACGTTAGTTTCATGTTTTGAAATAGAAAAAGATATCTCCAATAAAATTCAATATTTTTTTTTAAAAAAAAAATTACTGCTGCTTTCTTTTTATGTTTATAAAAGAGAAAGGAGAGAAGGGGCTTTTTTGAAAACCCTCGTCCTTTCGATGCTGATTGATTTTTTTAAAATTGAAGTGCAATTTAAGAAAGAAAAGTATCAACAGGATGTGGTCGAGACAACTGAAAAAAAAAACACCAATTTTTTTAATATTTCCTTTTTTTCTGTCTTGAATCTGTACGATGCATCTGTATTGAATATTTTCCTTACTTTTGATGTACTTGTAAGAATGATGGAAATTTTTTCCTTCTCTTACTTTGTAGGCTTTCTTTTTATTTTCACTTTTGTCTATTTGTAGTATGTAATTGCGTATGTACATATCGTGCAGTTGCCTTTAATTTGTGTTGTGTAAATTTACTGTGTGCCTCTGTTGAAAATGTAAACCAAGATTTTGTTCAATAAAGACTGAACGCGTGTGTGGCTGTTTCCCTGGAAATCGGTTTGTAGTTCTGAACCCTTTTCGGGTGGGCTTGTTACCCTTGGGCATTGGGCCAATATCCAGGGGGATAATAACCGCCGTATCAGTCGGAACATTGATACGGGCCCCATGGGTAAGTATAAAATCATAAAATATTAAAGGGCCCCAAACTAGGACTCCCAAAGGGGTTTGATACAGGGCCTTTTCAAGACTAGCTACGCCAGTGTCAACAGCCCAAGATCAGCTTTATTGCGCGACGTTAACATAATTCTCTCTTAAACGGATTTGTTGAGATATTGGGTGATTAAACACATAGTAAAGGAAAGAACAAAAATATAATCTAGATTCTAGAAATTAAAACACCACTGCAATATGGGATAATTGAATACAATTTTTGAGATTCAAAATTGTACAAAATTTAATTTATCTTTGAGAGAAATGGAGAGTCAAGTGGGTCGTAGGAGAATGTGTGATCCTTCTTTGGTTTTATCTATTATTATTATTTCTTTGAATGGATAGTAATAGTGTGGCCTAAATTCATTGACTGATTTTTATTAGGCCCTTAACTAGAGACATATTAAATCGCCAAACTCGAGGTGTAAATCAAAATTTGGCACACTTATCAAAGGGGACAATCCCATTTGTCTTCAAATTCTTCGCTCCACTTAAATCTTTAATCCATCCTGCCTTACACTAACTAGAAGATGGAGGATGTTACCAATTCAAAGGTACTGTCTTGAAATCCTTTAATTCCTGTAAAAGTATATTCTATGCAACAGGTTAATATCACATTCACTCGTATAACTACGAGCCAAAAAGAGATTTTTTTTAGTCATGAAAGGAAACGAGGAAAATAAGAAATATGAATAGGAAAAGTAGAAGATGGTTGCTGGGGTTACGAGAGTGAGTAAGATGTCTAAGGATGGTACATGTAGCTTATTAATCAGGTAATGACTAAGATGTCTGGAAAGACATAGTATCTTGTTAGAATATAATTAATTTTAAAAAATATATATTTTTCTTGTCTATAGGAATGGTTGTATAGTAAGTAAGCATCGTAATCAAGATTATATTGGCAGCGAGTACATTCCCAAGCCATCCAGACATCGTGATTGTATTGCTCTTTAAATATTTGTAACATTGATAAAATATTTACTGGTGCAAATACAAAATATATTCCAGTATCTATTTCCTCGGATCAACTACAAAATGTCTGGAACTCGACATCAAAGTCTTCAATACTGACTTGGAAATAAATATTTATTCAAATATATATTTAGTACATCATGAACTCTCAGTTTGAGAATTATAATATTAATGCACTTCCCTACTTGAGAAGATAAATTATCAATTAAAAAATAAGTGCAAGTTGTACAGTTAAAATACAATAGTTGACTAATAACGAGATCCAGATCCAACCTCAAATCCCCCTCAGGGCCTCACCTTCTTTAGGTGAGTACGGGTGTCACAATCCCGAGGTACCCTAGTGATCTTTTCCTATTCCCAAGGGGTTTACTATCTTTGGTAAATACGGATCTAACGAACCTGGGCTACCCTAGTGATTCTTCTCTATTTTCGACCCTCCTTCTTGTCATTCAATTTATCCTTTCTTACTTTTCCCATCTAGATAACAGATTTTCACAAATGTTTGGCGCAGTATAACCAGATTTGGCTCTTGCGCCATAAAATCTGACATGTATTCATTCCAACCTCAAATTAACCTTTAATTAAATATGCATGGACTTCTGTAAATGAAGCGTACTAATATATCCCGCGATAACGACTCTAACTTTTATCCCTATAATCCCTATTTGACTGCTTCTGAAAAGATCTTTATATAATAAAACTAGAAAATGTATTTTTCTTCTATATCTGCATAAATCAACTGAAGCAATATAGCCCTTGATTTGTTGGAAGAAGTATAATGAATTGAAAACAAATTAAAGTTTTATGTTATAAAAATAATCATAAAAATAAAAATATGTATACATAAAAAAACAAGTGCCAGCAGTATAACTTGCGCCATAATCTCTCATAGCGCATTGAACAAATGAATGAATACAAGAGTAACCCTCAGAAGTTACTAATATCATCGGTAATCGTATGAAACCGTCTACTGATGCCGAAATTGTGAAGGAGTGTTTCTTAAATGCTTCTAATGTAGTGTTAGTGATAAAAAAATTATGAAAATAATAATTTATAAAAGCAAAATATGATTTATATAATGTTTTGATCAGTTTTCCACACTTTAAATTTTCAATGTTATCTTTGTCTTAAAGCAGCGTTTCTCAAACTGTGAGGCGCACCACCCTTGGGGAGCGTGATAACTGTACTAGGAGGGCGCGAGTACATTGAAAAATCGAATAGACAAGATTATTTGAAAAAAAGATTAATTTACTGAAAGTAAACAAACAAAATATACATTCTGACAAATTAGAAAATAAAACACATTTGCATTGGTACATTTATTACACTAATAAATTTATCGGTGCTACACAATGTATTTTATAATTAATTTAACAATACTAAGTTAAGAAAGTTTTATAATTACCAGTAACCCCATGGGATTGCCGTTTATAAAATTATATACAAAAAGTATGTGTCACTTATCTTGATAATTTTTACGGTTTGTAATAAATTATTTAACTGCCTCAACTAAAATTTACACTATTAGCGTCCCAGTGAAAACCATTTTCCACACGTTTTCAAGCTTATATTGGAGGGCAGGGATAAAGAAGCAAATAATCTGAAGAAAGTAAATCCTTCGAATACATTGTCAAGGTCATTTTATTGCATTCCAAAACCTTCGGAATAATTTTATGGATATCGGTGCACAGAAAAGATCGAAGTTCGGAAAAACGTATATATACGTCAGGGGAAATTGATGCTTTGGCAGAGCAAGACGTTTATATACGCCAGTGGCACTAAAGAGGTTAAAGTCGTATCGTATTTGCAGCATCAAAGTATATTGTTATTGAACTCAATACATTGCTATTGTATGAGGGGGGCACGATAAAAATTTTGATTGAATATTGGGTCGAGAATATTGAAACTTTCAGAAGCACTGTCTTAAAGCATTTCTCCCCTCTCCCCCATTTATCCTCATGTTGCAGCCCAGTTAAAATAACTAACATATATATGCTGCCCGCGTGAAATATCTGACATATATGTATGCGGCCCAGCAGAAAAAAGGTCGAGTACTCTTGATTTACAGCCTTACTTAATTACGCAAGTAGACCATCTCACCCAATAAGAGTCAACGCCATCACATCGGTCTCCTGGAGCATCTATAATAGTGCTTCTCAAACCTTCAATGTTTGCGACTCAATTTTAAATCATAATTTTCATCATGCCCCCCCTCTAGACAATAGTAATGTATTGACACAAAAAAGCTACAATACGACCTTTATTTCTAACTATACAATTTATCAAGATAAGTATTAAACTTTGTGTATGACAAGCCCATGGGGTCACTAGTAATTATTAAACTTGTGCTCTTAACTTAGTATTGATGAATAAATTAGCAAATACATTGTGCAGTACTAATATATTTATAAGTTTCAATGTGTATTTTACTTTTTGTTATGTCAAATAAATTTTG
Source organism: Trichonephila clavipes (assembly GCA_019973935.1). NCBI lineage: Eukaryota > Metazoa > Arthropoda > Arachnida > Araneae > Nephilidae > Trichonephila > Trichonephila clavipes. The sequence goes on along the minus strand of BMAU01020281.1, from coordinate 139,730 downwards.
TGTTTTGCTTCATTTTTGTAAATTATTTATTTTTTAAAAAAATCTTTTATTTTCGAATTTTCAAAATGCTCACACCCCCATGTATGCCCCCTAGGGGGTCCGACCCAAATTTTGAGAAACGCTGACCTATAATGTTTGTAAATGTCCAGAAGAGTTACATATGTTTAGTGGTATGATTGGAATACATTACACAACTCCACTTTCAGCAACAAAGCAATTCGATGTACAAACTTCACATACCTTTGCACATCATTTACATTAAAAAGCCCCCAAACACACTGATTAAGGCACGCAATAATAATGATAACAACAGAAACAACAATACAAAAAATAAACTAAATGCGGGTTCCCAATCATCCTGGTACACGAGTGGAAGTGAGATTACAAATATGGAATGCGGAGGAGTAATCCCTCGAAATTTAATACTCGTCCGGATGAGAGAAAAAGAAATTGGGTTTTAGAAGAAGCTTTTCCTCAGTGCCTCCCTACAGCTAAGGGATTACCTCTCGGCTATTTCGGATTTCGAGGGAAAAGAATCGATTTCCGCGGGCACATTCCAGAAGGTTTTTCAAAAATGTATTTCAAAATTTTTAGGAGGTGTTTGCTATAGCGCTTAATATAAGCGAGAAGCATGTCCGTCCCATGATTGCTGCTGGTAGATCGGTTTCAGTTTTATTTATGGAGATGGTGATGGAGTTTCTATCTTTTTGTAAAGACAGGTATTAAATTTATAGCGAAAGAAATTGGATTTTTGCTCGGAGGAGAGGACCTTTCGAGATCTCGTTAAAAATAAGTTCAGCGGGGGGTGATATGTGTTTGCCAGTTTGCAAGTGAGTTGTGTAAGTTCGTTATATCTCGCTCTGTAATGTGGGTGGATGTCCAGCCCAAGTGGAAAATAATATTGTGTTGGTGGAATTTTTGAGCGAAAATCATGATTTTGAGTTTTTTTTTTTTTTTTTTTTTGGGGACAAGTTTAAACTTTTTCTTCGTTTATTTTAAAAGAGTGACGCACTAACTGCACTGTGGTTTGGAAAAAAATTATTTCAGCTTCTCCAAATTCGTGTGTTAAAAAATATATTACGAGTATCAATTTTTTTGTCACACACACATGTAATATCTATTTCATATACATAATTGCATATCTTTAACTAATAGTATTCATCTTAACACATACATTTATAGTGGCCCTGCATTCGAAGAAAACCGTGAGAGTTTCTGTTATGACCTAAACGAGATTAAAAAGTTTTTTCAGTAATATTCTTCTTTAGTGTGTGTGTTATACTTTCTTCTAAACATCATTAAATATTTGTAACTATACTAGCCGTTCTTCGCGCGGGTAAATTGAAAAATTAAGCAATACAGATCGAAAGATAAAGAAGTTTTTAATGAGTTAATTTTACGTGAATTGTAAGTTAAACAAAAAAAAGGCTTTTTGCATATCTCAGCTGAACAAAAATACCCATATTTGTTAAATTTTAAGTCTGTAGATCTAATAGTTGATAAAAAGTATTTTTTTATTTATAACTCCCCGTAACTCTTGTGGATCGATTTTTGAAAACACCTTCCTAAGCTGATCTCTGTTCAGCAAAAGTAACATTGTTACAAATTTTGTGTCATGAACGCTTAAAATAGTGTCAATAATTTTTATTTGGATGTGTAATACCTTAATATTACTTTCTGTTGTATTTATTTTATATTAAAATTGCAAGATTTGCAAGCAATGCTGTTCCTTACATTATAATGGTGATTCAATTGAAACATAACGGAATGTTTGCAATAGAGCTAAGTTGGCATCATTTTTGGCGACCATGTTGACGATTTATTGAACGGTGATATGCTGTAGTACCCCCTGGTGGGAAATTACACACAACAAAGAAGATAACTCAAAAACCTTCTCCACAAAAAAAATACATATACGTGTCTATTTTCATAGCGATCAGTTGAATGGTGTTGCAGTGAATCTATTTCATATACACAAATATTCATTTATATATATATATATATATATATATATATATATATATATATATATATATATATATATATATATATATATATATATAGGTTAACATTAAAAGGAAAACTATCCTAACGAAATTTCTCTATTGGCGACCATGCTGGCAACGTAGTGACTGATTGAATGGTGCAGAAGTTTATATACTGTCGCGCCACCTGGTGTTGATCTATAAAAATTATAATAGCACAAAAACCTTCTCCACAAAAATATACACATACATGACAATTTCCATAGTGATCGTTTGAATGTTGGAGTGTGTGTGTGTGTGATGCGATTTCATTTATACAAGCATCCACTTTTATATATATATAGATATACTTTCTTTCAAATAGGCTGCAATTAGGCTTTTGCAGAAACGCCAAGTCCCTAAGTAAGAGAGCCATTTCATTAGTGTAATCATCTAATAGTGTCTCCCGCAAACCAGATTCTTGACGCTTGAATGCATTCAATTCAAGCTCCTGTCGGATGCTATATATTGCCATGATTTATCTTGCCGAAAATATCAGGGCCAAATTGTTATTCAAGGGATGTTTTATACGTCGCCAAATCATATGATGCGCGTGCTTACGATTTTCGCATCCTGAAAATCTATCGACCTCAGCCAGAATCGAACCCGAAACCTTAGACTTACATGCGGGATTAAATTTTATAATTATATATATGTATTAATTCCTATTAATTTAATCCTTAATAACTTTTTAATTATTGATGGTCCATTCTATCAGTGCCCACGTTTAATTAACTAGTTACCCACCGTAATCTTTTGAACAACATCTATTCATCCACACAGATCATGTGATTTGAACTTTCACTTGCCGCTTAGGAATCCCGACCGGGATTTCTGGAAAATCCGGGTTCTTTCTATTTGTCTGCCTTCAATATGCATAACCGTTTGCAGCTTGGTTTGTGTTTAGTGTTCGCGTCCTATATTGTCGAAACACTATGTGAATGAATGTGAATTTAAGTGAAATAACAAGATGATGCCTCATCAATCCAACATCCTCTAATTACACACCTACTCTCGGAATAATATCTTAATAAGAATTTACTACCACTCGCGCAAGGAATACTACATATTTATATCTAAGTAGAAATATTATAAAAAGTATACTTTATACATATAGACCGTCACATTTAACATTAAAACAATGAGACATTATTTTGTTATACCGTTCTAATTACTCGATTCAAAAATATATCAAAATCTGAATAATGGCGCTAGAAATAAAATAGAACTTAACTTTCCGAAATGTAAAAATTTGTACTAGCTAGTAAATTAACTTGATTTTTATTAACGTTCTACTTTGAGACTGCTGGGGTGGCCACGGTAGCTAGTGGTCCATGTAATGGACTAGTAGGCGTGGTATCATGAGTTCCAGCCTAGTACCACTGAAGATCCACCGTGTAGGGGGGCGATGCACGTTAAACCTGTCAAAGCTCAAACACCATCCCGTTGGTTTGATGTGAAAATTAGAAGAGGGGGAGGTATTGCCATCTCAGGCGTAGTCTGACCATGGTTCAGAATTACGAGGTTCTTCGCCTAAAGCTCTCGTGTAGTCGAATAGTGTGACGTTAATATTCACTCGCTCACTTACTTGTGGCTACTGTCAGCTTGTCACTTTATTTTGAACATCACTCAAATGAAATAACTACACCTATATTGACCCTTACGTCTAAAGGCCTACACGATGCAAACGACAGACTCAACAGATTTAATATACATCAACCACTCTTCGCGACAGGTCTTTGGTGACTCCAGGAGACTCGAACTCTCGATTCCATAAAACCTTCCACGAGCTCACGACCCTGACCACTCGGGTACTGCGGCCACTCCGAATTAATTGTTTTCTATTTATAATTAGTTTAATATATCAATATTTTGTCACGTTTACTATTCACAGTGAGTGAGAGAATATTAACGTAGCACTCTTCAGCTACTCGAGGGCTTTTGGTGATGAACCTCGTAATTTTGAACCATGGTCAAGTGACGAGGACGACACCTGAGCTGGCACTCCTATCTACAACACCACATCAACGGGAGGACGTTTGAACTATCGACGGATTTAACGTGCATTGCTCTCCTACACTGCGGGTCTTCAACGGAACTAGGCTCGAACTCACATGAAACGCAAGCCACGAGTCCGTTACCTTGAACACTAGGATACCACACGGCCACTTACTATTGATAGATTTTGTAAGCGGTTAAAATAGAACTTGTGATGAATAATTCCTTGATTTAAATTTGTGTTTTTGAGATTTTTTGCATTGTACTTTTAAGTGGTACTTTAATTGACCGACAATTTGGGAATAAAATAATAGAATAAATTTGGAAATTTGTGTATAAAATTCATAACTTATTTCAGATATCATAAACACAGTACGGCGCGTTAAATTTCAGTTCATATCTATAAAAATCGTTTCACTGCGTGGTTTATGGTATAAATAGAGCATTTTTGTTCATTAAAATTACCAAAAAAACTCTGTACAAAAAATATAGAGCAAAGTTTATTTTGTTTTGCAGAAAGTGCATGTAATCTTCTAAGAAATGTAAATAGTGTGCAGAAAACAATTGTATAAACATTTCCGATTCCTCATGTGAATAAACCAACCTTCTTCACTTGGCAAATAACGAAATATTCCGGAGTGCTTAGAAAGTGAAAATACAGTGTCATATTTTCCGGCCCTTTTCAAATGCTTTTGCCCCGGCACGTAAAGACAATGGCATTTCTTACTTTCAAACTTCAAGAAAGACCCCATCTCTTTGCATTTTATGTTTATTTATTTGTTGTTCCTTTTTTCTGTACCTTTCCTTCCCTAGCTTTTCCCATACCTACAGCCTTTTTTACCACTGGAGGTTACTGCTGGGAAAACGAGGAATATATTTTCATATCGTGATGTCTTTTTTTGGGTTCAAAAAAAAGAAAGTAGCATGTTGCGAAACCATAAATGGATTTCTCAGCGTCATTTTGCTGCCGTAAGAAACATTTCTTAAAAGATTATTTCTTTTTCCTGCAGTCGGTTGGAGATTGCAGGGGAGAATTTATTATAAAAGCTGAGATAAAAAGCGCCTGGTTAAATGTATAGCTAAAAAGTAATTTTATAATTTTTGTGCTAGGGTATATAAATTATGTTGAACAATATTTCATAATTAAAAGAAATTCACTGGTTTGCCGTATATAAATGCTAGAGATGTATTTATACTTAAAATTTATAAGCATAAGCATATATATATATTCAAAATCTTTTTTTTAAGAAATTAAGTGTTTGAAGTAATAAACAGTGATAATCTCCGAAAAATCATTCGTAATTTAAAAATATTAAGCATTTTTAAGGATTTGACATTTTATTGTTATTTATTCAATTTAAAGTTGCTAAGAGGGCCGCCTATCCCGTATAATGGTTAATTTTGTTAAATACTTAGTAAAAGACATCCTTAAAACTTTCCTTTTCTCTTTTATCCTTTCAAGTTCCATTTTTAAATTTAAACAATTCAATAAATCGATAAATTTGAATAAAGGAAAATGTGTGCCTACCTCTAATCTCGGCTCCTCACTGTAAGTCGTAATTCATCCAAGAAAAAGGATTATCCAATCAATTCCCAAAATCAGTTCATTTTCAACCTATATTTCACTTAAATTTCCATAAAAAATCACGTCCGGGTCACCAGAAATTGTGTCGCGTATTCAAGATGTCAGTCCTTGTTTTCAGGTTTTTTAAAACATTTATTATGACGACACACAAACAATTAAATATAAATTTGAAAATTACTATTTTGCGGGTAGGCACACCCACCAATTTCGGAAGTTCCGTTATCGGCCAATGTAAGTTACAGACTGACTGAATCCCCCCATCGGTTAGGGAAGGTTCACACATATTTCCCCTTAGGGATTACTCAGAAGAAAATCACCACAGTTAGTGACGCTGACTGCTGTGCTGTAGGGCTAGGTTCGCATCCTGGAGGAGGCATGGGTATTTGTAAATGTATAGACCCTTTGCGGCATGGGGGTAGTCTAGATAGCCGTCGAGCTGCAAGTCGTCTCATGATCCTTCAGGGTGTTATCCCTAAAAATTGGGTTAGAACCGAGTAAAATCATACTGCAACCTGTGTGGTGTTAAAAAGCTACGGCTAACGACAGGCGTAAAAATCTATTGTCTTGCCACGATGATTATCGTGGGCCTTGATCAGATGTTGCTGTCGACCAGGTGACACAAATAACCACAACATAATTGCTTAATTGATTAAAGTCATACTACAAGGCTACATGAAGGCTATTAGCGATGAATTTCACAATTTTACTTCCTTGTTAAGCTACGAGGACGACTCTTGATTTTGCTTTCCACTTTCCAGACATCACGTTAAAGCTTTTATCTCAACTGATTTAACGTGCTCCATCTACATTACATAGTGGATCTTCTGAGGCATGAGGATAGCGACTGAAAGGAGAACCATAAGCTCACATAATATACGAACATACTTTCGTCATTCAACGTGAACTTTTTTTTCTTTATTGAAGGATATACATGCATATATATATTTGCCTTAACAACTGTTTTAATGATAACCATTTATTGGTAATAACTTAGTGTATATCTTAGTTCGTATAAATGGCCCTTAACGATAAGATTAATGAATCAACCTATTAGATTTATCTTTATAACTGAAGAGAGAATGATTTCTTATAGAGAAACTCAAGATGTCCGAAATTCGCTTTCGTAAATCTCTTGCATCTTTCTATATTTGTGTTTTAAATATTATATGATGAATAGAATAATAAAAGAAGAATATATAAAGAATTTATAAAAAAAATAATTCTTTTTAAGTAGATGTTAATAGCATCTCTTACTATGGAATTTAATTTATTAAATACTTCGTAATTAAATTGAAATGTGCATTATATTCGTGAGAAGTTACTCTGAATTGCTTCAAAATTCATCTTTAATTATATTACGATTAAATATGTCTATCAACTGTTACATAATTGCAACAATTGTATAAGCTTCCCTTAAATGACCCTAACAATGTGCATAAACAAAGGTTTTAACAAATTCTAAGCCACCACTATTCTCGTCACTTCTCAATTCAACGATACTGTGTAATTTAAATTATCACTGTGCTCTAGTTACACTTTAGAAATGCTCTTCAATTATGTCAAGGTCACTGATAATACCTTATTTGAAGCAATATAGCCAAACAAAAGTAGGGTTATTCACACTAAATTGCTTATTTATATTATGAATAATCTTTTACATATAGATATGTATGAACATTTATAGCGAAATTTTTAAATCGAATAATTCCATTCAAAACTGATACAATTTTCTTATTGTTTGTATATAAAATAAGTAAGCATTTTATATATTCAATAACTGCTCAAAAACATCTTTATGTCCAAAACTTGTACATGGAAAACATTTTATATTGATCATAAATTCTTGTGCATGCTATTTATTAGCCTCAATACTACTCAACAGCTTAAAAAATTGGCAATAAAATGCAAAAAGCATTCTTCAAAAATACTTTTTGGAAAAGGGACATGATTATATTTCGTCCAATGTTATGCTTCTTTGACGCCTTCAATTAAAAAGAAATCAATTTTTTGAAATTGGGAATTAGATGATGATATTAAAATGTTTTATATTATTCTGTCAAAGAAGGCGGTAACCATCTATAATTTTTTATTCTACTTCCATTCATAGCTTTAAATTTGTCAAATAATATAAGATTAAAGTAATTAAATTTTATTAAAATATTCCTATTTGTCAAGCATATTGTTGATGGCTAAAATCGACAAGTTGCTAAATTCAGCGATTGGAACTTCTGAAGATTCTACAATGATTACTTGATAAAAGAACTTTAGAAGCCCTAGAAGCTTTTCCGATGCTCATTATAAGGCCGACCACGGAAGAAACAACATTTGACAGAGGCTGTGCATTTTGTTTACCTTATGCGAGATTGTGATAACTGAGTTCAATATATGCGATTTTTTTTAAACTGTGCTATTGTGGATTTTTATACATGACTGTTGTTTTCTGTTAGAAGAAACTCCACTATAATTGCTAGAGTTCCAGATTAAATTATAATTTACTTTGAAAAAATCTGCCTGTTAATTACGAGGACCTTTCATTCATTTAAAATACAATCATGTAACAATATAGAATCAAGTTGCAAAAACATTTAATAAAATATAAAATATCTTTCAAATACGATATACACTCATATCCATAAATTAAGGATAATAAAGTTCCGGCAAAGAAAGAGACAGAAGCAAAACAAATTTGACTTATTTATAAAGTCTATGTATTAAACAAAAGGAAAAGAGCAAAAAAGTTGCTATATGTTTGACATAATTAATAAAAATTGCGATTTTTACTCCTTGGAGAAAATTTCAAAAAAGAACCTATTTACAAAAAACAGTATAACATGGTTAGTATGATCATTAATACGGAGTATGTCTCTCGGACGATGCAATACAGGCCTTACAATGACTAGGCATGCTAAGCATCAAATTATCAATCTGATCTTGGGGAATATTACACCACTCATCAAGCAATGCCCTCCGAAGTTCAGGTAGACAGGTGGGAGGGGGTTGACGGGCTGCAATTCGTCGGCCAAGCATATCCCACACATGCGCTATTGGATTCAAGTCCGGTGAGTCTGCTGACCAATCCATACGGGTGATATCATCCGATTGAAGGCATTCGTCTACAATGTGTGCACGGTGAGGACGGGCGTTGTCATCCATAAACAGAAATTCAGCACCCATGGCGCCCCGAAACAAACGTACATGTTGTTCCAGATTGACATCCCGATAGATGTGCCTGTCATCGTTACACTTTGAACATGCATGTCAGTTCTGGAACCAAGAATAATTCCTCCCCAAACGCGAGCCATCCTGCACCACCGTAACGGTGTCGTTCAGTGGTGTTCTCTTGGTGGTAACGGGTGCCTGGCGCTCTCCATATTAAAGTCCGGCGAGAATCAGTCTGCAAACTAAACCTGGACTCGTCGGAAAACATCACACAATACCACTGCTGTGGTGTCCACAATGCATGCATGCTCTTTAATCCAGGTTAATCGCAGGTGACAGTGAGTTGCGTTAAGTGGAACATATCTGACAGGCCTACGAGCATATAGACCAATGTGCCCTATGCGTCTGCACACGGTCTGCATTGAAACTGTCGTACCGGTAGCTGAAGAGAGCTGACGAGACAGGTCTGATGCTGTGCTCCGTCTGTTTCTTTTGGCAGTAACTGCCAAATACTGGTCCTCATTCAGCGTTGTAACTCGGGGGTGACCTGTGCTGTAACTTCTAACTCACATTACCCTCATCTTAGAATCGTTGTCAAAGCCTGGAGATGGCACTCTGGGCGATTCCAAGTTCCTCGGATACTTCCAGCTGGCTACGTCCACATTCCAGTCATCCAATAATTCTACCAGGTAAAAAATCATCCAAATGCTTCCTTTGTGCCATAACTATGAAATTATTGCACTGAAAGGCTTTTAAAGTGCTTGTGAACAATTTTACTTGTCGCTGTTTGTCGCTGGGCATATAGCTCGTGGAGCGATCCTCCATCCCATATCATAGAATTTAATGGCCCTGGGAGAGTTAATGTTCTTGATGAGGTGAAACAGCCTGGCTTCCCTTGAGACGTAGGAGAGAGGTGTCAACAATTTTACTTCTTTACCACCATTCCTTATATACCCCTCTCTTACACTCTCGTCATTGTGAAGTACTATCCGCGCCATCTGGTGGTTTCCTGTAATTTACATATTCGTCTTCAAGATGTGTGATAATTCTACAGGTGAATTTTTTATTTTAGAGTTCAATTTCTGTGTGATTCTGAATTATCCTTAATTTATGGACGTGAGTGTAAATAAAGATTAAATACATTAATAGGAATTGTACTGTAAAAAATTTTGTAATGACAAGTTTGCTTTCCACATTAAAATTTCACATTTGCAATGAAGAAATTGGACGAGTCGGATACAAGGAATAGCTTAAATGTATTCCTTGTCACTTGACTGCAGTTCTGAATTACAGTTCTCACTTTCATCTGAGCTCGATTTTATTAAAAAACAGACACCCAGCCCTCTAAAATATCCTAGAAAATTTGTTTCCTTATTTACTGACTTTATTATAAATGTTTACTACTATTTATATATATAAATTCAGTGTTCCCACGAATAAAAAATACAAAAATGCTGATATACATTCTGACATTAAAAAAGCAGCGGAAAACTTTAAAAGAACTGCGGAAAACTTGTATATAATAGAATGAAAAAAAAAATCTCTTACTATTTATTTATTTGATTTTATGAAAAGTCTTAAACATAAATTAGGCATTGCCATAGCTCAATTGTAAAAACAAATCTTCAAATATTATGTAAAGAAGGAATTAAAAAGTATTAATGAAGATGCTACCATCTATGTATAATTTAAAACATTCATTAACTCAATATAACTTGCTTCATATTTCAAAAATAAGTAGGATTTCCTATCAATTATTATATCGAAAGAGAAATATTAATTGCTTGTAAACAAAGAATCATAATAAAAGTTTTCAAATAATAAAAATTAGTATAAAATATTCTTCTCTTATAATCAATTTATCTTTCAAGAATGGATTTCCTTTAATCTAGGCAAACTTAAATGAAGTCATTTTTTCACTTAACACAATATAATTTTTAATTAATGAATTACATTAATTTAACTCTAGGCTGCAAAAAAATAAAAAAAAACGAGAGCGTCTTTTTAATTTTATCTTCGAAATTCAATCAGCGCCATCATCTTAAAAATGAAATATTTTTTTAAAAAATAACAATATAATATAAAAATTCTTAAAAGAAGTGTGAAATTGCACATCAGAAAACAGCGATGATTGATTAAAAAGCATTAATTTATTTTTATCTAAATTATAATTATTCAAATATTATTTTTGCTGTTTGAATTTTTCCCCCCTCTCGAAAAAAGATTCATCATTAAAATCATGTGACCTGAAATATCCATTAAATTTTCCTCACTCCCCCAGCCCCGTTCTGTGATATCGAAATGGTTCTAAAAGGTAGTTGAATGCTTCTCATTAATTATAGAGCAATGCTAATAGCTTGAATATCATTACGACGAACAAAATTGCCGCATAATTATGCATTTAAATTTCGATTAGCTCTTCATTTTTTTTAAAAAAAGAAAAAGTGATTATTAATATTTTTCTGCAGGCGGAAAGTGCCCCTGAGTCTTAAGAGATCTATTAAATACTTAAAAATCTCTTTAAGTTTATTTTAAAGAAAGAGCAAGAAAATAGGAGATGAGAAAATGGAACCTTTAAAAGCATTCGATATCAGTTTTATTTTATTGTTCGCGTAAAAAAAATACGATGAAAGTGTTCGGTGGGTCTGTAAAGGAGGAACTGGAACGTGATGGTCTTGATGATGCAATTTCCTGAAGTAGGTCTGCTTTTTAAATTAGTTTATCTGTAAAAAGTTATTTTTCTTCTTTGGAACAAAAATTTCTCAAATATCTTTCTTGGTAATGAGGGACCCGTACCAAGCGAAATTTATTGTATACGTATCACACTGTCAGGAATATTACTGTACTAATATATGAAAAAGTAATTATTAGATAACATTGCACCAATAACGGATCATAAATAAAATCTGACGAAGAATGCTACGCCAAGATACAATGAGAATTAGTTGCCACTTCAGGTCTTTGTCACTGAATAGCGGTTTACATTAAATAAGTTCGTAAATAATAGCTCTTGTGCTGCATCAAAGTGTGACGTTTAGCAAAAAATTATTCAATCAACCAACAATCACTTACGCGTTTACAGGAAACAATCTTCCTTGGCTGTGATAGTCTACTGGTTAGGGTCAGAAGTGGAGTGTCGCGGATTCGAGTCCTGATGCCACTGAAGGCCCACTGTGTAGAGGATTAAGTTCAGATTTTGTCCTCGTCATTCGATTGAGGTTAAACAGTACGATGTTTCTTTAAAGTGCACCATTGCAGTAGAACGTCAGTTGGTGTCAATTTGACACCTGAGGCTGATTACTGTGTTCTCTTCCCGCATTTTTGCAGGGAATTTGAAATTTTTTCGTGACTTTTAATCATTTTCCCTGGTGATTACTCAGAAAACGGTTTGTGGTTCTATATTAATTAGGAGAGATTTTCCAACTAAATATACCAAGAACGTTCGCTGGCGTCATTTCGACCCCAATTCAAATTATCATTATAAAAAGCTGTCGTTCAACAAAATATAGTCCACTAAGTAGATAGCATTAGTAGAACTAACTTCCCAAAGTTTCGTTACATAGCACACTGCTGGACAATTGCTAAGGACGGATCACAAATTGCTATGTAGCATAACATTAAGCGAGACATGAGGCCTAGTAGGATAAAATATAGTTGCCACACTGTTCAGACATTAGAATAAAGAATATTTATTGTTCTGGAAAGTACAAAAGATGTGAAACATCTGAAAGAAAAAAAAATGTTCATTTGATCTGCGTACGGAGAAATAGAACAATGCATCTAAAAGTCAAAAGGCACCTTAAAGAAAGGTATCAGTACGGGATATGTCCACCGCGGAGTGTGATGCAACATTCCACACGTCGTACCATACTTTGCACAACATTATCCAGCAGCTGTTGAGGCAATTTATCCCATTCCTATGTGAGTGCACGGATGAGGGTATTCTTGTTTGTCGGAGGATAGTTTCGACCAGCAACTTTCCTCCCCAAAGCATCCCACACATTTTCAATGGGATTTAGATCTGGAGAACGCGCTGGCCATACGAGACGTTGAATACCCTCGCTGTCTAGACAATCCTGAACAGCGAGTGTTCGATGACATGTTGCGTTGTCGTCCATAAAAACAAATTTATCACCGACAGCACCACGGAAAAGACGAACATGAGGAAGTAGAACTTCATCAATGTATCGTTGGCCCGTCATAGTCCCATTCGCAACCACATGTAGGCGCGTGCGGCCATTGATCATGATGCCGCCCCACACCATGATACTGCATGTCGGATATCGGTCCTTTTCCTGGATATTTTCTGGACGATAAGCAGTACCACTCTCGCGCCAGATCAGTTGGCGTCTACAATCCGATGACAGACTGAACCTACTCTCATCTGAGAAAAGTACGCATGCCCAGTCCTGTTCAGTCCAATTGTGATGCTCACGACACCATTGCAAACGGGCAGTACGGTGCTGTCTGGTCAATGGGACACACAACAGGTCTGCGTGCGTATAGTCCTCCTCCCCTCAAACGTCTGGCAACAGTTTTTCGGGAGATCTGCTTTCCTGAGGCAGCAAGAAACAGATTTGCCGCCTGCTGAGTTGTGGTGCGCCTGTTCCTTTTTGCTGATATAGGACGATATATCTGTCTTCTGCAGGCGTCGTACTTTTAACACGACCTCCCCCGTGCCGTCTACTACACATTCCAGTAGTTTTAAATGACTTCCACAGCCGTGAAACAACGCTGTGAGCGATGTCGAACTCCCTGGCAACATCTGTTATTTTTCGCCCTTCTTCGATCTTTCCAATAATTCGGCCACGCATAAAATCACCTATGTGATGTCGGGAAGACATGCCAAAAATTTTAAGTTCGTCTATTAAATCTTTCCTGTAAAACTTTGACTTGAAACAACAACTGTCCACACGCGTCAAAACCTTTAAAGCTCTTATGAACGCTATCACGTGATGAACAGACGTGGAAAAAAAATTTGCATACTCATACTTCTTACAAATATCCCGCACTTAATCTACTTTTCCACATTTTGCTTCCTTTCATTTTGTGGTTGCTATGGATGATAGTGTTATCCGTCCTTAGCAATTGTCCAGCAGTGTATTTGCTTATATGCACCCCGTACATTTTCTCTTATATTGTAAATTTAATTATAATTTTTTTGCTTACAATTACGTTTTGCTGATTATCTGCAAAGTTCATTAGTTAGAATTTATATAATATGAAAAAAAGAAAAATTTAAAACAACGTTGAGTCAGAACGCAACTTGCACTAGAATCGTGAAATGAAAATCTCAGACAGTGAAACTTCAAAAACAAGAAAAACTAAATCAAACAGACAAAAGCACTCAGAAATGTATGGACCTAAAAACATTCTAAATAAGGAACAACACGTATATAATTCTCAAGAAAGAATGAAATTCAATCTGGGAAAGCATGCATATTATTAATATATGTTATAAAACAAAAATCTTTTGCTGGTTATCTGACTCAACGTTCAGGATTCTCATGTTAAGTTAACATGTGGATGAAAGTCGGCTTTTTGACTAAAAATCAATAATTTATTAATAGAGAAACGTGTTTTATCATTGTACCTTTAAAATTCAGAAGCGAAAGCTGTCTCTCTAATTGGGTGCCTCCATACTCTGCTTAATTAGATTATGTTTTGGTACTGGAGAGGATACATTTTAGATCTACTCCCTTTCATGTTTTCCTTTAAATATGAATCACGTACATCCGTGGGATCAAGGTAATGCAAAAGGATGACTAGATGAACTTTCTACTTCGTAAACAACAAGTTTTCCTGAGATGAATGGTCGAAGAAGCTTAGAGCATGCATAATAAAACGAAGTGAAACTTTGCGAAAGTTTTACATACGCGAGTGTGGTAATTTAAAAAAAACTCTAAGCCATATATAAACAACATTTTCAAGCAATAAGCCGAATTTACACGACTGAGTAGTTCTTATTTCAAAATATAAAGTGCCTTAAATTATGTTTCTTTTATTCATTTGAAATAAAAGCATAAAAGTTACATTGAATACGAAGTTTTTAGTATGAAATGGAATTGTTGTGGAGATAAATTGCATTTAAATTAAAAATTTCTTTGAAATTGTTTTGATAATTTATATGCAAAATAAGTCTTTTACTATTAGTTCATACTCTCCCCATATAGCTTCAAATTTTCACTCGTTAATAAAATACATTTTATTCATCCGCTCTTCAAATACATTTTTTTAAACTTGTAGTGGGTGACACTTGTTGTTAATACAGTTTTTTTTAAATATTAATTCATCAATTCTATTTAATTAACGAATAAATAGTAACAAACAAAATAATAGTCCAACACCCTATATAAAAAAGGACAATCGCTCGTTGTGTCCCTGTAGTGCAATGGATAGCGCGTTGGACTTCTAATCCAGAGGTAGTGAGTTCGAATCTCACCTGGGATGACTTAATTTCTGAGAATGTGCTTTCGTTTCATTGTGCTATTTTATGGGAATAATTAAATATAATTAATGAATAAGTAGTAACCAACAAAAATAATACTCCAACACCATATATGTAAAGGGAAATGGATAATTCCGATGAAAGTCGCTTTCTATTTTGCCACTTAATATTGCGATTCTGTCATATGTATATACATATTTATATTAATTGCAATTATTTAATAAAAAGTAAGTAAAATAAAAACTTTTGATTGACCTAAGTAGGAATTGACTTAATTTTTGTATATTACTTATTTCTCTATTTCTATGCACCCCTTTTGTATTGTTGTTTTGTATATTGTATACAGGGTGTCCCAAAAATAGCACTCAAACTGTGCACAGCTAGATTCCTCGTTGGGATACTCAAAGAATTCAAAGACAAAAATACGTCGAAGATACTAAAATATATGACGTCACAACCGTACCGGACACATCAACAGTAGTATCTGCAAAAAAATGAAAAAAAAAGGTAAATGTTTAAAGTGTTCACCGTGCATATCGAGATAGGCTTGAGCAGGCCGTGAAATGGATGAGTGCACATGTCGCGAGCAGCGTGGCGTCCAATGATGTACAATCATCATGCTAGCGAGAAACTGTGTCATTTTGTGTCATTATCTGCTTTTCGATACACTTATTCTTTGAGGTTGTCTCATTAAAAAAAGTACAATGGAGTAAGATCCGGGAATCGTGGTGGCCATAAACTGATTCCTGACATCAAATCTAGTGGCAAGAGTTTCCCTATCCAACCAATCACTTGTAGGAGTACAGGTATGCCCCGGAGCTTCATCATGAGCACTCATTCATTTATCATCATTTACCGTCTTGTAAGAAATGGATCTTAAATGTAAAGTTTTTAAGGCACATTTTATGTACTCTCACCAACGAATCTGGCTGTGCAGAGTTTGGGTGCTATTTATGGGAAACCCAGTATAAAGTATAATACATGATTTCTATCTTTAAATTATAATTTGTATAGTATTGGATGAAATTAAATTGAAATTCTTAACTAATAAATAATGTATGATAAAAGTATAGTATGTTACGTATGTGTACATAAAACTGTGAAAACTTGAAATGTAGCATGCATGTTCCTTTCATGGAGTAGAGAACCTCTAAGAAAGTGTTTTGCGAAATTCATCCCAAAAGAGAGATTGCGAGTGCGTTTTATAAATAAAAAATCACTTTTATGAATTTCTAAACCGACAGCCTTGAAATTTGGAAAACATGTTACTTTTGCTGAGCCGATATCAGTTATGACAGGGATTTCCAAAAGTTGACCTACATGGTGTTGCGAGGGCATTTTAGATTATAAATAAAAAAATTCCCTATTAAAAAAGCATTTTTTGTTTAATTTTCAACTGACTTAAAACTAACAAAATAAAAAATTCATTTGTCCTTCAATCTTTATTGTGTTATTTTTCAATCACAACTACTATATATGTTGCGGTGGAGCTACGAAATCTGGATAATGTCGACATTCTCCAATTTTGGACATCCACAGTAATATATATATATATATATATATATATATATATATATATATATATATATATATATATATATATATATATATATATATATATATATATGTTAATCCGCAATTTTCTGTTATTGTTCTGGGCGTTAACATCAACATTTCCTGATTTCCTAAATCTTATTCACTGTAATCATATCAGGCCACATTGGATTAAATAACGGAAAAGTATTTTAGCAATCCATATTTCCTTGGTTGATTTTTATTTTCCTTTTAGAGCGCTGACTACAAATGGGTAAAAGCTCCAAGTACCTTGAGTCTCAAAACCTTTATTTACAGTTTTTGGATTAGCCGATTTCACAGAATTATCCTTTTCTAGAAATCATGAATTCGTCCCTTTCTTATTGCTTGTTTGCAAGTTCTAGTCACCCAATTAATGATTTAAAGCTGAAAAAATCCCCAATGAAAGACGAAAATATTTAAAGAATGCCAATATATATAAGACTAGCTGTTATACCTGTTCTTCGCACGGGGGAATTGAAAAATTAAACAATACAGATTGAATGATAAATAAGTTTTTAATGAGTTAATTTTACGTGAATTTCAAATTAAAAAAAAGCCTTTTGCATATTTCAGCTGAAAAAACCCCTATTTGTTAAATTTTAAGTCTGTAGATCTAATAGCTGATAAAAAGGATTTTTTTTCTTTATCTATAACTCCTCGTAACTCTCTTGTGGGTCGATTTTTGAAAACACCTTTCTAAGCTGCTCAGCAAAAACAGCACATTGTTACAAATTTTGTAGTGAACACTTAAAATAGTATAAATAATTTATTTATGAAAGTGTAATACGTTAATATTACTTTTTGTTGTATTTATTTTATGTTAAAGTTGTAATAAGCCTCATATTCCATCTGTTCAAGTTTTCGCAGTTCCTGGCGCCTGGCGTAGGCAAAACAAAATGCAAAGGTTCGCTTCACATATAAAAGATAGATATATGTTGTCGCGGACTATTTTTGCAGATGGCCGAATTTTTTCCTACATTTTTGACAATTATCGTTAGATTTTGGACTCTTCACACAATAAAAATTATAGCCTATGTGTTATTCTGATGCATAGGCTATTTTATTGTAAAGTTTCATTAAAATCCATTCAATTGGTTTTGCGTGAAAGAGTACCAAACATCTATACAAACTTCCGCATTTATAATATTAGTAAGATAGGCGAATTTTCCTTTTACCTAATGGAATAAAAAGAACGTAATTATTGAGCAATCGGACTTTTTGGTACGTGAGTTGTATAACTGAGAAGATGATCATGGGAAAAGATAAGAGCACATTCAAATGAAAGATTCGGATTCCAAGTTAAATTTCCTACAGGCTTCTACGGAGTGTAATATTTTAATTAATTTTCGAAGATTGGATTTCTGTAAAATGTAATTATGGAAGACCCTACTGGAGTGATTTCGACTGAAGTAATTTTGGTTGGAGTAAAGTAATGTAAAACTTTCAGAGTTATATTCAGGAAAGAAAAATAAGTACTGACATATTTATGTTTAAAGAGGAGAGAGAGAGAGAGAGAGAGAAGTTCATTACATAACTGCATTGTAGAATTCGGATTTTTTTGCTGTTAAGTCCAAAATGTACCTACAGTAAGTTTGATGTAAACCTATAATATGTATTGATTGTAAAACTGTGTACTATTTTTATTTAAATAATGTACCTAAAACTTATATTTTTGAGAAAATTCGGATATTGATCATTATAAAAATAAGATTAGTCTTGATGATTGCGTCTGTTGCTCCAGAGTAAGGAACACTCTCCAAAATGCTTTTGTCTTAAAAAATTGAGACATCGTTCCAAAGCGTGAATGCAACGGGGTGAGAGTTGGGAATTTGTTGTTGAGTTATTTGTTACACTTAAAAGTACTTAGGCAACTTATCTAGGGCATATCAGTCGAAAAAAGGGAGCTGAGAAATTTCTTTACACACACTCACGCACGCACGCGCGGTATCAAGATCTATTATTTCCTCAGGTCTTCCTTTGCTTGATTAAATTTTTTCTGAAGTTTCAACTTTTTCCAATATAGATCGCAGGTGCCTATTTCTTTTTTATATTATATTCATTTACTTATATTAACCATAATGAGTCGTATTACACAGAAATAAAAAACGATTAAGTCATTCACAAAAAGAAAAGCCTTTTCATAGAAAATATTTCGGAACAGAGGAGTCCCGCGTGGAACTCAGTCACCCCGAGTACCTTAAGTTTGTAAAAACCATTTGCCACTTCCAAAAATGAAGAAGATATTTTATACATTTTAGATAAGACATCAGACAAATACATTTTAGTTTCTATGAAGACTGTCACATATCGGAGGATACTGACAAGGTCATTGGTAACAAACAAATAGTTTTTCCAGAATTAAAGAATTTTTGTGAGCCTGGGGTGACTCTGTGCCCAACCTGGCCTTTCTCGAGTTTAGAAGAAATCATGGTCACAAAATCGTGGCCGACGTTGTCACCTCGTGAGTTTGTGTTTTGATGTCAATGAAGACCCCAAATGAAGAATACCTAATAAACGTTGCTGCCATTGCTAATGCCACCTGTCTGACGTCATCAGATCGAGGCCCACGAAATCCATCATGGCAAGAGGCTGGATGTGCGAATGTCGTTGGCTGTAGCCTTGATAACCATACAGGTGACAGTACGATTTAGCTCGGTTCCACCCTAATTTTGAGGCAGACCCTAGGGGAAGGTCAGGGGCATCACATCTCTCGCCACCAACCTCACGAGAGGACTTGTGGCTCGAAGGCTGTTTAAAGTACCTCCTGCCGCGAAGGCACTATGCATTTACAAACATTCATGTCTTCTCCGGGATTCGAAACTAGGCCCTACGCACAGCAGTCAACGTCGCTAACCACTATACTGGATGGGCGACGCTAATAAACGTGAAATTTGTCAAGGTTCAAAGTACTGTTATTAGAGTGGTGTGGAAGATTGGAGAAAATATTGCGTTTTCTGGTTGTTGAAAATTACGTGGTGAATCTTTATTAGCTTCGAGGTTGACGGTAATATTATAATTAAATGAAAACTTAGAAAGGTATAACAAAGTATTGAATATTCATTTAATTTTGATTTGATACGTGGTTAATAAACTCATTGTGCGAATTAAAAATATATAATTGCGAATTATAACAATTCATTTAAGGATGTATCTTTTGTGATGTAATATACTCACAAAAGTGAGTCTCGTTATAACTGAAAGGTATATTATTATGTGAGTTTTTCTTTCCATTATTTTGCAGTGCAGACATAACAATGCAAATAATTGGGCTGATTAAATTTTCATCACCACGTAATATTTCGTCTGAAGCTGTACTAAGGTCTTTATTAGTCTTTAAGAAATAAAATAGCACTGAATTCAAACAATTAATTCCTCTTTAAACATTGTA
Source organism: Trichonephila clavipes (assembly GCA_019973935.1). Taxonomy (NCBI): domain Eukaryota; kingdom Metazoa; phylum Arthropoda; class Arachnida; order Araneae; family Nephilidae; genus Trichonephila; species Trichonephila clavipes. The sequence continues at coordinate 119,553 of BMAU01020281.1, read as the reverse complement.
GTCAGTCACAGTGAGAGGATGTCTGTTAAATAAATATTTGCAAATGAAGGAACATATCTCTCCACGTCATGTTTATTTAGTTCTCGTTTCATTAAGTTCTCCAATTATTTTTAAATCTCGGAAATACTCATGTTATTTTTGTTTACTGTTTAATATAATGCTTGAAAAACTAACAGTCGGTTTTTTTAATTACTAAATTAATTGTTTGAATTCGAAATGACAATTTGTTGAGCTTGACACTGAGATAAAGAAAAATGGTGTTCACTGAAAAAAAAAATTCTTTTTTAAGAATGCTTAATTTTTTTTTCTGAAATAATTCTTTTAAACAATTGTTTTCATAGCTTTTTTTTGTTGTCATTTTAGTTTCTATTTTTTAAAAAAAAATATATAACTTCAAAGGTATTCTCATTTGTGGATGCTTTAAAATGAAATAAAACAATGTATAAAACAATTAAAGTTTCTTGAGCAGTTTTTTTTCCTTATCAATTCCCCCCTTTTGTAAAACAAAAAATCGATGCAAAGAATACACTGATTGTCTATAAAATTGAAGTTCCGGGAATAAACGCAAACAAAGAAATTTTATTTATTATAACTATACAGCAAAATAAGAACAAAAACAACAAAAAAAGGATTAAAATTGCAGTTAATATTGGGGGTATTTAGATCCCAAAATTAGTACACACAACTGACATTAGTGTCAGCTAAATTGCCTCTAACCCGGTTAGGAATCATTTTGAAATGGGATTTGATAACAGATACTGGCTTGACATTCCATGCCGCTTCATGTCTACGACACACTCAATGATTCGGAGTGACCGAAGCGCGGTGACCGCCCAGTCTTTAAGTAACTCATCATCGCATGATTTCAATAAGGGGAAAGAACTGGGGAACGTGCTGTTAACTTCAAGCTGCCTTTTTTTTAAAGAACGAATGTAATAAAATAAATTTTAATGAAATACATATTTGTTTCCCGATTTTTATTTTATTCTTTTCACATTCCGTATGTTGATTGCTTATAACCATCGCAAACTTTTGCAAAGAGACGAGGATGATATATATACACATATCCTGTACTTCCTGTTAAAACATCCACTGAACGTCGTCTTTAGAACTCACCTTCGATGGATTTAATGGGGCAGTGGCAGCCTAGTGATTATGGTTATGGATTTGTAGTCGGCGAGTCACGGATTTGAGTCCTGGTGTCAGTGAGAGGGAGGCGATACACGTTAAAACTATTGAACCTAAAGTTTCTTAGTTAAGGTGAAGTAGTTTGGAGAGAGGATACTAGCACAAATGCCATCTTTATCCTTCGACCCAGGCTTAAAATCTCGAGGTCGGTCGCCAAAACCCTTCGTGGATTTGTAACCGTTTGGTCACGGGTTTGAGTCCTGGTAACAGTGAGGTTGAGGTGTTGCCTCACACAAAGTACGGCGTTAGTATAACTCTTACTCTCAAAATTATTATTATTAGATTTTACATGTGATGAAAGATTTTTAATATTAAATTCAAAACTGAAAACGAAGTAATATATTATTTATTGTAATACATTTAGCGTTAACTATTTTTTTTGTATTTATTTTTTTAAAAAACCCACACGCAACCAACTGTTTTCTCTCTGCAATACTCCAAAACAATTTGTAAAATTATGCTTATTTTTAAAAATTGGGAATTCAATGTAATGCATTGCAAATATCTAAAAAAATAGCCACCCATTCTTTATTGTGATTAGTTAACATTTACTGCTGTGCATAGGTTCTAGGTTTGAATCCCAGGGAAGGCATGGATGTTTCTAAATGACATGGGGGTACTCTAAATGGCCGTCGAGCCCCAAGTCTTCTCGTAAGGTTGGTGAGAGAGGAAGAGAGGTGGGAGGCCCCTGAACAGTTCCAGGTTGTTCCCCCTCAAAATTGAGATGGAACCGAGTACAATCGTATTGTCACCTGTTTAGTGTTTAAGGCTACGGTTAATGGCAGGTGTAAAAATCTTGCCCCATGCCGCAATGAAATCCGTGGACATTGATATGATATTATTATCGATCGGATGGCATAAATAACAACAGATAATTTAATTTAATGTAAATACGCTGAATCAAAACATGAATTTTTCGTTTTTTTTTTTCACAAAAAAAAGTCAACAATGTTTATATTTATTTCTATAAAACTTATATTTTTACTTTGTGATATCAATAAAATAAAAATAAACATGTGATTGAATTAAAATGAAGAGCTTAACAATTTATTATCTTCATCTTACTAAAGTCCTAGCAAAGGAACTTTTGTTTATGCCGTCTAATTACGTTAAATCCGAAAGTAAATTATGTCTTTCGAAATTCTCTACAACTAATAAATAACATCGTCAAAACGCATGTCACAACTAATCAAAATTGATAGCAAGACATATACATACGTTATTATGAACATTTTAATGCGTTCAACAAAATTGAATTTTCTCTAAATCTATTTACCAAGCAAACAGCAACTAAAAATTATTAAACAAATTACTTTCCAATCCTCTATTTTGAAAAGTTTACTTTGCGTAACTTACTTTATCTCTTAATCTTCTTAAGTTAATGAAAACGTGGCATCGTTCTTTGCTCCGGGACAAATAATCTTTTCAAATATTCATTGATCCCCCCCAAATGGCTCCCCTGAAATATTTAAATAAAGAAGAAGGCCCTTTTCTCGGTCCACTGGATACAGACTGAATATTTACGAAGCAAATCTACTGCATGAACTTTTCCGAAGTGCTTACGGTTTAGCGAATAATTACTTTTAATAATCCGTACGATTCCAAATTTACTTGATGGAATTTGTATTCCGAACTTTCTTCGATTTTGGATCTGTTTTGGAGGAAGTTTATGCCGCACGCATTCATTCTTTGTAGTTATCGTTAGTTGAATAATTTTATAATATAGTACAAAGAAAGGAAATGTCTGAATTACTTGTTTAATTTGTTTCCTCCCGTGTTTCGAAGTGCTATAGTAAAAAAGTTAAGACGAGTACAGCAGAAAAAGAATATTTGCAAGATTGGAGAAACATTTCAAGTTTTATTTACTACATACTTTACAGGTATTCTATGCGTGAAACATTGATTATCCGGTATACATGAATGCGATTGTCCAGTTCATCCACGCTCTTCTCAACATGGAACTACCAACGTTGCTGACAGAACACGTTATGCAAAAACTAGTTTTTTTTAATATGTGCCGAAGTTTTTTTTGCCCTCTTTTCTGCGTAATGTATCAGAACCGCATGAAAGAGTAACACGTGCTGTGTTTTAGTTCCTTTGCTGTCCTCTTAGTTATATCGCTATTGATGTGTGCTACATAACCTAAAACAGTGGTTCCTAAACGCGTTGATAGTACGATGTTGAGTAGAGTGTGGCAGGAACTGGATAATCGCATTGATGTTTATTGTATGTTGGAGATTAATTGTAAAATATAGATGGCGTTGCAAGTTAGACTAAGGGTTATGCTTTGTTTGGCTTGTAGAATCAGAGTAATGTATTGTTCTTTGCTATGTGTGTCGTCTAATAAACTAAAATGGCTAAAAGACGGACTGAATTTTTGAAATAAGATAAAAATATCATGGAATATAATCGTCCTAATGGACCCATGGAAATAAGGAGTTAGGAAATATAACACCGTATATCTAAAGTTTCACGCCTAGAATACCAGTAAAGTATGTAAAAAAAAAACTTGAAATGTTTCTCTAATCTTTAAGATGCTCTTTTTTAGCTCAAGTCCTCTTAGTTTTATCACTATTGATGTATGCTGCATAACCTAAAGCAGTGGTTCCTAAACTGTGGTCCGTGGACCCCTATATGACCACAGCGTTTTTCTAAGGAGTCCGCGAAGGTCTCTCATTTAATTTAAAGGTTTCGTCTTTTACAGACCCTGAAAGGCTTCGTGAAAAAATTGAAATATATGACATCCTAGACTAGATCACTAAACTGTCCCCAATGTAGAAACTGTACTAGAACATGTTCGATTAAAACTTGGAAATCAGGGAGAGGTGCTCAAAATCTTTGGGATCCGCGATGTAAGGTTAACATGTCAAAGGTTCCATGGTGATCGCAAGTTTAAGAACCGCTGACCTAGGATTCGCACATAGAACACTTATAAATGCAAATGAAACTTCAAATGTTTCTTCATTCTTTCAAATGTTCTTTTTTGTTGTATTTGTCAGTTTTTTTCTACTATAGAGCTTCGAACCCTTGGGGAGAGTTTCGAATAACTCAGTATTATCACACAAAGGAACATCGGAATACCGTTTGACTGTCTTATGGCCATGGTAGCGAAGTTGCCATAGTCAAAGTCACGGACTAGGCGTTTTTTCTGTCGAGTTGTCGGTACCGAGACCTAGTGCCACTAAAGATCGAATTTCAAGCTGCTTAGTTTAGTGGGGAAGATTTGAAAAAAGGGGTTGTAGGCTTGCTCATTGTGATCACTTCACTGCGGTTCAAAACTAAGAGGTCCATTGCTGTTAAGTACCGTGTAGCCGGGAAGGATGTTAATATACATTCAATCATTTTACTATATTATACTCAAGTAGTGCTAGATTCAATTTTCAATTATTTGTCAATCTGTAGAAAAGCTTGAACATTGGTGATATATTTCTAAACCTTAAACCTCGGGAAAGTGAAAGGAACGAAACTTGAATTGTAATCCCACTCATCAAGTTTCCATACCACACCAATATGATGACTTCGAGACTCGATAGCATCAGCTTTTTTAAATCATGCTTTTTCAGTAGCACCCAGACTTGAAACCATGATTGGACAAGACCTATCACGATTTCGCAACCATGGCCATTTGGCTAAAGGGCCACCGTATAGTTTTAGAAAGACTTGATGAGCTAATAGTCTATTCCAGGGAGGACGAACCATTGGCACGCGTACCATTCATGGCACACGACGCAACATTTTGGCCACGCCAGCGATCAAAATGGTTTGCATTTTATTTCAAAATAACATAGTTCATCATGAAGTATTAAGAACAAACGCGAGTGATCGGTCGTTTGTTATTGTATTTCTTGCCTTTGTTACGTCGTGGACTACAATTGCTTATGATGCAAATTTTGTCTACGCATAGCATAGTCAATTTCATTAACACATTTGAGTTGTAAAGTATATTGATAGTATATTTACGATTTTAAGTGCTATTTAGCATGTATAGCTCAGCAAAAGAATAAAAAGGGCAAGATATTAAGTATAACAGACAATTTCAAACTTGGTGAATTTAGAAATAAAGCACTATGGCGACAAAGCGGTGTGTGTTTTATGTTCTGGAATAGTGTTATGCAGAACATTGTCTGTAAAACGACATTTTGAAACTCATCGCAAATCCTCTTGACAAAAAATGTGAACCACAGCAAAAATAATTAATTGCTGAGAAACCGATTGGCAGATGACTCCTATTTAGCATGTATTCTACTAAAATTAACATGTTATAATCCTAATATAAGTTATTTTTCCTCTAATTAGCAGCAGCAGAAACCACACTGTTACTTTAATTTGAATTACACGTATAAGGAAAACATTTACAACTCTACAGTGCAAAATATATTTTTTCGTAATAAATAAAGAGTTTTTTTGTGTTCTTAGTATTTAGTTTTATCATTTTCCCAATCTTTACAAGTCAAAATTATTTGTCGGCATGTCTCTATACTTGATAACACACTTTAGAAAAAAATGACATGCTGATCCATAAGAGTTTACCGCCCCTGGTCTATTCCATTTGCAGTGAAATTATTACTGACATAAAAATTTAATTCTGTTTCATTAATTTCGCAATTTAAAAATACGCAAATGCTATTTCGTGATGAACATAGTTTTGAATTTTTGTTAAAAGATCATTGCGACACTTGAGTTGGCATCTCATTATCCAAACTTCCATACCGTGGGAATGTGAGGATTTTGATTTTCCACAAATTAAACATATATAAGGAATTTTGGTGAAACAGATAAATGAATTCACAACTTGGCAGAAGAAATGCCAAGGTTATATTAATTTATTATCATTTCCACAATTTCATTTAGGTTTGTTTTTTTCATTTCAATACTACTAGTATTTAGATCTTATAATAAATAATTCTAAACACTTTCCTTAACCCCTTAAGTTCCACCGGTATATACGAGGGTCGGGGCATAAGTCATGGTAACCTTTTTTTTTTCTTTTTCTTGTATATATGTGAATGGATCACAAACGTATATGTGTCGTGTGGAAGTTCTGCAGGGATAGGGTGTATACAAAAGAACAGATGGCTCTGTGATAGCTGGTAGTAGCGCAACGAGGGCTGTGAAATCAGTCAGTCGGTGAGCGTCGTGTGTTGAGTAGCGTTCTTACATCAGAATAGCCGTTCTTCGAGGGAAAAATGCGATGGAATATCACAGTGAATTAGTGGAAGCCCTTGGAAATAATGCCTTACCATACACATTGTCCTGTATACTACCGTAATAAAATAGTGTGTTACGATATTTCAGTGTTATTCATTTCCACACATGTAGTTAAAACCTTGTCCTTTCGTCTGTATGTGTCACATTTTCCAACCGGACTGGTATCTTCAAGAAAAAAAGCAGTTGACATGTTTTTTGCCTCAAACATTGTATAGCCGTCTCGCTCAACCTCTGGGTTGTGTGCCATGGACGTATCTATCTGTTCTTCCGAAATACAACTCTCTCTTTTGCACTGCTTTGGAATGCAATAAAATGACATTAACAGTATTTGCAAAAAAATAATTTACTTATTTAACAAAAACAATTGCTTATTTGCGTCTTTTCTACCCTCGCCCATTACAGCACATACACACACCTATGTGAAAAATGCTGGCATTGGGGAAAGAATCCCATAACTTTTAATCAGAAGTTAATGGGTTAAGCAGAGAAAGCAGAGGGCAGAGGGTTAAGCATGGGTATTACAGAGAAATTTATTATTGTAACTGTTTTTTTTAATCTCGCATTTCTCCTTAAATTCAAAAATAATTGCATCTATTTTCGAATGTCAAATGCCTGTTTGTTAAGTGAATTCTTATTTTTAGTTTTTTGATTTGTGATTTTAATATGTTCCGTGTCTACTTTCTGCAACGTTGTCGTGTTCAATCTTGGAGTTTTCCTGCAAAGGTGCTAAGGGTTGAAATGAAAAGCAGTTTCTGCTTTCTGGTTCATTTTTTTCAAATAAACTAATTTTCTATTATTTAAGGTAGTGCATGGATTGAATGCTTTAATAGTCGCACAAAGAAGTAATACTCAGATCTTTAGCTGTGAATGTGGTAATAGTGATCCATGGTTTAGAGACGAGAACGCCATCTCATCAGAAAACTCCGAACTTCCACACAACACTAACATTGGGACAAATTAAACGGGCATCAACTCTGCGAGCTTTAAATGACATCAGATTTTGTTTACAACAACGCCCAGTCACGAGCTGATGATTGTGAATACACAGTTACGTATTTCAATATGTTCTTGAGTGTAGAATCAGGCGGGAGATTGATTTATTATGTTGCATTTTTTCTTTAAAAAAGTGAAATATCAACTATCTTTGTACCTATTATACATTTGTTAACTTAACCTCGAACACTTTTTACGCACGATAACCAACCTACAATAGTGAATTGTACAATTCTTTCCGCAAATTCTTACTAAATTCTGTCTAATTGTTGAAATATTCAACTTGCCTTATGTTGAGGATTATTGTTATTTTTCTTCTAAAATTAATTGTGTCGTGAATTTATTTTGTAAATTGAGCAGCCAGATTTAATTTTAAATAAGTCTTGAACATGGAGGTTTAATATACTAAAATATAAACTGTAGAATTCACGCGTTTTATGCAATAAGTTGAGAATATATATAATGCTCATTGCTATTTCATTTTTTTAGCAAAAGGCATGATAAATTAATAAAATGTTAATTATCTGAATAATATTGTAATATATACCGATAAAAGATAAATATATTAATCAATCTATTACGTGGTATAAAATTCTGCATCAAAATTATTTTACTTGCTCTGTGATTTAATTGGCGGTCACGTTAAACGAGCAATTATGGTTAGGAGTTCACGTTCGAAAATGTTTCAGAATTCTTACTACATCGAGGATACGTCGCTCAGAAAGTTGGCGCATGTTAAGTAATTCAAAACTCAAAGCCCTTTAATTGGAGACCGGGGATAACAGCTCAGATTTCGTCCTCACACTGACTATCCATGGTTCAAAATTACAAAACCAGTAGCTCCCACTCTGAATTTAGTGCATTGTTAATAAGAGATCAAACATAATTGGGCTATCCATTTGCTAATAGAAAATAATTTTATTTTAAAGTTCAGCCTAAATTTGAATGTGTGTGTATTTGCGGTGAAATGGATAGATACGAATCCCTAGAACTGGAACAAATGTGGACCGAAGGGTGGTTGAGGTTGTGTAAATGTCGGGTTATCGAGAATGGGATTAAAAAGAATAAGTACGAGTGTTATTTTTCACAAAGCATAGCACTGCACTTGCGAATACAACAGAAAATAAGCTGCGTAGATACCCTTAAACAAAGAAAAAACCGTAATTTAGGAGGGTGTGGAACACACTTTTGTTGTTGTTGTTGCTAATGCCACCTGATAGACAGTGTCAGATCGAGGCCCACAAAATTCATCGTGGCAAGGGGCTAGATGTACGCCTGTCGTTGGCCTTAGCCTCGAGTACCATACAGGTGAAAGTACGATTTACCTCGGGGAAATTCCCGAAGGGAGGGAATGAATGTTGCCAGAACCTGTGAGACAAGTTGGACTTCCTTACGATACATGGCGACACCACCGATCTCCACCTTCACAATTTTGGCAAGGAACTGGAGGGGAGGGAAATATTCTCCAGCCCCTGCACTTGTGGTTTCAGTTGCGACCGCCCACAAGACTTTCGGATCCACTGATTTAAGGAAAATGTACTTAGACGGTATTTGGTGGCATCCAGGCCTTCCGGTCTGGACTCCGATGCTCTAATCACTAGGCTACCCACATTTATTACTTAAAAATGAAAATTAATGAATACACAGTATATAGTAATTTGCCTAATCAGACACACTTCAAAAAATACTTATGAAGGCATAAATCTATCTACATCGAATATTAAGTAGCCTAATTTTCAAAACTGGTTACTTTAAAAAAATGTGTAATGTCCTGTTGTCCTCCGTCTGCTTTGTACGTTTTGATGTTTCATCAAGAATACAACGAAGTAACATTTAGACCATTACCGATGCAACTTGTTCAAAATACTGAAAGTTGGATTCTTTAGTCTCTCCCCATGTTATATTTTAGGAGTTTGTTCGGTGTTCTCAGTGTTAATGTCTTCACAATTTTCCGGCATTTTTGAATTAACTGTGAACGTTGGTTTTTTCGACCAACAAAGGTGTCGTCGAGTTCTCCGGACTGCCGGTTTATCGAGTGCCGAGTTTTTGGGAATCTAACTGTACTACATTCATTTTAATATTTTTCTTTATCACCAAATATAGCTAAGTAGTCTCTAAGGAGTTTTGTGATATATCTTAAATATATTTCAATGATTATCTGATATGTAATGAAGTTATTAAAAACAAGCATATTTTTACTATTCTAGTCATTGTTATAATTTTAATCATTCCCTATAAATGGAAAGACATTGTTTAGTTTAAAGTACTTCTGAATATTTTAACCGGGGTGTCATGGGTTCGAGTCTTGAAGCTATTTAAGACCTGTCGTGTAGAGAGGGCTGAACACGTAAATCTATTGAGCTCAAATCCTTCCATTGTCGTAGTGTGGTTGTTTAAAGTGGGGTGCCGGATCACATGTCCTCGTCAAAATTGCGAGATCCATCACCCTAAGCTCTCATGTGGTTTTTTCGTGTACGACGTTAATATTACTCTCTCTCTCTAGATGTTCTAAAATCGAAGGAAAATTTCATTTTATTTTACAGTTTTTTTAATGTTTTGCAAATTTTCTAAACCTACAAATAATTTATGGCATTGAAGTTTTTATTAGAATAGAAGGGATCATATGAGAATTTTTTCTAAATAAATCTAATAAAAAGAAATATATATATATATATATATATATATATATATATATATATATATATATATATATATGAGAACAATTTCACTATTTTAATGCCAAGCTCAGGCAATTTTCTGAAAATATCTTTCACGTAAATGTAAAACCTTTATGTAATATTTTATTTATATTCATTCGTTTTTCTTTGGGTAAAATTTTCCATTTCTTTTTTTATGTTTTATTTTATTTGAAACGCTGAAATTGCTTTATTTTTATTGTGAATTCCTGCTTTCTAACGAACGACAGAATTTTGAAAAAAAGACTACAAGCTTAGCATAATTAACAATACTACTTGATGTGAGGTTTTAGAAATGTTTTTATTGGATTTTAGTGAAAAGGAATTTGAAGAGATTCAGGTATGCATACAACTTTGACACTTTTCATGATGTTTGCATATTAAACTACAACTGTAGTTAGCTAAGTCGTTACAGATTCATATACTATACAGATATGAGTAGTAGTTTAATATTTTTCTTTTTAAAATAGACTTAATTTAAAAAAGAGTAAAATAGATTTTTTAATATATTATATTAATAGAAAAAAATTTTTATATTTATATGCTACTTTAATAATACATATAAAATCCACTTAAAATATATAGTTAGCCCCCTTTTTCAATTCCTACTATTAGCTCACGCTCTCTATATATTTATTTATTTATCTTCGTGGTATTTTCAATCGTTAATAAAATACATTTTAAAGCGCTCAATTGAGCTGGAATTTTATATACATGATTATTTTGGAGGACAATACAATAATTTAATTATAATTAATAAAAAATTAATTGTTTAAAACTAATTATTCAAAGAATTACAAATACAGTCACATTGGCATGATTTTTGGCCACTTAGCAACCCTTTTGGCGACTTGTGTCAAAACATGAAAAGTTTTGTTTCTCACATTTTAAAATGCTCGTTTGAGCTGCAATTTTCTATACACTATCGTTTTGGGTAAAAATACGGTAATTTAATTATAGTTAATTAAAATTAATTTATTGAATCTAATTATTTACAGAATTACAAATACATCCACGTTGGTTTCATTCTTTGCGACTTGGGTCAAAACTTTAAAAGATTTTTTTTCTCACGTTTTAAAGCATTCAGTTGAACTGAAATTTTATATACATGATTGTTGTGGATGACAATAGGATACTTTACAGATAATTACTAAAAATAAAATACCACTTAATGTTGTGATTATGTCCTATGTATATACAGATTTATATTAATTGAAACTATTTAATAAAAAGTTGCTAAAGTAAAATTTTTCTAAGTAGAAATTGACTTAATTTTTTTATATATTACTTGTTTTCTTTGTTAATCTAATCAATGTAGAAAAATTTGCGTAAGTTTAGTGCAGTTAAGAAAAATTCTATAGTGAAACGCGAGATTATAGCAAAGTAGAAATTTTTAAATACATGGGAATCATTCCGATCAGTAAAAAAAAAAAGAAACGCAGGAAAGTACTTTACCGCCATTAAAAGAATGCAGTTTAACATAAATTTAATGCGGATCTGAAATGAATCGAACAAATTACTTTGGAAGAAGCACACGACTATGGACACCTTTCTATGCAATAATACTGATTAATGAATCGATAATTCATATTATCAACATGCATATCGATACTAATAAAGAATCAATAGCTAGTTGTATCCTGCATCATCGTTATACTGTGCGGAAGTCAATATAAATTCTCTCAAGAAAATTCGTGATACTTTACATATTTATATATATTTTTAATCCCCATATATTTATTTTTTATTCGTTTTGCATTAATAATAATACTTTTTAAATCACGCTTATAAAATTAAAAAAGAACAAGTTTTATTTTCAGCAAAATAAAGTATTACAAAGTAGTTAATATGAAGAAAAAAACACTTTCATGTATATGTACTTCTAATATAATAGTAGTTCTGACGTAAAAGGGATAAAAAGTTCCATTGAGCGTGAGAGTATGATCATTAAAAGACCATTTTTTATGAAATGACATTAATGATGACTACTATGCAACGGATTAGAATGTTACTATAATAAGTGTAAAAGATGAAATAATTTCGGTAAAAAGATACGATAATCATATTGGAAATGAGATTTATGTCGAAATCCTCTACAAAAAAATTCATTTTTAACAATCTAGTTTTTACACGAGTACCACTACGGCATTGGAAATATAAATAATACTGTCCCCAAAAAACTAGTACCAATTTAACTTGGTTCTATTACATCATTAAATGTACTTTTATTATTTAATTTATGCAACTTAATAATATAATCATCTTCATTCAAATATTCATTTAAAAGAATTTTTTTATCGACAGATAAATTTTTTACAAAATACTTAATATTATCCAGTAATTTGAAATAAATTTCTTTTAAAATATTACTTCCGAATTTCATCCATACACAACATCCTTTTCAAAATTAAGTTACAAATAAGTTACACAATCTTTTCTTCTAGATTTACATACAGATTTCCTTAAGATATATTCCGAATATTTTTATTAAGATATATTGTTATCAATGAGACATATATGTACTAAATATTCTCAAAATAAATATTAGTACATTTCTATCTAGAGCATTCTTGGTCATATATTCGAAATTTTTTTTTTAAAAAAAAAGAAAATACTTCACTTTAAATACATCCTCAATTAAAGAAATTCAAGAATAAAACTCTGATTTTTAGCTAATCTCTTTAACTGTTCTAAGAGATCACAAAGTCAGAATTGCTTTTGAAAAGTATGCCCAATGGTGCTTGAATGTCTGGCTATACATATATGCGCCATAAACAATGCATATTATGCAGTAACAGATCATAATTTACTAAAGATACTTTTCTTCTTAAAGAAACTATATTGTGAGTTTTCGGTCTTAAAAGGTTTTCACCACAAAATGTACAAAAAGAAACAACAAACAATTTAGCTGTTTTCGAAAAAATTATAAATTCCAAAACTAATCTCAGTTTTTTTAAAAAAATTAAACGTTTTTAAAAACTAACCACCAATTTTTAACATAACATGACTGTTGCAATTAAAAATAGTGAATCATTTAATCCCAATTTTTTTCTACGGAGCTATTTTCATGCAAAGTAAACATCAATGCTTACCGTAAATACACATAAAAAAATATTCCGAAGCCAATCTCTTTCAAGCCGCCTGCTTCCCTTTCCTCATTCCCTATTTCAAGGTCACTGTGCCAAGTGATTTCCGCCGATCCTGATAAAGAGAAGAAGATGCTGGAGCAAAGGAATTCTCTGTCCGATCTCAAAACCAAACGATTCCGTTCTGCTCCCTCGCAGGTCCCGCGCGTGGAAGGAGCACCCCCTGTTTCTAATTCAAGAGCTCCACCTAGCGGCAGGGACTAAAATTCCCATTTTCATTCTTACATCCCCTCAATAGAATTCAAACAGAAAGAAATCATCAAAAAATAAAAGGAACACCAAGATGGGAGAGAGAGAGAAAATCAAGAGAGCAATTCTGAATTTCGTTCCATTTTCCGTTATTCCAGCAGATCTCAAAAATGTTCCATTTGTAGTTTTTGTATAAGGGGAACACTTTTAACCGCAACGATTCTGATTTCCCCCTATTTTCGCACCCCTCAGGGGACTTTATGTGACGTCACGGAAGGCAACAGGTGCTTCGTGTTACCATGGAAACCTGAATTCTGAGCCTAATGGGGGGAGGGAGAGAGGAAGAAGAAACGGGATGAGCCTGGGCTGGCAAGACCTCGATCAACCAGGATTTCGGTTCCTCCATTTCCGGTGAAACCTTTTAAATAAATCAGAACCAAAAAATGCAGTTTTTGCATCCCATGTAAAGTCTTGTTCGTAGAAACGCCTGAGTGATTCATCATTTTAGTTGGATCCCAGCCTAATGTTAGCGTGCAGAGTTCTAGAAAAATGCTGGTACTTCTTTTTTTTCCCTTTCCTTTGAGGAAAAGGAAATATAAAAATTCTTATAACAAATGACCTTTTTATGTTTGGAGCATTGTTTTATTTTGTATGAACGTCAGAATTTCGCTGGAGACTTCAAAACTAAAAAAAAAACTCATTTTAATTCAAGCAAATTTAATTTGAGGTAGAATTAAATGCCTTGAAATGTAAATTAGAAAGGCCGAAATAAAAATTCTTTAGAGACTATGGCTACACAATTAATGTGGCAGAATAATTTTGGAGTAATTAATTAATTCGTTTTTATACTGTACGCATTGTTGAAAGAAGAAAAGAAAGATGATATAGATTATGAGAAACGAAATAGAAAAATTGCATAGATTTTTCTTGCCTTTTTAATTCATGCCTGCTATTGTTAATAGGATAAAAATAACATATGTGTTATTCAAGAGAGAGAGAGATGGTAGAAGAGTACGTTTTTTAAAGTTCGTATATTTGAATAATTTTATTTGTCTATTCATTTTCCATTGGGAAACTACATGAAAAGAATTTTAAATAATATCGTAATGCGCATGAAAGAATTGATGGAAAATGTAGTTATGAATTGTGTGACATATAAAATACAGTTTTATTTATATAATATATTGCAAAAGCGCGTAAAATATTCTAAACATTTTTATATTAAGCTTAAGCATATTGCCCAAATTTATATGATAGTTAATTATATTTAAAGAATATTAGTGGATCTTATATATATATTCTTGGCATTAATGTGTTATGTGTGATAAAGATACATTTTAAAATAAAACAAATTATTACTAAAAGATTTTGTTTGGAATGTGGATAGAATATTTGTGGATCTTATTCTTGGAATTAATGTGTTATGTGTGATAAAGATACATTTTAAAATAAAACAAATTATTACTAAAGGATTTTATTTGGAATGTGAATACGTATGTCATTCAAATTATTGATCAAAAAGTATTATTTTTTTTTAGAAATATACATAATATGGAATGAAAACGAATTATATCATTAGATTGTACTTTATAAATCGAAATGACAGTGTGAAATTTTATTTTTTTAACAATTTTTTAAATATGTCAGATTCTTTTTAATTTATATCAAAACAGTTTATACAAATTAAAATGTGGTTAGAGATTCAAATGAATGAATTAAAAAAAATTGTGTGAATTTTTCCGTCAGGAATAGAACAAGATTATTACTTAAATCAAAAATATAATGAATTGACGGATTTCATGTTACCGGTAGACGTTCAAATGAAGGAAAAATATAAAGTTATTAAAGTGATACTTGCATAAAAATACTTGTGTAGTTTTTATGTACATTCCTATAATATTCTGTGAAAATTATCAATGTTTAGATTTGTACAAATTTTCATGATCTATTTTAAAATAGGCTTTATATATTATTAAAGTTCAAACATTGTCTTCAAGGATCTTGTTTGTTTTACTGAAAAGTTTTCTTTTTATTTCTGTGGAAATTTTTTTATATATTTAAAAACTCTCAGTTTACTCTTTTTACGTTGTTCTTATCTTATATATTTAATTTTATTTTCAATTAAATACTATTCTAAGTAAATGGTTAATCGTAGTAAATTATATAATTTTCATTTATAAACAATTTTCTGCCGCAATATGATAATTTTTGTATATAATTTTATATATGACAAACTCATGGGGGTCACTGGTAATTATTAAACTTGTTCTAAGGTATCCGACTAATTGCGACAACTTTTTTTTGAAAAAATGGAAATATGAGGATTTTTTGTGATTTTTAGATTTATTTAGTATATTTTAAGGAAAAAATCTTAAAATTGAAAGTAAAATTTTTTTTATTATTATTAAAATGGGAAAAAACTGGTAAAAATGTACACAAAATTACATAAACGGGGCCCGCTCTGTACAAAATTTTTATGAGAAAATTCTCGATTTTTCAATTTTTATGTGTTACTTTATTATTCGTGTTTGAAATGACCTTCAGGATAAGAGATATTTCAATTTTTACAAAACCTAGAGCACTTTATCTTAGTGATTATACGAAATTGCTTAAAAAGACAGTGATTATATTCACATAAAGGACTGTAAATTTTAAAATAAAGCCGCGATTGATAAATCTGAAGATCAAAACACTTCTACTGTTATACATAACTTACACAAAAAATTTCAGTAAATTATTTTCAAAACTTTTTGAGCAATCGCTGCCCCCGTTTGAACTTTTCGCAAAAAAACCCATTTCGAGTAAAACGCATTTTAAGGTTTGTCATCTTGTGTAAAGTTAGGGCATCTGCTTTTACTAAAACACTTGTAATTTTTGTTCTAGTGAATGGAAAATAAAAAACTTGGTATTTTTATTAAGCTTATATGATGGCCTATAAAATAATATCATAAACAAAATTTGTCAATTTTTGAAAAAAATCATGATTTTAGGGTAGTTAAATTAATTATAAAATACATTGTGTAGCACTGATACATTTATAAGCGTAATATATCACTGTAAATGTGTATTTTATTTTTAATCATGTCAGAATGTATTTCGTTTTACTTTCCATTAAATTAATAATTTTTTAAATAATCTTTTTTGTCTTTGACTTTTTAATATGCTCGCGACCCCCTCGTAGAGTTGTCGCGCCCCACATTTTGAGAAACAGTGATTTAGGCGAATTATTTTCTGCTGCATCCTCAAGCGAAAAAGAGATACACGTGTAATACAATATTTTATGAGGAAACACTCGTACTTATTCTTTTTTTAATCCCATTCCAAATAATTCAGCATTTTCACAAACTCGCACAAACTTCGGTCCACAATAGGCCGAGTTTTTTGAACTCCACTTTACCAAGCTCATATATAGAACTACATACAAAGTCCTCCTCCATACAATAATTATGCATTGAATTCAATAATACTATACTTTGACGCTAACCCTACAATACCGTTTTAAACTCTTTAACTCTTTAAGTGCCACTGGCGTATATAAACGTCTCACTCAGCCAAAGCATTAATTGACCGGATCGTATAATACCTCTTTCAGAAGTACGATCTTTTCAGCGCACTGCTATGCATAAAATTAATCCGAAGGCTTTGAAATGCAATAAAGAGACTGACAGTGTTTGCGAAGGATTTACTTATTTCATAAGATTTCCTTACTTATTCCCTTTCACCCCTATGGAAAACGGTGGCATTGGGGAGCAAATTGCGTTCCTTTTAATCAGCAGTGAAGGGGATTAATAATAAACAGTACAAATTATTAAGATAAGTGTTAATTTTTAATATGACAAGCCCATGGGGTCACTGGTAATTATTAAATTTGTTCTTAATTAATCACTGTAAATAAATTATAAAATACACCATGCAGTACTAAAACGTTTTTAAGTGTATTATATCAGTGCAAATGTGTATTTTATTTTTATTATAACAGAAAAGTTTTAGTTTGTTCCTCTTTTTTAAGTAAGTTAATATTTTTTTAAAAATAATATTTCGTTTTCGAATTTTCAATAGGCTCGTGCCTCCGTCGTAGAGTTAACACGCCCCCCCTAGGGGACGTGCGTCGCAGTTTGAAAACGCTGTATTAAAAATATTCTAATTTGTTCTAATATATACTAGTTATTAGGTTAATATCAAGTAAATTTCCTGATACAAACAGACGTTGTCCCAAGTTTTTCTCTTTTTTTTTAAAGTACTTAAATCCTCTTCGGGTAAATATAATCTTCTCCAGCGAAGTATAGGACTCCATATCTGTTACATTTATTTTTTGCGTCTTGAACTATATAAGCTTTTATGCAAAAGCCTATTGTTCGGACGAGATTTTTGCATTAAGAAAATCATACATCATTTATATTTTCAAAATGCTTACTGCCAATAACCTATAAAAATATTTTTATAAGCCTTTGTAAGCATTTTTGCTCATGCATTACACCTTTTATTCTTTCAAAATCATCTCAGACACTGTAAGACTGTTGGAAACCGGCCATTACAGTCTATTTTATCTTTCGAAGGCATAGAAAATATTAGAAATTTCACTTTATTTTCTTGCAAAATCCTCTTTCAGCCCATTGATGAAATTTACTACTATCACATCTGCCTGAAAATATATCCTGTTTCGTCTGCTCCAATATTATATGATATACGACTTTTGAAATGAATGGTTTTATAGAAAAGGTTTTATACCATTACCTTTCAGTAAATATGAATAGTTTCCAGACTAGAAATTTACGAATGGTACCAACTATTTTTGTATTGGACAACTTTCAACACCGACTGCGGGCTTTTGTTATTTTTTGGTTGAATTTGCTTACAAATTTCTGTGAGTTTTCCGAATTTTTTGCTAGCAATAAATGTGATTTCCCACCGTATATTTAAACCATAAAAATTCCATTAGGTTTTATAAGTTTAGAAAAGTCTCAATTTACAACATTTAAGTTTCCAAAATCTTACTGTTAGGTTTTATATACGAGTACAGGCCATACCACATACTATATATTGTTACGCAAAAAATGTAAAAGACAAATTTTAATTTTAAAACAAACAGTCAGCATATATATATATGTATATATGACAAGCAAATATGATTTACGTAGTCAAAGAAAATTAAAGTTTGGCTGTAGCGATGTATATAAAAAAGGGAGGAGGGATAGTCACCAGCCGATTTTTGAAATTATGTATTTTGACATTTTTGATTTCTCCCATTTTGCTCATTTCAATACGAATTTTTCAATTTTCACGAAAAACTAAAAAAATTAAAGTAATAAAAGTATTATTTACATATTATACATATAGAAGCATTGTATTTTATTAAGCAGCTCTATGGAGGTAACCTGTTTCCGTCTAACGACAGACCAACCCTTATTATACAAATTATGCTACTGTTCCTACTCTGTTCTCAAATTGTAAAACTGTAATTTACATGCATTACGTAGTTAAAGTTTTTTCAATATATTGCAAGCAGGAAAAAATTAAATTTCAAGTCTTCAACTTCGCGTTTTAATTTGTCCTTCAATTTAGTGCCTCTTCAAACGGATTTGCATGAGGACATTCACAAATTGAGAATCATGTTCATTCTTCTGATAAACTCTAACATGAACCTTTCTGTCTATCTTTTGTTGAAATAGTAGCAACTACTTCTTTTTATGGTGTCTTATTATAAACCCCAGGATGATCTTTTCAATTTGTATTAAAACACAGACAATACTCTTAAACTTGATTATTTTTTTCAATTTCGAACAAAGTTGTATATTTTCTGCATATGGAATTTTATTCTTAAATGGCTACAAGATTGGTAATACTTCGTCACGTTTAACTATTTTTGGACGTTGATGCAAAGCCTCGCCATCATCTTAAATGCAAGTTTGTGATACGCCCCCTGGAGGTACCATCTCTTCATCTACGCGACCTAGATTTGTAGGAGGAAATGATTGATCACTCAAGTTATCCAGAATAGCAAAGACAAATAGCTATATTGATCATATTAATTAAATATACTTTGAGTCTAAAAAGAAAATTAAAATAAGTAAAAATTTAAAATAAAAAATTAAGTATACAGGTATTAAGAAAAAGTTACATTAAATAATTTAAATACAAAAAAAAATATATATAATTAAGACTTTCCTTGCAGCAGCACCGAATATATTTGTACAAAACTCCCATACAATGACAAAAGAGCTAGTATAAGCCAGAGATTATGTGATATAAACCTTCGGATTCAATCCCTTTTTAAAGGTTTTTACCTAGATTCCTCTTTTTCCATTTCAACTACCTGTCATACTATCTAGCACTTTGCTTAAATTATTTCATGGATAAAATTAAATATTGTCAAATTACAACCAAAATTCGCAAAGCCATATTGTGTCTTCTGAATAAATTACCTATGATTATTTTAATTGGGAATATTAAAGTCGAGTTTTCAAAAGACAAATCAAAACCTTTAGTTGATTTTTTTAAAATCAAAATTCAATTTAACTACGTCAAATGATCCAAATGAAGCATGAGGAAGTACGGAACAACACTTGACAAGAGTTTTTTTTTATAGATATTTAAATAAAATTTTGAATCTAAAGGATTTATAACCTATTTCAGCTACCATAAACCTATTGTTTCCTTCTAAGAATACAATTAATTCCCAAATATGATTGCATATTTCGCACAAAAATATTACTTTTTGAGTACAGCCATATGAATAAATAATTTTATAGGACAATACTAAAATCTCCTTGTTTTTTATTCACCTAACTAAACCCTGCAATAACATTAAAAACTTGAAGTTATCACTTCTCTCTATCGAGTGGTCATAAGCACTCACACTTTTTTTTTCGGGCAGTAGAGCGGATGCTCAAGCTGCTTCCACTTGAATAGTTCTGCATCTGTGACCCTGGAGACGTATGGACATGTGTTATCATGGAGCAGAGCCTATGTGAACAGCCTCGGTCTTTAGTTCTTCATGGACCTGCGTAGGCTTCGGAGTGTCTCATAGTACTCACTGAAGTTAATGGCTCTTCTGTGCTCTAGAAATTTAACAGCGCTAGCTGGACTGAGCTCTTTTTAACAGCCTCTGCTCGCTCCTGCGTATGAGGGTGCCCAAGCATGCTCCGATCTCCGCTGGCACTCCATTCGCGACCCTAGATGCCTCACTACGTTCTCCCATAGCAGCACATGCAATTTGTTACGACGTTTCATACGTTTTTATTTGAACACCCCTTGTAGTTAAGTTTCAAATCAGGAGTCGTATTTATCACTTGATCGGGATTTAAAATTATGATGTATATTGCAAATAGCCCTCATACTGCTTCTAAGAACGAAATTACTTAAACAATTAACCGAACAGAAATTAACAAAAAACCTATTTCTTTACATTCTTTAAAGAGCAAGTCTCTGTTCACGATTGCATCTTTTAAGTTTCTAAGAGTGTATTTACTATTGGAGTTAGTTGCGTTTTGCTTTAAAAAACATCCCTTGCATTCCATAGTAAATTTTAAGACTAATATATATATATACATATATATATATATATATATATATATATATATATATATATATATATATATATATATATATATATAAGGCCCAAATTTACCATTTTCGCTTAATAATATGAATTACTAACACAAAGAATGTCCCATAAAACAATGAAAAAGGCGATACAATAATGAACATAAAAGTGGTTCTAAATAAACTTCAAAGCAAAGGTCATTTACATATAAAGGAATATTTCTCAGTGAATCCTAAAAATAAAAAAATAAAAATGTCTCAAGTATCCCTTTCCACTACAGGGAGGAAATTCTTTTAAAAATAAAAGATACAGAAATCACTAAAAAATAAGCCATGTTCAATTTTCTTACACTATAACACAGGCCAATATTGACGTGTATAGCGAAGATATTTCTTTTCAAGCTTCTTTTTTATTTCAATTCACTTCATTCTAAGATTAAAATGTCCCAAATAACTTTAATTTTTAACACTACGTTTGCAAATCAGTCGCAAAATCAGGACAGTTCTTTAAGAGCGATGAGAATTTATTGTCGAAAATCCAATCCTTGAAATACAGAATTCAGTGCTAATATTCGCGGAATAAATCCCAGAAGATCTTTCCACTTTCTCAGCAGCACATAGACACAATTATCAGTGACTAAAATACATTAATGTAAAAGATTATTTCCAAGAACCACGCGTTTCTATTCAACAGCCGATGTGATCGGTAATCACGTTCAAGGGTAGTCTGCTAATTGCTAGTCAAAACAATACTGACTTATCGGTAGTCAATACAAGACTAACTAATCACTAGTCCAAACCAGATTGAGCTAGTTTCGGTGAGCATCTCTATTTATAGGTCTCACAGATCGTTCGAGAAGGATCCATTTGTGTCATAGGTCTGAAAATTAGTCTCATTTCTCCACTTATTTCCAGAAGAATCCATAAGGTCACGAACTCGTCAAAAATGGTCACCAACGTGGTCACCATGTCACCAAATAGGTCGTCAAAACGATGCCAACTTGACTCTAACACCAAGATTTCCCCATTTTGCCATTGAATTGTCATTGTAACGTAAAGGACGGCGTTGCTCGCAAATATTACAATTTTAACATAAAAAAAATATAACATAGAATAATACACTCAGGAACATTGAAAATAGCGACCCAAAAAGAAAGCATCGGATTGAAATGAAATTTAATACACATAATGACACAGATGAGAGATTCACTTGATCTCAAAAACAAGACAATTAAACGAATACAGGGTGTGAAACGACACAAATACTAGGCAACTTGAATAGCGCGTTGGACCACCTCCAGCTGCAATACATGCCGCCATACGGTCCGGCATTGAGTTGATTAGACACCTTATGTTGTCCTGAGGCAGATGGACCCACAAATCTTAAACAGCCAACTCTAAATCATGTACAGAGTGACACGATGGCATCTGCCGTTTTAGCTGATCTCACACGTGCTCTACAGGGGACAAATCGGGGGAGCGGGCCGGCCATAGAAGAGTCTGAAAATGACGTAGGAAGTCTTGAGCAACTCTTGCTGTATGCGGATGAGCATTATCTTGCTGAAAAATTGCCCCTGGGAGACAATTTAGGAAAGGTCCTACATGGGGTCGAAGAATATAATCAACGTAACGTTGGCCCGTTAAGGTTCCACGCATCACAATTAAAGTAGACCGGCTATCATAGGCTATGGCCCCCCAGACCATTACACCAGCTGTGCGGGCAGTGTGACGTAGAACAGTGTGGGGGGAATTGTACCGTTCACCAGGGCGCCTCCACACCCGTACACGGTTATCATCTGTCCCTAAAACAAACCGGGATTCATCACTAAACACAACCTTTTGCCAATCTGTAACATTCCACATTGATCTGGCTTGGCACCACTGTAGACGCAGTTGCCGATGTTCCGGTGTTAAAGGTATTGCACGGAAAGGGCGCTTGGATTTAAGATTTGTTTCTGCAAGGTGTCTGGAAATTGTTTGTGGAACAATTGCTACGCCTACGTCTGCTCGTATCGTTGAACGAGTCACTGTGGGGTCCACAAGTGCTTGCCGCACGATCCTTCGATCCTCTCTCCTCGTGGTCTTCCTGGTCACTCCAGACCCGGTTTTCCGCGCGTGGGTACCTTCTCGTGTCCACTGCTCCGAACAATCTCTAACGGCACACTCCGAACGATCCACCTGGCCAGCAACACGGCGCGTCGGCCAGCCTGCAGTATTCATCCCGATGATCAGGTCTCTCTCAAACTCGCTTAATTGTGAGAAATTTCTTCTAGCACGTTTACCTGGCATGTTTTGCTGACCGAAGTCTTCCTACAATCGGCGGGTAATCGTCACGTTTATAAATCTTCGGATTTGCGCTGGCTTATATAGCACCTTCTTCCTGATTGTAGCGCCACCTCGGCGTGTATGAGCATGCGTATTGGCACAAAACTTGGATCATTTGCATATCACATTACGCTGTACTTATTCGCAAAGTTTCGCGATTGTACTTAGCTTCCCTCTTGGGTCGCTATTTTCAATGTTCCTGATTGTATAAATGCATTACACTTCCAAATACAAATTATTTACACTGTTTTAAGCAGAATTCGTAACAGTTCTATTAAAAAGAATTTAATTTTAAATTGAATAGCAAAAAAATCAGAACATAACGAAAAAGAAGGAATTTATAAATACAAACGAATCAAATGCTTTAAGAAACTTCTTAAATAGAAATTAATAAATTTTATATTTATTATGTATAATATTTAACCATATGATACATATTATATTTTGCATAAATCTACATTTCATTTCAAACCCCCCAAAAATTAATCGAAATTCAATATAATAATTCTTTTGAAGACCTTAAGTTTAAAAAAATGTTACTGGCTCCGACTTCAAAATTAAAATATTTTCATCTTTTTTTACCACCTTTTTTCACTTTTGCATAATATTGCTTTTAAATCTCTCATGTGAAAAGCAAAGGAAATTATTTGCGAAAATGGAATTTATAAAACATATTGGCAAACTGAGAAGTAATTTGTTTAGGGTTTTTCGAAAAAAAACATCCCACGATTCAGGTATGATTTGTTTTTCTCACTTTCAGAATCTCAAAATGTTTCATTTCTTCCAGTTTCATATCAGAAAAAACATGTTTTTCGTGTGTGTTCTATTCTTCAACATTAAAAAAATATGTGTATGATGTATAGAAAAAGTATAGGATGTATGAAACTAATTTCAATACATATATAAAGCAATAACATTGAAAATAACTCTTTCAAATATTTAATCAAGTAACTGAGATAGTTAAATAATTTTACATCTGTGTGTAGATGGTATAAAATATTTTATTCATAAAATGACGAAAAATTTGTGAAATTTTTACAAGTTTTAATTTGAAATGAAAACTCTAAAATAAAATTTAAAAAAAAGATAAGGCTTTTGATGAAACCCTTACAAAGTAATATTTTATTAGGTTACTTTTAAATGAACATGGAAGTAGCAAACATTTTTCTGAAATCTAATTTATTTTGAAGTTCGATGTATTGGATTTCATTCTATATATAAAAGTGTGATTAATAGTGAAAACTTAAAATTTCACTTTAAATGTAAGACTGATTTAAATGTCCAACAAATATTTAAATTAGTATGATACTATTTCTTGAACTTCAAAAATATCGAATGTAATGCTCAATAGTGTATGTTGAAATTTGATAAATTTTATTATAAAATTAAAGATTTTGGAGAAATCAAGTATCACATAATTTCGATATTGTATATTCCCAATATTTATAAAAGAACAAAAATATTTTTAAATACATACAAAAAGAGTATACACTTTTAATCAGCTATAGTACTAAGTAATATATAATGCCATATATATGTATAATTTTTTTAAAAAAAAAAGATATTCTTATCGAGTTAATTTTAATATCATTAGCTACAGTAAAATGTATAATTATTTTTTAAAATGTAGGGGTTTTTTTCCTTTACCAAATCCATAAAAAAACACACGAGAATAACAACACAACAAAATGCATCTTCAATTTAGTTAAAAATAATAGCACATGTATATTGGACATACACGTTTAATTGTATTTAATATTATAAGCTTTTAAAGGGATTTTAATTTAAGAATAGTATTATAGATTTGTCACACAACTATAAACATAAAAAACCTTTATAGTAGTATGTCCAAACACTTTAATATTTCTTCTAAATTTCCCCTTAAATGCGGTATTACGTATAAAATATTTAATAATATACAGCACTTAACATTTTGCCCAAAAGAAATATGATTCATCTTTGAGTCAACATAAAGTTCCAAAGTCTTTCAATCTCTGAGAGAGAAACTAGTTTCCTCATATTTAATTATTTGAAGTACAACCAATTAGAATCCTTGTATTTTCCACCAAGTATTTCATTGAATTATTTCACACAGTTATTCTCATACATTAAGTGTGTGGTATCCTTTATGTGTGCTTTCACCAACAATGAGAAAAAAAAATGTTAACTTAAAGTCCATTTTGGGAATTCAATACAAACTTGCTGAATATTTGACTGAATATATTTCTTAAATTCATATATAATCAAGAAGTAATAAATAATGATTAAAAGGGTGCCAAATTAATCGCAATTAAAGTACAATTGTACGAGTAATGTCGATCTTTTTTCCCCTGGAATCCTTTAAATGATTTTTTTTGGCCAAATGATTTTGATATTATGACGGATTTTTCAATATTTTGTTCTTTTGTGATTATTCTTTCACTTTATATCTCAGTGCCTGTCAAACTTTAAATGTACGCGACCCATTAATCAATCATCATTTTCATCGCACACCTTCATACAATAACAACGAATTGAATTCAATAATACTACATTTTGACACAAAGTCTACAATACGACTTTAATCTCTTATGTTCCACCGACGTATATAAACGTCTCACTCAGCTAAAGCATTAATTTTCTGGTCGTATATATACGTCTTTCCGAAGTACGATCTTTTCTATGCACTACTGTCTATAAAATTATTTCGAAGACTTTGGAATGCAATAAGAGGACCTTGGGAGTGTTTGTGAAGGATTGACTTATTTCCGAGTATTTGCTTATTTATTTCTTTTGCCCCCTCTCAAAAAACATCAAAATACGCTCGTCTACATGGAAAACAGTGGCATTGGGTAACGAATCACGTAACGTTTAATCGGCAGTTAAGGAATTAATTATAAACCGTACAAATTATCAAGATATCTGTTAATAGGAGCCCATGGGATCACTAATAATTATCAAACTTGTTATTAACTTGCAGTACAATTAATAATAAAAAACCATTGCACAGTACTGATACATTTATAAATGTATTATAAAGGGTATTTTTAGAGGTATAGAACTTAAAATTGCAATAAAACAACGATGTATTATTCGATTGACAATAATTTTTTTTATTCGAAAGATAATCTTGTGGCATTACATTTTAAATATGATTTCTGGCATAGGACTGCCACGGCTGGCTCGGATGTAGTCCAATCTGGACGTCCAATTTTCGATGACTTTTTCCAACATTTGTGGCCGTATATCGGCAATAACACGGCGAATGTTATCTTCCAAATGGTCAAGCTTTTGTGGCTTATCCGCATAGACCAATAACTTTACATAGCCCCACAAAAAATAGTCTAGCGGTGTTAAATCACAAGATCTTGGATGAAATTAGGCGGTCACCAAACGTGTCTTTCAATAAATCGATTGTGGCACGAGCTGTGTGACATGTTGCGCCGTCATGTTGGAACCACAGCTCCTGGACATCATGATTGTTCAATTCAGGAATGAAAAAGTTAGTAATCATGGCTCTATACCAATCATAATTGACTGTAACGTTGTGGCCTTCATCGTTTTTGAAGAAGGACTCCACCAGCCCATGAAGCGCACCAAACAGTCAGTTTTTCTGGATGTAACGGTGTTTCGACATACACTTGTGGATTAGCTTGACTCCAAATGCGGCAGTTTTGTTTGTTGACGTAGCCATTCAACCAGAAGTGCGCTTCATCGCTAAACAAAATTCGCTTATGAAAATCGACCATTATTTTCGAAATAAAATTGCACAATTTGAAAGCGTTGTTCAGGCGTGAGTCTATTCTTGATGAATTGCCAAACCAAACTGAGAATAAATCACTTGACAGCTGTTAAATCCATCGCCATCTTGGAAAGTAATGCCAATTTAAACTTCTATACCTGAAAAAAAACACTGTGTATAAATGTAAATGTGTATTTTTTATTTTGTTCTATGAAAGTATTTTGTTTGCTTACTTTCAGTAAATTATAATTTTTAAAATAACCTTTTGTTTTCGACGTTTCGATAGGCTCGTGCCCCTCTCGTAGAGTTATCACCCCCTTCCCCCAAGGGGTCGCACCCCACAGTTTGAGAAACGCTGCTTTACACAAAACTTTAAGACAGCAATTAAACTGTCGTAGAGTTGAAACTTTTGTAGATTTTATTAATTAATGTTTGATGACGTTAATTGTTGATTAAGAATAACGGCTTAGTGAAATCTTTAATTTTTAGGATTTATCTTTGAAGGATAGAACAAAGTCTTACTAAATAGTTTTCTAGCTGTCCCCCGTAATGCCAGGTTATTCTAAAAACGTGTAAAAATGACGCATTACTTTAGCACATTAATCCTATATTATTGTAAATAATATGCAAGTTCATGACTTATTTATTTCTTGATCAAATATGTAAAACGTACCGTAAAAGAAGCATGTTTAAACACTAATGCTAGAATCGTAAGGAAATAAAATTTTAATGGAATTATTAAGCTAATAGCAATGGTTTTAATTAGCGCAATTGATATTGTTTTAGTTATAAATTTATATTTCTGGAACTGAATGTGTTTAAAAATTTAATGAAATCTTCAATAATAATTTTATAAGAGAATGTCTACTTAGAGATCAGGTACTCTGTTTGTAAAATATGCACCTTTAAATATATTGAAAAATGATCACTTGCTTTATATATTTTCTTTTCAATTAAATTACTAAGTTTTTTGAAGAATAAAAATGTAACATTTCACACATTTTTTCAAGGTTTTCATTTATAGTGAACAACTTTAATAACTTGGGCCGTAGGTAGCCTAGTGGCTAGAGCATCGTACTCCATACCGGAAGGCTTGGGTTCGATGCCCGATGCCACCAAATACCGTCCAAGTACACACGTAGTACGTGTTCGTTAAATCAATGGGTCCGAAAGTCCTGTTGGTGGTCGCAGCTGATACCACAAGTGCAGGGGGCTGCAGATTATTTCCTTCCCCTCCAGTTCCATGCCTAAATTGGCGAGGTGGAGATCGGTGGTGGCGCCATCTATCGTAAGGAAGTCCAACTTGTCTCACAGGTTCTGGCAACATTCATTCCCTCCCTTCGGGAAATTTCCCCGAGAGGTAAATCGTACTTTCACCTGTATGGTACTCGAGGCTAAGGCCAACGACAGGCGTACATCTAGCCCCTTGCCACGATGAATTTCGTGGGCCTCGTTCTGATTATTTCATACAGGTGGCATTAGAAACAACAAGAACTTTAATAAATTAAATGTTATGCGTAGATCATATATAGATGCAGAAAAGTAATTGATTTGTCTGTGCGCTTTATAATTTCTTTTTTGTAAATGAAAAAAAAATTCACAGCCTCCCTGCTTAAAATTTTGTTACAAACTCACAGCTATCGGTGTTACTGTCGAGTCTTGAGTTTGATTCCTTATGTCACTTAGGACCTGCCAGGTAGAGATGTTATTGCTCGTTAAATATGTCGTGGCTTAAAATCTTTATATTAGTGAGGTGTGGAAGTAATTGAAATGGGGTGTTATGTAATCAGAAGGTTTGTCGCAAATCGAATCTTGCCTTGCTTTTAATTGGAATGTAAATAAAAAAATTTAATCAAGAGATTAAAATCTATAAAAGTTCAAAGTTTTCATATGGTTTGGTGTGGAGTTTGAACAGTGGGTTGCTAGCTGAGGTATTATCCTCACTACTTAATTGTGGTTATAAAGTTGAAGTCAAGAATCTCATGTATATTTTTAAACAAAAGTTGGATAAAAATCTGTTTTTACATTACTCAATAATAAATGTATACTAGGTGGTGTAATTAATTATTTTCGCATACACAAAAATATTATATTGTTACGAATTTTGTGTAAAATCGTATAAAGAATTTGTATTTGGATGTGTAATGCTTTTATCTTACTCTAAATTAGATTTAATTTACGTTAAAATTGTAATATTCACAAGCAAACGCCGTCCCTTACGTTATAATGGGGATTCAATAGGAACTTGAAGAAATCTTGGCGATAGAGCTAAGTTGGCGTCTTTTTTTGCGACAAAGTTGGCGACTTAGCAACCATTTTGGTGACATGGCAATCCTGCTAGTGACCAATTTTGGCGAGTTTGGAAACCTCTGGATTCTTCTATAAATTAGTAATTTCAGGAATCCCTATAATTTCAATATCTATGACGCAAGTGGGTCTTTCTCAAATTATCCGCGAGGAATAGAGAGATAGATGCTCGCCGAAAGTCAGCCAGTCTGGTTTTGACTAGTGATCAATTAGTATTGCTTTAGTGATTACTTCGGCTGTGGAACGAGTGATTGCTTGTGAATAATCTTTTATATACGTGATTTTAGACACCGATAATTGTCTGAGTGTTGTTGAAGGTGTGAACACGCGTGATGTACGTAACAATATATAATATATATGTAAAAAATGATACAAAAGAATATAATACTAAGAATGAAGAACAGCAGAATTTCCAAGAATCTGAGATATTGAGCAATTAAAACTGTTAAGACCATCAGAGTCATTGGAATAAACGGGAAAACTATTCTGATTTCTAAAGTTGTCAAAGATTAAAGACAATGAAATAGGGTTGAACTTTGCTTTATGAAACGAAACATCCTTGTCAATATAAACTTTCTACATAATAGAAAAACAGAATCCTATAAAAACATTAGGCATACATCTATCTACTCATGGAATTAACACAAAATAATAAAAATAAAATGAATGTGTGTATAAATAATGAAAAAAAGGTAATTATCTTAACTCAGTGGCACGACAGCCCATGAGGGCCAAGGCCTACTGTACCCAACTCAGTATAAGCGACCTTGGGCTCTGAGGTGCATGAGGAGATGTTCCGGTCAGGTGGTCAGTCTGACGCGAAAAACCCCAGTGTTAAGTTCTTAAGCAAGCTTGGTACCCATTTATCGACCAACTGAAGGGAGGAAAGACTGAGCCAAACTTGTTCAGTCCGGGGTCAAAAGAGGTAATTACTAACAGAAAATTTCAAAAATAATTAATAATAAAAAAATTACAAATATTTATAATAGCCAATACATTTTTTAAGACACGTAATGGACAATACTTGGAATTTGCGCACAAAGTGAATTATTGTATGTTCATGCAGAGAAATGAAAAGCAGAGGCAGCACCTAGATAATTTTTTTGTAAGTAAACTAAGCGTGAAGTAGCTTAAAAATAAAGACACACGCACACAGATATATATTTTTGCAGTGTATTTGATTTTGTTGTATATTTAAAACATTTTAATTTCTTATATTGTTAAGTTATATTCATTCAGCTTTCCATTGTTCGACACAATGTTTAGTTCTTATCTGTTTAATTATTGAAATGATACTAAAATTTATTTATCAATGGAAAAGAATGGAAATAATTTTATTTGTATTCCTCTTTGTTCCTTAGTTTCTTTTAATTAATATTTATTGATTCTGATTAATGGAAGCTACACTTGTAACATCATCTTGGCGTTATTGGTAAACTTTATTTATTATTATTCTTTTTTAAGTTGGTCTGGAACACTTCATTCCCTGAGTGCATTCTGTGCTAGGTGAGGTTGAATAAGAAAAGGTTAATTAACCTTAACTATAGCAGCTTTCTATGCAGCAACTATATTTGGAGCATTTGTGTCGACATACTTGAATAGCAATCGAAATTTTTGTATTGCTTAGATATGACAAATGAAAGGGAGAGAAATGAAATAAAGTTAAAACTGTACCTCTTTTTTTTTTGGTTTAGTAGAAAAAAATAAAATGTTATCGATTTCCAATACGTATAAATAAATTTAACTATATAATATTCGCCTGAAAAGAAAAAAAAATCTCCCAAAAATGACAGAGAAATAAATTGTCCTTTATAAATCTAACTTGTTGAAAATCTACGAATTACTTTAACCAAAGTACGCACTGCACGTTTTGCTGTGGCGTCCAAATCTTTACTAATGAAGTCAGTGTAAAACGTTTAACGTCTGCGACTTCCGAACTATGTGCTCACGTGCGGCCGATCAGACTAGAACCCCAAAAAGATGTGGAGGGGTTTCTAATCCACGGTTGAACAGTTTATTACATTCTGATGGGTAGTTCCGTAATAATAAGCCATAACGTTTGGATACGTTAAGTCCGGACACCCTGTATAATAAAGTAACTTGTATATCATTGGATAACTCGAGTTTGGGAGTTTTTTTGTATGGCGTTAATACTCCTTCAACAGTGGGCTCGGGAAAACATTTGTAAGAAAGACATAATTATGGCGTTCATTCCAGAGAAAGGCCAATATGTGTTTTGGTTTCACGAAACGGAATCGCCCATCAATGTCTAGTGTAAATTTCGAAGCTGTTATGAAAGCAAACCTCTTGGTGCAAAGGCAACAAAACGTTGGTATGGAATATTTAAAGAAATGTGCTCTGTTATAAGAATCTTTCTAGAAGTGGCGAGCCAAGTGTCAGTGAAGTAACTGTTGAGCTTAACGCTTGGTGATAACTGGAATACTCCTTATACATTCTCCGAGATATGAAGGGGACACACATTTATACTTCTGGAGTAAACTGTATGAAATTGACTAAGTAAATCCATAATAATACTTATAATAAATAAAAAAAACATGTGTCTAGTTATAATAGTTTGAATGCAAAAATGGTTTAAAATCAATGTCGCAAGATTTTTGGTTCCCCCTATATTTTCATTAAAGACGAACATCTAAGTGATTTTACCTGTCTTTCGCTTTTATATGAAGTTGTATTATATTTATTTTAATTTCTCGAAAATTCCCAACTCCACCAATTTAGAAATAATACTTTGAATTTCTTTTTTCGGAGAATATCGGGGAAGTTCTGTGGAAATGCAAGTTAATAATGAAAGCGTAAAAGAAACAGACATTGAGCAACAGCTGGTAACAAACATTGTCTCATCCGAAATTAGTTTTATACCTACAGTTAGCAGACAGCCAGACGGTTATCAATAAAAAAACTTATAAAGCCTAACACAAAAAATTTGGAATGTGACCTGCTTAGGAAGATGATATGGGAAATGTCTGTTTATTTATTTTGAGATGTAGAAATGGTAGTAGATGATGCCAATCTGTTTTGAAGATTTTACCTGGTAGGTTAAATTAATTCGTTATAATGGTTATAAGGGAAAGTTGTGCCGTTTTTTTTCTAAATAAAACTATATTTTTTTCATTTTTTGTTTAAAGTTTATTCCGAAATATGTTCTTTATTAGATACACCTGTCTGCCATCGTTCGGGCATCTTGTCTAACCCTCTGGAAAAGAAGCCACCTGTTTTGAAGTTAGAGTATTATCCCACTTCCATTTCGACACCCTCATTATTTATGTATTCATTTACATCAAGAAAATTTTGCAGCGACATGAACACATGATTGTCATATGGTGCGATATCAGGAAAATATGCTGACTTACGTAAAGCTTCCCAACCCCACAATGCAATTTTTTGTGCTATGTTTCTTGCCACTGGTGATCTAACGTTGTTATGATGAAGAGTTACACACTTCTCGTTGGCCAAAGATGGAAATTTGAGTTGAATTTCTTTATTCAAAACATCAAGTGGTGAACAATAACGACTGTTTCATTTTCTTTCAGCAATTCCTGTTGTACTATACGCTTGCTGTCTTAGAACAATACAACATAACCTTCTTCTGATGCACATCAACTTTGGATGTGGATATAGGTGTCTCCCCTTTGCATATGCTTTGTTTCTAACCATATGTTTATAAGCAGGGTGTCCCCAAATGCTGTGTATAAACTTGGAGAGAAGGATGAGGACATTGCGAGGAGCCATAATTATATATGAAAGTATGGGCGGAAAGTGATAGGAGGCACTATACGTGACCTTGCAAATTCATCTCATATGTTTTCCTCATTTCAGACAATGAACACGAATCGATATACGAACGCCGAGTTGGCGGATATCCACTTCATCTACAGCCTAGGCAACGGAAATTCTCATATTGCTGTTCAATTTTATGGAAAAAACATCTAACGAGACGCCAACCGAATCACCAAACATTCACTCGGGTGCATCAGAACCTGGCGGAAAATAAATCTTTGAGAAACACAATTGAGACGACACGCCCGTTAATTCCGAAGTGGACTTGGTGGTACAAATATACATCGTTGCTGCTACGATTCGTGAAACACCGCGTATTTTCAAACTTGTCCGTCAATACGTGTTTCATCGGTGTCTTGCGTAAATATATGCCAATGACGGTAGTTTCAAACACATCCTGTGATGTTTTAATGCCATACTTTTAATTTATCATTTGTATTGGTTTGTTTCTTGTTTTTGTTATATGGCATTTTACACTACATTCTGTATTGCGATCTTACATTCTTTGTGTCTCTTTATCTCGTTACGGTTACGTTTCCCCCACGCTTTCGAATGTAATTATGGCTCCTCAGGATGTTTTCTACATCCCCTCCATGTTTGTACACTGCATTAGGGGACACCATGTATTATCCACTTTTCATCACCAGTCACCGAGTGGCCTGAAAACGATTTTTTTATGTGATTACCAAGATTTGAAGAACATATCGAAATTCTGTCAGTTAAATTTTTTCGCTGAATTTGTTTATCATCCAAACAAAGAGTTTGGACATGAAACCAAGCATTTTAATTAGATTCAAAGCAGTACTCTAATGAATTCCTAGCTCGCCCAATTTTGTGGAGGTTAATGTGGGATTTGTCTTGATTATACTCGTAGCACGTCATCATTCACATCTAATGACATTCCTGATATGGGTTCATCTTTCAACGAAAAATCACCCGAACGAAATTTCGCAGATCATTATTGGCATGTTCGAGATATTCTTGCTTCTTCTCCAAACACGTTAAACAAGTTGTTGTTCTTGTTTTTGCCTCCATTGCTCTATTCTCTATTTTGGAACTCATACAACATACTGATGAGAGGCCAGGAATTGTTCTTTGCTTTCTAGAAATTTTTATACAAGTCCCCCTTGACCGGATGTAGTGAAATTCCTTCGGTGGGGAGTGTCAAAGTATTCCTATACTTTTCTGAGATCAGTGAACGCATAAATTGCACGCCTTGTAGATCTGCGCGATGGAGTTTATCCAATCAGATGTGAAATTCAAGGCACGGTAAATAGTACGGCTCCAGAATTTTGGAGTGATGGGGTTCAGAATAAAAAGGGACGCACCCGAATTTTCAGCAGAGGCTCTTTCCCAAAATTCAGCACTCAGACATAACCAGATATAGCCACCGGGACTGCCGGGGTCAACCTGCACTCCTCTCCTCAAAGCTAAGTTTATTTCATTAATCTTTTTTGTAAAAACTAAAATTTTACTTGTGCATCAATAAATTTAACTGTATCTTAAACGTAAAGAGGTGTTAAATTAGGAAATCTGTATTTTTTATTTAACATTGGCCATGATGCGATTAACGAATATCGAACCTAGGTTACTGTAATCAATAATCAACGATAAGGCTTCGCATCAATACAATGACTTAAGTGCACTTTTTCTTTGCCTTTTTGACAGTTTTACAAGTTAAAAAAACGACTAAAATATGAAAATAATGGGTGTAAATCATCAATTATATACTAATCCAATTAAGCAGATTTTAGTCTGATCGAATTTTTTGCCAATGATCGAGAACGCGTAAATTGCACGTATTCAAAAACGACAGAAATTTCCCTTTATACCAGAGCTCCTGAAATTGTGGGGCGCAACCCTTGGGGGGCGAGAGCATATCGAAGCGTCGAAAATAAAAGTTTATTTAAAATAATTATTAATTTACTGAAAGGAAACAAAACGAAATACATTCTGACATTATAAAAAATAAAATACACATTTAATAGGTGTACAACTTTGCTTCGGCCGTTTTGTAATAGATGGCTGTAGCGGTAAGTGGAAGTCGAAATAAATAGATTGTAGATGTCATACAATAAGCTTAGGTATTTGTAAACATAACGCCATCAAAATATTAGTCGATTCGTGTCTGCATCATAAAGTTATTTTCGATTAAACATGTCAGCTTACGAGCCAAATTCTCGTCATTTGCGTGAGATTTTAATTTTCTGCTTTAATATGAAGAAATCTGCGGCTGAGGCTCATCGAATGCTCTCAAATACCTATGGTGAGGCCGCTATTAGTGAAAGAACGAGCCGAGAGTGGTTTCAACGCTTCAAGTACGGTGATTTTGACGTCGAAGACCAGCATGGCGGTGGAAGAGAGGTTTTCGAAGATGCAGAATTGGAGGCATTACTTGATCAAGACTCGTGTCAAATGCAACAAGAATTGGCAGGATCATTGGGAGTGGCGCAACAAGCTATTTCAAAACGCCTGAAAGTCATGGGAATGATCCAGAAGCAAGGAAATTGGGTGCCGTACGAGTTGAAGCCGCGAGATGTTGAACGGCGTTTGTTTGCTTGTGAACAGCTGCTTGCAAGGCAAATACGGAAGGGATTTCTGCATCGCATTGTGACTGGGGACGAAAAATGGGTTCGTTACGATAATCCCAAGCGCAGAAAATCATGGAGATATCCCGGCCATGCTTCCACGTCGACGGCTAAACCAAATATTCACGGTTCTAAGGTAATGCTCAGTATTTGGGGGGGGACCAGCTCGGCGTAGTGTATTATGAGTTGTTAAAACCGACTGAAACAATCACAGGCGATTGTTATCGAACGCAATTAATGCGTTTGAGCCGAGCATTGAAAAACAAACGGCCGCACTACAACGAGAGACATGATAAAGTGATTTTACAGCATGACAATGCTCAACCCCATGTTGCGAAATTGGTCAAGACATACTTGGAAACGTTGAAATGGGAAGTCCTACCCCACCCGCTGTATTCTCCAGACCTTGCTCCCTCGGATGATCACTTCTTTCGATCAATGGCACACGGCCTGGCTGACCAGCACTTCCGATCTTATGAAGAAGTAAAAAATTGGATCGATTCGTGGATCACTTCAAAAGATGACCAGTTTTTTCAACGCGGGATTCGTACGCTGCCCGAAAGATGGGAGAAAGTAGTGGCCAGTGATGGACAATACTTTGAATCATAAATGTATAATCAGTTTTTTACAATAAAGACTCGAATTTCGGAAAAAAACGGCGGAAGCAAAGTTGGGCACCTATTACACTGATATAACACTCTTAAAAACGGATCAGTACTGCTCAATGTATTTTATAGTTAATTGAACTATAGTAAATTAAGAACAAGTTTAATAATTACCAGTGACCCTATGGGTTTGTCATGTATAAAATTATATGCAAAATGTAATACTTATCATGATAACTTGTTCGGTGTATAGTTAAAATCACACTGTAGCTTAAGCGTCAAAGTATATTATTATTGAATTAAAAATATTGATATTATATGAAGGGTGGGGGAGGGGCGATGAAAATTATGATTGAAAACTGGGTCACAAATATTGAATTTTTGAGAAGCACTGCTTTATTCCCAATAGAATGTCTAAAACAGACAAATACTCTTTTGTGGCACCATTTAAATTAAATTCCATTGTTTCAAGTAACAAGCAATACATGCTACACTGTTATAGATTTTAATTTAATTTTGTTGTTCAGTAAATGCGTTAGCTTGGTCCCCTATTAAAATTTATATTTAATGAGCAAAGTGAGGAATTAATTCCTTGTTTCCAGGTTAGAATATTAATTATTCTCTCAGATGGATTTTTAAATATTTACGAACTGTAATTTATATAATTTATAGTAATATCTATCTGCGCTCTGAAATGCTTGAAAGTAATTGTATCGTATACATAGTGGTGGGGAATTATACGTACAGCAAATATATGATAAATGCAGTAGCAAGTAAAGAAAAATTACGTATCTAACGGAAAATAATTAAATTCAAATGAATAAAAATTAACAGCTTTCTTCAAAACCTAAAAGCTTTTAAAAATAAAAAAAATTAAAAATTTAAGTAAAGTCATACAGAAAATGTAAAAATAATTTATGTATTAAAAATACAATAAATTTCTTGAAAATATACACTTAACTCTTTTAAAGTGGTAAATACATTTCTCGAAAAAGGATGTTAAAAAACGCCCAAAAATGGTATAAATTGTATGTTAAAAAGGAGAAACAATCCACGTTATTAAATGACGCGTAAGATGAAATACATATATTTATTTAAATACAAATGCCGCATGAAAAGTAGATAAAAATTTAACTATATAAGGTTTTACTCATTTGAAATTTAATATTTGTGCATATGTTCTAGCATTTATTCATTTACGAACTTAGAATTCTTGTTTTTTTATTTAATATAGTAGATTTATAAATTTAGTATCATTTATAAATTTATTTATTTCCGAATTCATAACTGATAATAAAATTAGAAAAGCTGACACAGTGCTTAAATAATAAATAGAAATGGTAGATAAAATATTAGTATTCAGAAAAATTATTTAGAAAAGAATAAAATCATAGGACTGGATTTTTGAAGTGTAAGTAAATTCTTTTTCTACATTCAATTTTAGTTATTTTTATTTCTCTTATTTTACAGTACTTCAAAGTTTTTTTAAAATTCATATTTATATTAATTAATTGTTTGCTAACGTTGCACTTTACGTTATTAACCTTACTTAATTGTGCATTAAGTAACACGAAAGTTATACTAAAATAACCTTCAGAATCGAACCAAGGATTAAAACTATAAACAATGCTTTAAGAAGGTGCCACCACGTACTTTGTAATTATTGATCAAACATTTTTTTTTCAAAAAGTTCTCGTGAATCTTAACCGTAGGGAAATAACGAAGACAACACCTGAACTATCATCTTACTTTCCAAGCTTCCACACCACGCTTACTTGAGTATTTTGAGCGTCAATTCTCTAAAGCAGTGCTCCACAATTTTTTTATCGCTGCTGAACGGTCAACGTTTGATAATTTTACCGCGGCCCGCTGAAGGTGGGGCACGTTGATTGCTTATATTTTAGATTGTTTTGATTGAACAATTTTAATTCAGTTACATTTAAATATGCCTTCAGAATAAAATATAATTACACCAAAAATGAATAAAAGTGATTTTACGTGGATTATAAAGTGATTTCCGTGGAAAGTTGCGCAAATCCGAGAGAAATGCACCACTTTAAATAAAATGAAAATAGTTCAATGTTCTGGCACCATTAGATCCGCGGACCGATACCTGTCCACGGACCGTTGGTTGCGGATCACTGCTCTAACGAATGTCACACACCATTAAGAGTAGTAAAATTCTGATCACTGATAGCAGTGATTCTAAATCGAGGCAGAGTAAAGTAGTCATGAAAAAAAAAGGTGTCTTTTTTAGACTATTTTATTTCCAAATCCTGTACAAAACGCGTACTAAAAATGATTTGGCGTAGTTTATTTTATTTTATCAAAAATATACCTCATTTTCGTCTTTTGTTTTGCACTAGACCAGCGTTTCTCAAACTGGAGCGTGCGTCCTCTTAGGGGGGGCGTGTAAACCCTTGCAGGGGGCACGAGCATATTTAAAAATCTAAAACAAAAGATTATTTTTTTTAAAAAAAATATTAATTTGTTGAACGGAAACAAACAAAATATATACTGACGTAAAAAAAAATAATCTTTACACTGATATAATACACTATGTATTTTATATAATTAATTTAACAATAGTAAGTTAAAAACAAGTTTAATAATCAGCAGTGATCCCACGGGTTTGTCATATATGCGTAAAATTATATGCAAAAATTAACACTTATCTAAATAATTAGTACGATTTATAATTAATGCCTTAACTGCGTATTAAAAGTTATGCGACTCGCCTCCAATGCCATTGTTTCGCACGCATGCAAGCGTATGTGGTGCATTGGTAGGGGAGGGAATAAATAAGGAAAGAAAACATTGTCAATGTCCTTTTATTGCATTCCAAAACCTTCGGGGTACTTTTATGGATACAAGTGAACAGAAAATATCGTTTTTCGGAAAGACGTATATATACTTCCGGGGTAATTTACACACTGGGTGCGCGAGGCGCTTATATACGCCGGCGGCACAAAAGAGGTTAAAGTCGTATTGTAGCTTTCGCGTCAGAGTATTATATTATCGAATTTAATACTTTGGAAGGGACGCGATGAAAATTATGGTTAAATATTGGGTCGCAAATATTGAAAGTTTGAGAATCACTGCACTTGATAAATAAAAAACTAAGACAATTTTTTTTTTTAAAAAAAAAAGTTTTTTCAGAAGGCTTTCTTTTGACGAAGTTTAGAATCATCTTTCATTCGAGAAAGAATTTTCCTGAACAACATTTTTTCTTTCAAGTTGGTTGATGAAAAGGCAAATAACTGCGATTATAAACTTTAAAAGCACCCATTTGAGTATAAGGTTAAAAAAAGATATGAATAATGTATGCCCAAAACATGTGTTCTTTCTTTTTTTATGTAATATAAATTCACTCACAAGTAATTGAACTTACATGTAAAAGTAAAGTTCATTTTTATAATCTTACATACATAATAATGTTAATTTCCTAATTTGTAACGAAACTTTAATTAATTCATGCAAAGTCTTTCAAAATGAGCTTAAAAATTTCATCTTTAATCATTTTAAATATTCTTAAATGTTCGAAAATGAGATTTTTTTTGCGAAAAAGTTACTTCTCATATTCATAACTTTCGTTCTCAGTAATACATTCTAGAATTAAATAATGCGTTAGTCTGACATAAATGTGAAAGTATACTGTAATTAATAATTAATTAAATTACATTATTTCGCTAGTCTTTATTTTAATTTGAGTCATGCGGATTGGAATACATAAAGCTTAAACAATGCAACAATTATTCAGACAGTCCGATTTTTCACACGTAAGGCGTGAATAATTAATAGAGGCATCGATCTTTGACCTTTGTTACACTTGGTGCTTCCAAAGGAAATTTTGTTAAATAAGATTCAAGAAAGAGTAAAATTAATAACACTGCGAATCTACCGATAATTCTCTAACAATTTTATAAGATTCTTCTTTTAATTTATTCAGTGTTCTTTTGTCTGAATGATTATTCAGAGATGTTTTTATTCATCGTTTTTTGTCTGCCGTCTTAGTTTTTCAAATTGTATTATAATTTAGTGGCTTTTGTGTAGCCTAGTGGCTATTGACCCGGACACGTTACCGAAATGTCATAAGTTTGAGCCTTCATGTAAATAGACTGGTGCGTGATAAATAGGATGAGGCTCAAAGTCCACCAAAAGTTGGTATGGTGAGGTAGTTTGGAGAAGAGGTTTCAGCCTATGTGTCGTCTTCGTCACTTGAATACGGCTAAAAATTGCAAGGTCCATCTCGCCAATAGCCCTAGTGTTACTTTCTAGTGTGGCATTAATATACACTCATTTACTTACTCCATTGTAAGTTAGGTATATTAAGTTTTAGTTTTGGGAATACATTTCAAGTTGTGAATGAATTCCATGTTACTTTATGTGTAATGTAAAGATGTTGAGATTGCTAATTCCGCTGCACTTAGAAGCAATTCGAGAGTTAATTATTTCTGAACTCATAAATTTCAACCACGTTTAAGTGACAAAGATGGTGCTTGAACTGATACTCCACTCTTTTTACTTCCACCCCATTTCAACGTGAGGGGTTCCAGCCTCGACAGATTTAACGTGCATAAGTTCCCTTGCACAGCAGACCGCACCATCTTCTGTGGCACCAAAATTGAATTTCTGACACAACGTCGGGCACAAATCGATACGCGTAATGACCGGTCACGCATAATGATATATATATATATAATGCAGTAAATTAATCTTTCAATAATCTACCTAGTTCAATAAAGAAAAGAAATAAAGTTTTAAGCGAACAATATCAAATGAAAATTATATAAATTAATTTTTGATTAAGTGAGTGAGTGAGTGAAGATTAACGTCGCACTGTTCAGCTACACGAGGGCTTTTGGCGACGGACCACGTAATTTTGAACCATGGTCAAGTGACGTGGACGACACCTGAGCTGGCACCCCCCTCTCCTAACTACCACACCACACCAACGGGAGGACGTTTCAGCTCTCGACAGATTTAGCGTGCATCGCTGCCCTACACGGCGGGTCTTTAGTGGTACTGGGCTCGAACTCGTGACAAAGCCAGCCACGATCCGATGCCTATACCACTCGGCTACCGCGGCCACTAATTTTTGATTAAACAGCTATATGTTTTTCAATTTGCTTTTGAAGAAAGAGGAAAAATTAACAGTTGATTGCTTTCAAACTCATGACACATTTAGGGTTTCCTCGTTATTGCAAAATAAATGAATTTCTTAAGTTTAGTTTTCAAGTACGCTAATGCATTTGATTATTTTTTCAAGTAATTATTTTTTCTTCAGAACGTTGTTGAAATCTTATAAAACGCATTTCATAATTCTTAGAATTTTTTTAAAAAGTGTGCATATTGAATCAATTCGCATTTTTTTAAAAAAAAAACGCTAATTTCTTGTTTATAAGCTAACTTTCATTCCTCTTTTCTTAATTTATAATATCAATTTATTAAACATTAGAACATAATTACACACAAATGTATTTTAAATAAATTTCCTCTTCGAATAATTTAATTTCATCTTGGTATTTTCACTTACAGATTTATTTTCTTTAATTACATAAGCGGTGGGAGTAGGTTATTAACCCAACGTGTGCCTAAGTGAGTTTTCCTCTTTTCCAAAGATTTTTCTATCTTTGGTAAACATAGATCAAGACGCCTTGACCAATGCCATATTGTGACCTTGCCTCGATCTCATCAATCATTCTCTATTTTTTTGTCTGATATTTATTCATCTTTCTTTATTTAACGTATATGCTTTAGATATATATTTATAACCAACGAATTGCTTGTATAATATATTTGGCTACCCCAGTAAACTAAATACTGTTTGCAGTAGCTTTGACATATATAGTTGTTGTTTCAATAAAGTCATTTCTCTAATGTTAAGCAATCTTCTCAATATTTAAAGATGAGAGAACAGCTTTCTGTAATAACCGATTCGGATTGAATTTTATTTTACCGTTAGAAATTGTGCTGAAGAAAATTTCAATATTTTTGAAAACTTGTAAAATTAAAAGCATTTGTATTAAAAATATCACCAATAATTAATCACTGAGTAAATTGAAAATAGATTCATAAAGATTGAATTCCAAGAGGTTAAAATTTAATTTTAAATATTATGGTAAGTATACATAAGTTTGGTCTTTTCGGATGGTAGAATATAGATTACTAATTTTAAGCAAATTTCACGGGGAAATATTCTTTTTTATTCATTTGATTCATATAAATACTGGGTGCTGAAAGTTCGTATAATTTTTAAAAAATTTATAGGAAATAAAGGAAAGGAATAATGAGAGAAGCGCGGTTGGCAGGAAAAGACTCACACACACATAATAGTCATATTTTTTAAGCAGCAATATATATATATATATATATATATATATATATATATATATATATATATATATATATATATATGACGAATGATGGTCCCATATCGCGAAAACAGAGTGAT
This sequence comes from Trichonephila clavipes, assembly GCA_019973935.1. Taxonomy (NCBI): domain Eukaryota; kingdom Metazoa; phylum Arthropoda; class Arachnida; order Araneae; family Nephilidae; genus Trichonephila; species Trichonephila clavipes. Next base: position 76,793 of record BMAU01020281.1, on the reverse strand, counting down.
CAGTCGCTAGGGCTTCTACGATCACTGTTATCGGAAAACCTCTAATTGAATTATTACAAGTCAGCTTCAAGTATTTTCAAAAATTGGTGATAAGATGCAATTTTACATACACTTTCAAAACAGTTTTTGCCTCTCTCTTTTATGAAGTATATTATAACATTCTCTCAAACTATGTACGGAACGTTGCCGAATATCACCGACAAATTTAAAAGGGTGATAGTAAGCAACATTTTGATGACTAATCCGTGTACAACATGGGGTCACAAACCACTTTTAGTCCCATAAACAGTTATGAAGGGTGTGATGCCGAGTAAAATGAAAAATATCTGTAAGATGTAATGAATAATTTATTAGATGTAAAATCGTTTACAGTATGAACAATGCATTCCAGTTCAACGTTAAAAATGCTGCAAGTGATTGTCATAGGAATTGTTCAAAATTACAGCCGAATATGTCATAGCGGAAGCGAGACGGACGACGCGTTGTCGTACACGTTGAAACAAATCTGGTGTGCTAACGCCGTCAGCAGAAACGATGTTGATCCACGCTCTGAGGTCCCCCACTGTAGCCACCGGCGTCTCACGCACAAGGGATTTGAGGTGGCTCCAGAATAAGAAATCCAAGGGATTAAGGTACGGGGAGCAGGGAGGCCAAACAATAGGTTCGTCACGTCCAATACATCTCTCAAGATATGTAGCATGAATGCAGTTTCACTCCGCAATCGAAAAATTAACTGGTGCACCATCGTGCATGAACCACACGTTATGGTGCGCAGAGGCTTCAGCTCACTTTAGCAACTCCGGCAAAAGGCGAAAATTTGCATACATGCAGGTTTCTTCAACCCTAACGTGGCATTCAATATCCTCGGGTTCATTTGGCCATTTCCTTCGTCTGGCTCATTGTCCTTTCACTACTATTACGACTACTATTATCGCAAATTTCACCGACTACACGTGATTTGCGACTCCATCATGCTTATGCTGCTTACTAGCACATCTCTAAATTTGTCTGTCGAATTTGGCAACACCCTGTTCGTAAACTAAGACAATTTGCGACGGATCTATTCGTGATACTTCCACTAAACTTCTTGGGAAATCTTTGGGCTATCAATTCACATTATTCACAACCAATCCATTCGAAGGAGAAAATCCTGGTATGAAAATTAAATTACTATATATAATCAAATTTTTCTAGCAAAGATAGAGAGTAGAAAAGAAGATTAACGGTAAATCAGGTGAGATTGTTATTGACAGGTATCATTATCGAAATATTGTGAAAATTACTTATTAGGAAAATATTTAAAGTGACGATTGATCACTGAGATTAAATTAATATTAGATTAAATCGGATAATAGATTTGATCCTACATAAAATAAGGATCGAGTTTGATAGTCTTCTAATTTTTTGTGCATTTTCGTCGTTGTTCTACTTTCGCGGTTAGCACAGAGATAATTTCTTACCGTTATAATTGAATTTGTGTAGTTATATTGTGTGATCATTAAATAAATTGATTGGACCATGGCTAGTGTCTCTTCCCTACGTCCTACATATCTAGGTGTCCAAGAAACAGATGAAAACCTTTCACAAATTCTAAGAAGAATAGTAGCATTTTTAAGGGCTTGAAATCATATTAACAAATTGAAAAGCCTGGTACACATTAAGCCTAATTATACATTCAATACTTATATAAAGACGTAAACTAGAAATTTATTACTTTGAATGCATTTTTTAAAATTTAAATTCATTCTAGGGTATCATTCTATGTTGACAACTGCACAAGACCTGAAATAAAGTAAAGAAATAGCGTTCATTTCTATCCCAAAATTCCCTTGAGTTTTTTTTTTTTTTTTTTTTGATTATTCCCTTTTTTCTTATCTCTCCATGTAGTCTCTTACAAATTGGCTTTGGAACGATGATTTGATGTAAAGTTTCATTCTGAATTTTAGGATCGTTAGCTCATTCATCTGCTGCCTTCTCTCGTTAATGATGGGAATCATCTTCATCAATTTTCCCTTTTGATGATGATAGCAATTTTTATCCTCCAGAAATACGAGCTTGATGAGATCCAATCCCTTTATGAGGGAGTTGCGTGGAATTTGAGTATAGAATGTAAAATGTGTGTGTGTGTGAGAAATTTATGTTTATTCCTCCATGCCAATTTCCATTATTTCAAGATAAATTTCCTATCTCAATTTTCAGGGAATTTTATTGAAGAATTTTGATTTAAAATCTTCAGTTACAATACTTATAACAAGTTATCAAGGAGAGACGTTATGTACCCGTACTTTCGTTGCTTTTCAGCTTTATTAACTGTGAACATTTTATATATGTTACCGTTTAAGCGTATAATTCAGTTATTTCATAGAATAACTAGACAAGTCAGTTAAAGTACTCATCAGAGGAAACGTTTTATAGTTGTTCAGTGAAATGACTAATGGTTGGCCATTTAAGGGAAAAGTAAACAATTTCGAAGTTTTTTTTATAAATTAGTTAATCATAAATAGTTAAACCTCTTGGAAAAATATATTTTATACCTATATTGCGGATGATTAATTGATACATAGTAAAGAAAATGAGATGATATAATTTTTATTGTTCATTTTACCAACATTAAACAGAAAGGAGAAAAAAGAAAGAGAATATGTTATAGAAATTTTTAAATTCAAATATTTTCATAAAATACACGCTGGAAAGAAAAACTATTGTTTCATAAAATCACTGTGAAAACTCTTTCAAATAAGAATGTATGATAATAATAATTTGAATTTTATTAGAGTAAGGATTGCTGTCAGGACACTGAAATACGGTTCAAAACTAACTTAAAACAGCTATAACAGGTTCAAAGAACTTTCGAGTGCCGTATTTCATACCTTAACGATCAAGTAATCACTATTTTATAGAATACGTACTAAAATTATAGGATTCAATAAATTCATATACTTTAACTGAATAGTCTAGTTATTTCATGAAATAGCTAGTTATTGCATTAAATAACGGATTTCACACTTAAACGGTAACATATATACAAAACTAACTAATGATAAATGTTTATGTCGGGTTATGTATTCGCGATTGCATGCAAAATACAATAATTAGAATTTTGTGAATTATGTTTTTAAAATTATTTTACTTTTTTACTTTAGTTTTAAAACTAACAAATATTACAGAAATAAACACAGTTGTTATACATGAAAAATAAGATGAAAGTACTTGTGCAGATGTTATAATGCTAAAAATTGTATTTGATTTTCAATTTTTTAAGAGCTCCTTATCCTCGGATTTTTCTATTGATTTTAACATTAAATACTTTGCATTTAGTTTGTTTTTTAATACTGAGCCACTCCAAAAATTTACTTTTTGTGGGGAGGAGGAATCCAGTGTTCTGTTATTTATTTGATTTACAAATTTATTCGAATCGATTTTAATATACCCCGCAATCTTAAGCTACACGATGATGGCTATTGGCAACGGATGACGTAATTAGAAATATGATTAAATGACGCCGCCACCTGAGCTGACACAATCTCCTCCAGACTTCCACACTACGCCAATTTAAGTCTGCTAAAGCATAATTGAGTTTTTCTGAAAGTGTGAGATACAAAATTACTACTAAATATAACTCACTGTTTGTTTTTTATTGAACGTATTTTTTTCTGATGTTCCTGTACAGTGGGTTTTTTCTCTAAGATTAATTTTCATTTATTTTTAAATCCTTTATATATAACAGCCGATGCAAAGTTACGTGATTCGTTACTCAGTTCCGCCGCGTTTCATATAGGCCCGCGTACGCGGTGTATTGAGGGGGGAGGAAAGGCACAAATAAGGAAATGTATCTCTGAAATAATTAACTCCTTTGTAAACTATATAAAGGTTAATTTAGTGCATTCCAAAGCCTTCGGATCAGCTGTAATGATAACAACACAAAGAAAAAAAATCGTATTTTGGAAAAAAGTATGTATACGTCCGAGACTCTTAAGGCACCGGTTGAGCGAGACGGATATATACACAGGTGGCAATTAACCCTTTATCTACCACATTGTGATTTATTACAGTTTTTTTCATGCAATATTTTTTTTTGAATCACTACATTGAAAATTAAAGGATATACATAAACAAAATACAACTTTGGGGACTTAAATCCGTTAGAACTAATTAATTAATTAAAGATATTTAACTGTAAAATTAATTATATGCACTGTTCACTTAAAATAAATAGTCAAATCCTTTTCTAAGGTTTTCATTAACATGCGGAAAAAAGTAAGACACTTAAATTTTGACATTAAATATTTTTTCGGAACAAAAATGATAATCTTCGCAATCCACTCAAAACGCTGTCAGCTAAAAATCAATTTCTGCTATAAAACTATTCGCCTTCCCCATTTGAAGTGAGTATTACTTATAAGTACCGTCGGTAGAGATAAAGGGTTAAGGTGTTATTTGTTCATGAAGATGTACATAATAGGAAACAACATAATAAACTCAAGACCTTATTGAGATGCGTTGTAAATATAGTGCCTTTGTCTCAAATCCTGATGCGTCCAAAGATCCATCATGCAGAATAGTGGTGCATCCAAACTTTATATGAAGTTAATAATTATAGTCTTGTGAAGGTGGGGAAATCAGAAAAGTGAGATAATATTTCTAATGGCAAGGGCATTTCTTTTGTGAAGCCCTAAAGAAAGTTTATCTAAACCTTTTTGATTGAGTACTTCTTAATATATAATCGAAAATACCTGCATGAAGTACCCAATTAAACTTGCAGAGAACCATAGGTATATAAGCCTACCTTTATCACTCTGTATCCTACTTTGATGACCAACCATAGTTCTAGAGAGCGCGGTTTGTTTAAAACAAACGGATCTGTAAATGCGTTTCTTCTGAGAAGTCATACTCCCAACCCCAAAATACGCATCCGTAATGTTAATATTCCCGTAGTTCCCGATGTATGATTCCTCGGGGTAATTTTTGACCATCGACTCACTTTCCTTCCGCATATTTTACATTTGCGGAAGAAGTGTGAATAGTCTCTCAATCTCTTGAGGGTGTTGTCTAACACCTCCTGGGGGGCGGATCGAACATCACTGCTCCGAGTGTATCAATCTATCGTTCTGTCCCGCATGGATTACGGTTGTGCCATTTACGGATTTGCGTGCAGCTCTGCGCTGAAAGAACTTCACCCTGTCCACCATATGGCACTGAGAATCTGCTCTGGTGCGTTTCGTACATCGCCAGTGCAGAGCCTTTATGTTAAATGTAACCAACTTCCTCTAGATCTCCGACGGCGGAAGCTTTCTCTTGCCTATACTATTTTAAGATCTTGTCCGTGCCTTTACATCCTCTACAAAATGTGTATATGAGTACCAGCATGAAAGGACTTTATGATGCCCGTTCGTCTAACATCTGGCCATTTATGGATAGGATGAAGATTCTTGTTTCCGAACTCGACCTACCTAACGTGAATATACAGCAAATAAACATTTTACAATTTCAACCTTAGAATACGCCACGTTTCCATTACATCAACCCTTTTGCCTCATACAGTAAATCCACTGTAGCACCTGTTGTCTTTCAACGCGTCTTCGCCTACCACCGCAGTCAGTATAGTGAATTTTCGGCCATCTACACATATGGTCCGAAACGTGCAGATTACGTTGGCCGTGGAGTCGTGATTGAAGATATTATGCACGGTTATAGGCTCGACACATCTTGCAGCGTTTTCACTGCCGAAGCTGTCGCCATTTGCCGTGCACTTCAATTAATCGACTCAAGTATACCCGTAAATACTGCATCTATACTGACAGCATGAGTGTACTAGAAGCATTTGAAAATTACAATGATCAGTGCCATCCAGTGGTTTATAATATACTCGACATTTTGAGTCGACTATACAGCAAGGGGTTCGATATAGTATTTTTCTGGCTACCGAGACACGTAGGAATCGTAGGTAATGAGCAAGCGGACAGCGCGGCTCGATCGGCGACGATCCTTTTGCCGCTCCCAGTTCCGCTATAGGATTTGAAGCACATCATCCTGCATCATATTTTTAAGATCTGGCAGGAATCATGGAGTCAGCAGTTGGATAACAAGCTGTAATCGGTGAAACCTGTCTTAGAAGTATGGCCTGTGATGCCAATGCAAAGGACTGATGTCAAAATGACTCATCTTCGCATTCGTCATACCTGCTTTGCACACAGGCATTTGTTGTTGGGGGAAGATGCTCCTCGATGACCTTCATGCAAAGTCTCTTATACTTTTAAACATATTCGAGTAGATTGTCCCGTAATTAATCATTACCGCATTACTTTTTTTGGATCCTCTCATTTAACATTATCTGACTTGGTGGGAGAAATACCCCACCAAAACCTATTTGCTTTTATTAGAAAAATTGGATTTTTATATTTAATTTGACTTATTAAAATTGTGCGGAACCCCTGGGTTCCACCTTGGACACCAAGATTAATTTGAGGCAAAGAATCACTAAGAGCCATTTTGTATAGTAATAACTTGTATTTATTATATCAATTCAAATATCAGAAACTCTAATAACATATAATATTTCTATGTTACGTCAAACAAAAGGGGTTTACATTTAATATTTAATTAAATCACGAATTATGAAATTAATCAATAATTACGTGCAAGATCAAATAATGTCTACCAAAATAGGAGGTCCAAGAAATATACACGTAAATCGAATTATTAGCTTTCATTAACTTTAACTAATTTTATTAAACTAACGCTTATTTTAAGCGTAAATAAATTATAGTTACCACCTGGTATATCAGCCTTCCAGATCCTTTCGTAGAATAACAGCAAAAAGGCTTCATTAACGTAATCCAATGGAATCCTCTAAATTTGAGGCTACTGCAGCTGGCTCCATAGCCGTCATCCTTGCTAGCTTACAACGCTCTACTTAAATACCCTATCTACTTTGCATATCCCGTTCACTTTTTGGAGTTGATTGGAAATATACGCGAATTTATAATCCCCAAAAAGACGCCTAAGAATATTAATGGAAAGGTTCCGTGCAGATTCTTCACAACCCTCCAAAAAAGAAAACGAGATCTATTCGAAGGTCACCAATGGCCTGAAAATAAATTACGTAACCAATTCTAAAACTTGATTCATAGTCTCTACGAGTTTAATATATATCTAACCATCGGTTACTTTACAAATTATCCTTCCCTAAGGGAAAGATAAGCATTACGACCACAAACTTCATTTTGTTTGACATAACATTTACAAGTTTAGATTTCCCTACAGCACACCCATTTGGCTCAGAGGCGAGGGAAAAACCACCGAAGTGGGAAAAAAAACCTTCCTATGTGCTTTACTTAACTACTTAAAATACTATACAACCTTATTCTTGCTTCATTTACAGTTGAATCATCGCTTTCTATACAATGATCAGGGTCAGTTATTCTGAAACTAGAACTTTCTTTAAGTAGTAGGAACAGTTAAACATATACTGTATGTACAAACTCATTCACATTTTACATAACATTTTCTTATACATCAAGTAAAGCATCTGGCTCCTTAAAATTCCCATTCCATGTATGCTGCGCTTGTTAATGTTAAATGTTAGCACTACCTAACTACGCCACGTCCCAAGCCACCAGATGTGAGAAAAAATATACACATACATATACATACAATTTCAAACATTTTTCAATAAACCATTAAAACAAATAACCAAAGAAATTGTCCGTACAGATTCGTCACAAAATGTTTTACCCTTAACTTTAATTTTTATATATATTTATATTTTTAATGAGTATTTTTAACATGGTTTTAATATTTTAACAAACGTGTGACGCAGTATGGCCGAATTTGGCTCTTGCGGCAATACCCCAAAAAGTCACTCACTCACTCACCCGAGGAGTCATACAATATGTAAGAAAAGTAGTCTTAGAATGTTAATAGTTGTTCAATGAAAGTACATGTTTTGAGATATCAACGTTCATATTAAGTAACAGTATTGAAGTAAATATTATAATAGTAATACAATAGTATTATAAAGTTCACTATACACAGGTTGTTGTTGAATTCCAATGAGAAATTCAGAGGGTTAATAGTATGCATCATTGGGACGACAAATCACCATGGAACATGGGATCGTAAACCCCGTTTAGTCAGAGAAATTCGTGAAAGTAAAGGGTGTTTTTTTAGAGATATAGAAATTTAAATTGCAATAAAACAACGATGTATTATTCGATTGACATGGATTTTTTTTATTCGAAAGATAATCTTGTGGCATTACATTTTAAGTATGATTTCTCGCATAGAACTGCCACTGCTGGCTCAGATGTAGTCCAATCTGGACGTCCAATTTTCGATGACTTTTTCCAACATTTGTGGCCGTATATCGGCAATAACACGGCTAATGTTGTCTTCCAAATAGTCAAGCATTTGTGGCTTATCCGCATAGACCAATGACTTTACATAGCCCCACAGAAAATAGTTTAGCGGTGTTAAATCACAAGATCTTGGAGGCCAATTCACAGGTCCAAAACGTGAAATTAGGCGGTCACCAAACGTGTCTTTCAATAAATCGATTGTAGCACGAGCTGTGTGGCATGTTGCGCCGTCTTGTTGGAACCACAGCTTCTGGACATCATGATAGTTCAATTCAGGAATGAAAAAGTTAGTAATCATGGCTCTATACCGATCACCATTGACTGTAACGTTGTGGCCATCATCGTTTTTGAAGAAGTATGGACCGATGATTCCACCAGCCCATAAAGCACACCAAACAGTCAGTTTTTCTGGATGTAACGGTGCTTCGGCATACACTTGTGGATTAGCTTCACTCCAAATGCGGCAGTTTTGTTTGTTGACGCAGCCATTCAACCAGAAGTGCGCTTCATCGCTAAACAAAATTCGCTTATGAAAATCGGGAACAACGGCAATCTCGTTTTGGGCCCATTCGACGAATCTACGCCTTGCTTAATCATATTTAAAATGTAATGCCACAAGATTATCTTTGGAATAAAAAAAATTCATGTCAATCGAATTATACATCGTTGTTTTATTGCAATTTAAAGTTCTATACCTCTAAAAAAACACCCTTTACTAGCCGTCGGGAGGAGAGAGTAATTATTAACGTCACTCTGTTCAGCTACTCCAAGGCTTTCGGTAACGGACCTCGTAATTTTGAATTTTTGTCAAGTGACGAGGACGTTACCTGTCAGTCGAAAGGAAGATGAGCTAGAAGAGGAGTATGGACGAATGAAAGCTGACGTCGAGCTGTGATACATTGTTCATATTGTAAACATGCCTTACGTGTAATAAATGTATTCTTTACCTCTTATTGCCTCTTTTTATTCCAATCGACATCACACACTTCACAACTGTTTTTGTGAATCTCTCTCACTAAACGTGGTTTGAGATCCCGTGTTCTATGAGAATTTGAGATATCCATGCTGACTACTATAATCCATCGGAATTTGTTATCGATTTCGGCAACAACCTGCATATATATGTGCAATCGTATGTAAAAATGCAATGAAGTAACTATGTGTAAATGTAGAAATTATAAATAAGGTGTAATAAATGTACATAGCAAATATAATAAAAATAAATATATGATAAATATAATAATATTATAATATTACATAATTATATGTAATAGTGATATGATTATATATATATATGTTATTTTCAAACTTCTTTAAGATTATTTTCCAAAAAATATGATTAATATTTTCTATTTTCTAAAGCCATTTATTACAACAGAACGGAGTAAATGCAATATCAATAACACATTTATTGAGAGATTATTTATAAGTTTTACACAGTATAGATACACAAAGTATTTATCCTCAATTGCATTACACTTGTCAAAAAAAAACTTTATGAAATAAAACAACTTATGAGGAAATATTTTGAAGTATTGTATTAAGACATATTGCAAAATGAATACTAAAAATAAGAGTACATTTAATAAGTAAAGGACGTTATAAGTAATTGACATTTCCCAATTCATGCCAGTAATGTTTTCTAAATTTAAGGGGAAATGTTTATTTTATTTATTCTCTGAATTACTTTTTACAAACCATTAAGCTTTACATATATTTTTTCGCTAATGTTATCAACATTTCTTTAACTCTTTTATAGAGTTTTGCAATTTGCCTTTCGTAACAGTAAGTAGATTAATTTTTGTTGATTATCGTTAAACAATTATAATTTTTAAGAGGACATGGTATGATTTATACAAAACACAACATTTTGATTTAATGTTTTTTACAACATCTTTGCTTGTAACCATTGCATATGGGTTACGGAAAACAAATTTTGTTCTCAAAACATTAGAAAATACTACCCCATTTGACTGTTTAAAGAAACGTTTTAAAATTTATGAATGGCTTCTAAAATGGTACTCTTTCTACAATAATTGGTGCACACGCATAAAGTTTGATACGCCAAGCTGTGTATTATAAAAGTTGTTATGGGTTTATTATTAGCATGGTTGATATATGCAAAATCTTTTTTTTTTCAGAATGCTTATTGATAAAAAAATATGTAAATTTTAAATTCAAATATTTTTTAAAAAAAACAGTAAGTATTGCTTTGATTCAAAAATTCATACCAACTTTTATTATATGTACTATTAGCAATAGCTAAAACAATTTCAAATCTGTAAAGTATCCGACTACGTTCGGAACCGTGATTATAAAAAAGGGCATAAATGAATAATTTTCATATTTAGTGTCACTTAGATTAGAATAATTAGATTAGAATAATTGTTTTAAGGACATTTTGACAAAAACATTATTTAAATACAATATTTTGGCAAAAAATTAACTTAGAGTAACTGATGCCGTTGGTTGAGTTCGAATAACAGCCAGAGATGGAGATAGTACTTATGTTTATATTACAAGAAAATAAATATTTACAGTTTAAGTTTACACTTAAAGGTAGTAATGTGGTTAAATGAAAATTACACCTTTGAAGGTGCTGCGGATTGATGCGGACAAGACCTTGCGTCTGTCCGTTGCGTTTTTAGTTTACAGAATGTCCCGGTACAGGGTTCCAAAAGTTTCCGTTGGGGTAGGAAAGCGGGAAAGTATGACGCACTCAGTTGCAGTTAAGTGAGGAGTGTAGGAAACAGTAACCTTTTTTCAAAATGTTTTCCTTTTTTGAAAAATGCTCCTATTATAATATTATTTTGCCTGTATATAGCTCAGACCTCTGTACAGAGGCTCAACTATGATTTTTGAAAAATTCACATTATGTTCAGAGTTACAACCTATTGAAATAATTATTGGCGTTTTTTTTTTAATTTCTCCCCTCTTTTGTCGTAAAACATGGATAAACCCACTTCTAAGTTATATATTTCAAAAATTCTATTTGAGCCATTTTACAGAGCTCTGAGCTATATATAGGCAAAATATTATAATAGAATCATTTCTCAAAAAAGGAAAATATTTGGAAAGGTGGTCATTCTATGTTCATTTTTTGTCAAAATATAGTACTTAAATAATTTTTAGTGTAATACTATTCTTAAAACAATTTTATATACATTTTCTAATCTAAGTGGCACTAAATATCATCAATATTATCCATTTACACGCTTTTGCTGAATCACGGTTCCGAACGTAGTGGAATACCTTAAGAACAATTGAAAAAAGGCTTTAGCATTTATTTCAGAGAAAAGGGCAAATGAACGGAGGATTTAATACCCTGTTGAAACCCCTCTAAAGCAAATGCACGATGGGATACGATCGGGCATTCAAGCATACAAGTTTTGTATGATGTCTTGAGACATTTCGTTCCATATTTGCTGTATCCTTGCCTCTAGTTCGTTCAAACTCGTGGGATGCCCAACTTGCCATCCCAAATGATCTCAGATATGCTCGATTGGAGATAATTCTGGGGCTTGGGCAGGCCAAGGAAAGGTAATAATAGTGCGGAAACAGTCTTGTGACACTCGTGCTGTGTGAGGCCGAGCATTGTCTTGTTGAAAAATGGCTCCTGGGAGCCGTTGCATGGGTGACAACACATGTGGTTGCAGGATGTCATGGACCTTCCGCTGGGCTGTCATGTTGCCACGGATCAATACTAGAGGGGAACGTGTATTATAGGCAATTACACCCCATACCATCACACCAGTTGTGGAAGCGGTGTGTCGCTGTAAAGCAAAGGCAGGATTGAGGCGTTCACCACGGGGTTTCCACACACAAACACGATTCTTGTCAATGCTGAGTTTGATTCTGGATTTGTCGCTAAAGACGCTGCAGTCCATTCCACTGCAGTCCAGTTTCGTCGTGCGTGGCATCACTCCAAACGTAGACATCGATGGGTGGGCGTCGAGGGCAGAACACTTAATAGGCGCCGCGATCCCAAATGTCCTTCAGCCAGGCGCCTTCGTATGGTTCGAGAAGACACCAGGGGCCCCTAGTGAAGGAGCTACCTGTGCCTGGATGTCGGCTGATGAAGCAGTGGGCTGTACGCGTGCATTTCTTACGATGCGGCGATCTTCTCGATGACTGGTCTGTCGAGTGCGTCCTGAGCCTGGTCTTCTTGTAAAGGACATCTCTCGGATCCACTGGTCCCAGCACCTTTTTACAACACAAAAAGAGTGACCTAATTGACGAGCGACTTGCCTATCCAACCAGCCAGCTTCCGTCCTACCGATGATTCTCCCCATTTCAAACTGCGACAGCTGCCCATATTGTTTTCGTAAACGGCTTATCGGCATGTCTATATCAGTTCTTTCTTTGTGAACGATTCAGCACAGTCGAACAAGCTTTGATTACCTGTTTTATACTCCTCGAAGAACCACGTTAAACGCCCTCTACCGGCTATACGTAATGCGCAATCACGCTGCATTTCTAATAATTTGCTTATCTCTCCGACATGTACCTTCATGCCAATTTTTGTTACGATCCCGCAATTATTTCTAGGTATGCTAATTTTTTGTCCATGAGTGTATATAAGAAGAGTGTGAACTATAGGTAAGAATTAAAAAATAGGATTTCAAAAACAGTTTCCCTTTCAAATTCTGATCGTAAAGCATTTTTTAAATCAGAGTTTATTTAATTCTAGAAAGGATAACATTTTTTTAACTGCGGCCAAATTTAACGATTATGAGCAAGGAAAATTTAAGCGTTAAAGATAAAAGTTTATGGACTATACTCTAAAGAACAATATATCCTAAGACAACCTTTTATCGTAAACACGTCGCATAAAACACAGGAGTTTTTATCTCTTTTTCTATAATTGTACTAAAACAAATCAGTCGCCTTATAATCATTTAGATATATTCTTTTCCTATGAGAGATCTCAATCTCTTCTCCACTCCCTTTCTACAAACCAAGATCAATTACGCGTGATGAAAACAGGATACTGAGCTCGAAACGGAAGTAAACAAGAAAAAAATCGTTTCACCATCCCAAAAAGACAACAACATAAATTCAGCTTGCAGAAATCCCTTGGGACAAATCAAGCATGCACCAAAGTTACGAAATAACATGCTCGATAAACAATTCTAGAATAAATTGACATATCTTCTACGACAAATATAAATTTCCTCATTTCCATCCGGTTTTTTTTATAAAAAAAGTAAAAATAAAAACTTCTAGAATCATCCATCACGTGATGTGCCACATAACCGAGATCGTCATTTGGACATCCGTATGTCACAGGACACGAAAAATGTTTGTATTTTTTGTGGATTATTACTTAGGCCCGATGCTGCATGCAGTTATGTGTCTGCTGTTAGAAAGAATAAAAAGGTTAGGTTAAAAAGGGTGGGCGTTGAGTTGCTTATTTGATGGATGTCTTAATCTATGGCATAGGACATTGGCCCTTTGTCTCAATTTGGTATACCTTTATACCTGGTCTATAATCTATTTCTGTTGTATTTGTTTTCTGAAAGGAATGAAGTGAATTAGATGTTTCACAATATAGTAAATTTAGTAATATTTATATAGTTGTTATTATTATATACAAACTGCTTTCATTCATATTTCGAAATAAATTGACTTTTATTGAAACTATGATTTATATATATATATATATATATATATATATATAGCGTATAATTTTATTTTGGAATTTCTTTGGAATTACCGAAATTGAAACACAGAGTTTTGTTTTTCACACCTATATTTCAATTCTCACTCTCTATTAGTTCATACATTCCTTATATATATAAATATATATCTTGTTGAAATTTCAAATCGTTAATTAAATACCTTCTATTCATCCATTCAAGTTCAAATACATATTTTAAACTTGTATTAGATGACACGTCATGTTAATACAGCTTTTTGAAATGTTAATTCATTAGTTAAATTAAAATAAATTAAATGGTTATCAACAAAAATAATAGTCTAACTGCATATATAGAAAGAAAAAATTTTCTTTGAGCCTCTGTAGTGCAATGAATAGCACATTGGACTAATCCAAAAGTCGTGGGTTCGAATTCCACTTAGGATGGCCTAATTTCTGAAAAAGTGTCTTCTTTTTTACTATACTATTCTATTACAATAATTAAATTTTATTAATGAATAAATAGTACCAAAAATACACAAAAAAAAGTCCAATACCATATATAGAAGAAAATCGATTTCTATTTTGTCTCTTAATAATGTGATTCTGCCATATGTACATGCATATTTATATTGAGTGTAAAACTATTTAATAAAAAGTAACTTAAAAATATTTCTTTGTTGACCTAAGAAGGAATTCACTTAATTTTTTTTATATTACTTAAAAAAAATATCGCAATTTGAATGTAACGCAACATAATGACGAGCACACTATAGATAACATACAAAGAATCTCTCTCTCGAAATTTGAAGACATTTATGAAATCTTGGTTGATGATAATAAAATGTATCATTAAGTAAATTATATACTAACAGTAATTTTGAGATGGAATTACACTTGAAGACGGAACTTTCTTCTATGTTGTCTCCATCTTTATTGTCAATAATTGACGCTACCATTTGGTGTGGTGCGGTAGTTAGAAGAAGGGAGTGCCAGCTTAGGTGTCATCCTCGTCACTTGACCACGGTTCAAAATTGCGAGGTCCGTTGCCAATAGCTGAACAGTACGACGTTAATATTCACTCACTCATTCACTTGACACTACCATCTGGTTTTTTTCTATGTTGGCGGTCAATGGCAACAAAATAATGTACTAATCAGTGAATATTCGAGTGGTTCAAAAAGTAATTTAGAAAAAAGAAATTGTATGCCTCCACGTCTTTGAAAATAAGAAAATTTGGACAAATCATTGACGTTTATGAGTTTTGATCGATCACAGTGTTTTTAGAAATCAGTTAGAAGGGAAGGTACTCCTTAACCTTTACAGGACAGGCTTGGTCCATCCTGTAAAGATTGAAAGCTACGTTGAGAATGAAACATGTGAAATCTTATGTGTCTTTATTCAGATTAAAATTAAGTAATATAAAAAAATGAAACTTAATTCCTATACTTAGGCAGCCAAAGAAAAATTTTATTTTAGCTACTTTATATTAAATAATTACAATTAATATGAATATGTATATACATATGACCAAATCACAATATTAAAGTGACAAAATAGAAAGAGACTTTCCTTGAAATTTTCCATTATCATTTATACATATGGTGCTAGGCTGTTATTTTGTCTGTTACTTTTTTCGTTAATTAAAATTAGTAAATCCAATAATATAGCATAGTTAAAAGAAATCAAATTCCCGAAAGTTAGGCCTTCCCAGATGGGATTTGAAACCATGACTCTTGAAGTCTTACGCGCTATCTATTGCGCTACAGCGACACAACAAGCGATTCTCCTTTTTATATATGATCTTTGATGATTGTTTTTGTTTGTTATTATTCATGTATTAATTAAATTGAATCAATGAATTAATATTTGAAAAAAACACTTCAAGTTTCATCTCCTACAAGTTTAAAAAATGTATTTGATCTTGAGTAGATGAATAAAAAGTATTTTATTAACGATTGAAATTTTGATCAAGATATATATATATATATACATAAATAATTAAATTTACGGAGAGTGCGAACTAATAGTATGAATTGAAAAAACAATCCAAGTTTAATAACCAGTCACTTTTAATATAAATTAATACGATGTTTAATTTATTTTCTATCATTCCGTAGTTTAAAAAAACCAATTGTGAACTCTGTATCGTCGTCTCTTAGATGCTGTTTGTTATCCCTCTTATCATATTTCACGCCGTAAGATGAGAAGTCGCACCATATAGCCTTCGATTCCAAGCGAACTATAGTTGGTAAACATTTCTACGGCTGTACATTTTTCCATCGACTCAAACATGCGTCCGTTTTACAAATGTATGGGAAGGAGTGTCGGCTGTTGTAAGGAGAAAATGTCAAGGATTGTGTATACCCAGTGCCGAAGTGACAGGTCTATTTATAGAATCTTCATATTCTTTTGATGTATGGTGATAAGAGAATCACAGTCCATACAGGCTTTTGTCCTCAAGGAACCAATGGTTGTTGCTACCAAGACTGAGGGTACCAGGTATGCTATTGCAGTGGTAAGGGGCAGCGCTGCTGAGGTCATTGTTAAAAACCGGATCACTCCTGTGAAAGCCTGCGTTGAGACGACGTTGGTATGTTCGTAGGTGTGAACCTTAATGGGACGCTTTATGTGTGAAAGAGTCCAAGAGAGTCAATTGGAGAGAGAGACCGTTGAAGTATGCTGGGGCGTCGTAAAGTGTTAAAGCATCTTCAGAGTTTGTGAAGTTTCTTAGCATATCGAGAGTCTCTGGGTTTCCCCTTCTGGTGGAAATGCGGAATTTGAATGTGGAATACCCCACGCCCACAAAAGTAACTCATGAGGCAGAATCATTTGTGTTTTGACATAGACAGGATTATTATTAGGGTATTGGCCCTTGTCCCCTTTCTGCGGTGGACTTTAAAGCCGTAGATTGGTGTGGGAACTGCATCGGTCACCTCTCTGTCGGCAGGATAACGGGAGGTGAAAGGTTTACTTGCCTTAGAACATAAGCGTAGGATATTTCCCCACTCGAAACTCCACGACCGTTAAGATGTCACTAGTTCCTTAACAGGAAATGGGTTCTTAGGTGGAGTCCACCGCAAGTGTATACCCGTGTTCCTTCCAATCAGAAATTGTAGGAGGCGTGAGAGAGACCCATTCAGGGGGTTTAAAGAGAGATTGGATGGTGACCGAGAGATGAGAGATGAGACAGTTTAGCGATATGAGAGGATCGAGATCGGCAATAGGAATGATTAGGAAGACAATGGTAAGATAAGCGATAGGAAATCAGTTAGTTGTCGATACCCAGTATATGATAACAAGACGTGCGAAATTGATATCTTATAGATACAATAGAGTATGTGTCAATCTGCGACAAATATTTGTAAATAAAAAGTAATATACTAAAGCAGTATGGTATCTCGCTACCCAGAAACTAAATAAACTTGGGACCAATATTTAACGAATATTTTTAAAATATAACTTTTTGATTGTTTCTTTTTCTTTTCTTTTTATTTACGTTCAGGCTCAAATATTTCACTCCAAAATATTATAATAATTGTCCATTAAAAATTAGTGTCCAAGCTCATTACTTAACATTAAGAGTATATATGGAATGAAATTATTAAAAGAAAACTAAAATACTTTTATTGAATAAAAAAAATTGTAAAATGTGTGTTCCATATGAAAAACGACAAAAACTAAACATTCAATGGTAAAATATTCTTTTGATTTCCTTAAGGAATTCCTTTTATACATGAATAAATTAAATTAAATATAATAAAAATTTTACGTTTGATGTGTTAGGTAATATTTCCTCACTACGGTTTTTTATACACTTAATGTGATATTCGAAGAGCCTTTGATCGTATACAGAAACAAAATATAGTTGACTGAAAATATTTATTCGGAGAATAATATAAAAATCTTTCAATATTTTTTCTAAAGATAAGAACTACTGAAATTATAATATTTGCCATATTGCGAAATTAATTTTTGTATTCCTGTATAGTATAAATCTGTCAATTGGAATTGGAATAAGCTTCTGGGAATTAATTACTGTTAAATTGCTGATCGAAGAAAAATTTCGTCGATCTCGCAGGGATTTCTATCTTTCTTATAAAAAAAAAAGATAGAAATCCCTGCGAATCGTTCAAAATGCCCCATGCCCCTTTGTCACACACACACAATGTAAAGCTTCATTTTAAATATAAATAAATAAATGATTTCGGAAATGTTTTCTTAATTCCTACTATAAGATCACAATCTCTATATATTTATTTATTTATAAATTTGTTTATTAATCTTGTGTGTGTGTGGTGGAATTTTCAATCGTTAATAAAACACATTTTAAAGCGTTCAATTGAGCTGAAATTTTATATACATGGATATTTTGGATGACAATACCATAATTTAATTATAATTAATAAAAATTAATTGAATAAAAAACTAATTATTTAAAGAATTACAAATACAGCCATGTTGGCATCCTTTTTGGCGACTTAGCGACCCTTTTGGCGACTTGTCTCAAAACTTGAAAATATTTTTTTCTCACTTTTTAAAGTATTCAATTCAACTGAAATTTTATATACACAATTGTTTTGGATGACAATACGATACTTTAATGATAATTAATAAAAATTAATTACCACCTAATGTTGTTATTCTGTCATATGCACATACATATTTATATTAATTGTAACTATTGTTGATCTAAGTAGGTATTCATTTAGTTTAGTTTTTATATTAATTGTGTGTGTATGTGTGTGTGTGTTTTAAATATAAATTTACTAAATGATTATGGATTTTTTTTTAAAATACATTTTAATAGACGAAACGATTTCAATTCCATCTAATCTTCAGAAAAAGTATAATGCAATTTAATTTAGATTTTTTTAGTTTGTATCAAGCTAAATTTAATCTTTTATCACCGTTTTAATTTCCTACACGAAAGTCAAATCTTCTAATTTTAAGGAAGTTTTAAGTGCCACATGAAGGGAATCTGAATTAATACCTTACTGTTCCCATTCAAAATTAATGGCTTATAAACATTTTATGGCCATTTGATGCTAAATTTTTAAGGTTTCGTAATACTATTCGATAGCTTTAATGCAATTTAGTTTCAAAATTCCTTTACTGGAATACGATTTTATGGACCCGATTAAAATGGTTTTTGAAGGATTAGTCTCGAAAATAATTTACCGACATTTATTGCATTTAAATTTGTGTGCATCATCTAAAAGATATGTAGTAAAGTTTCGACCAACTGATGAATGGCAAAAGATAAACAGACATTTTAACAAATCACATTAAAAGACTTATAAGTATTCATTCCAAAATATTCACCTAGTTGAGAAAATTTCCGAATGAAGATACAATACTATTCAATTGACAGAAATCGGTCAAAAAATCAAATCTAATTATTTTAGCCTAAAGTTTTCTTTATATATATTTTTTAGCCTTACAAAGTTTGAAAGCTCTTAACTTAAAAAAAGCAGAATTATGATAGCTTTTATATTGGCTTTTATTCACATTTCTATGGCAAATTAAAACTTTAAACGGAATTATCTCAGAATGATAAAGTAACAAATTTGTCTTCATTTAAAATGCTAAGGCTTTTTTCTCTTGTGCCTAATGCTTTGATTTTTTTGCCTATTACTAATAGTACATGTAACAAAAGTTGATATGTATTTTTGAATCAAAGCAATACTTATTTTTTAAAAAATAATTGAGCTTAGAATTTATACATTTTTTAAGGAACTTTCAATGGGCATTCATAAAAAGAAGTATTGTACGAATACCAATCACAATATGTTATCGCAAAACCCATACCAACATTTTTTATACATGGTTTGATGTACTTGTAAATCAAATTTCATGCGTGTACGTAAATTTTTGTAGGGGTGGAGTAGGATTTTAAAATTACTTCACAATTTTTAAGTTTTTTTCTTAAAAAAATTAAATGGTTAGCTTTTTATAAAATTTTAAGCATAAAATCTGTTTTACATAGTATACGCACATAGGAGGCAACCAAAAAATTTTTAAAAATCCTTAAATCAAAAATTTAATGTAAACCGTACCATGTCGCCTTAAAATAATTTATAGATGCCAAATGTGGTACACTTTGGTTTGTATTTTATCTGGTCATCCCTTATAAAGATGCATGCACGAACGGTTCAATTTTCTACCTTCAACGACATGTGTCTGAACATTGAACAAACTATCTTAAACCACTCGATGGTCTCAAGCGGTAAAGAAATAAAATACAGGTTGTTAGTCTTATTTCTGCTTGTGAAATTCCAGCACGCTCTGGTATTTGACAAATGTTTTCTGGTGGTTTGCTGTTTGTTCCTACTTTTTTCTTGGAAATTTGGAAATCTATTTTGAAAATCACCAGCCAGAATAGCCTATATCAGTCTCTCTCAAAGTTTCAGTACTCGCGACCCAATATTCAATCAAAATTTTTATCGTGCCCCCCTCATACAATAACAATGCATTGAGTTCAATAATACTATACTTTGATGCTAAAAATAGGGTACGACTTTAATCTCTTAAGTGCCACCGGCGTATATAAACGTTTTTCTCAGCTAATGCATTAATTTCCCCTGACGTATATATACGTCTATCCGAACTACGATATTTTCTGTGCACTGTTATCCATAAAATTATTCCGAAGGTTTTGGAATGTAATAAAAGGACCTTGACAATGTATACGAAGGATTCACTTTCTTCAGATTATGTGCTTCTTTATCCTTGCCCCCAGTATAAGCGCGAAAACGTGTGGGAAGCGGTGTGACGTTAATACTGTAAATTTTTTTGTGGCAGTTAAAGAATTTATTATAAACCGTAAAAATTATCAAGATAAGTGTTTTATATATACTTTTTGTATATATTTTTATAAATGACAATCCCATGGGGGGTCACTGGTAATTATTAAACGTTCTTAACTTAGTATTATTAAATTAATTATAAATTATATTGTGTAGCACCGATAAATTTATTAGTGTAATATATCAGTGTAAATGTATACTTTATTTTCTATTATGACAATGCATTTTGTTTGTTTTCTTTCAGTAATTTTTTTCGAATAATCTTCTGTATTCGACTTTTCAATGTGTTCGCGGCCCCCTCGTACAGTTGTCACGCCCCACAGTTTGAGAAACGCTTACCTATATGTCATGATAACGAACACGTTGCCGGCGTTGTCAAGTTGAGAGTTTTATCCTGATGCAATTAAAGACTTTTCGTGAAGAGGTGTTCATGCACGTTAACTCGAAAGCAGTCGCGCACTCTTACTAACTTAAGTGGTCGCGCGGGAGGATTGTGTCCCCCCAATCCATTTTATGTAACTGTTTTTACTGTACATGATTAAAATCGTTATTCCAGTGAATAATTTAATTCAAATAAAGTATACTTACCTACTACTGTTAAGGACTTTTGAATTTTTCTTTTATAATTTTGGGAAAAAATCCAACCAAACTGAACTATTGTTGTTTTTTCTAATGCCATCTGTCTGACGAAGTCAGGTCGAGGCCCACGAAATTCATTATGACAAAGAGCTAGATGTACGCCTGTCGTTGGCCTTAACCTTGAGCACCATACAGGTGACAGTACGATTTAGCTCTAATTTTGAGGGAGAACACCCTCGGGGAGGTTCAGGGGTCTCCCACATCTCATCCCCTCAAAACTGAACTAAAATGTTTCAAATGTGCGTGAATTTCTTAATGAACACAAATCACAGGCACTTTTTGCTAAAATTACAGGTATATTTGCACGCAAAACTGTTCTTTTTTGTTCAAGTTATTGCAGTTTTATTATGCTTTGACAAAAAAATAGCATGTTAAACTTTTTCTTGTTTGTGTTTTTGACAGGGTACAGTTTGTCTTGTGGTGCTCTCGTGGCTTCATTTTATTTCTTTTCTTGCTAGGGTTTTTACGTATGATTTGGAAATCTTACTTTCAACTCAAACGTTTCATGTTCATCATTTTTCTCAAATTTATTTTCCCTATCAGGATTAGTATCCATTATTTCATCAGGTTCTTCCCTTTCTCGATAAGTTTAAATTTCATCCAACGAAGATGGCAATTGCACATTTCTTTTTTTAATGTTCTCTTTATTTACATTTATAAACTATTATGAATCATACGTAGTGGTGCACACAAGAATTTTTCAAAGGGGGTTCCGGGGTCGGAAGTTCACCATTTTTGTATGATGCTCCTTTTGATTTTGTCAATTTTCGGGAACAATACACAGTAAAAACTAATTCTTGAATATATATTTAGCATTAATTAATAAAATTAATCATTACTAATAAAAACTTAATTACATTTTACGTACTATATACTTAGAATTATAATCAATCGGGAAAAAAATCAAGGGCTTTTGGGGGGGGCCGAACCCCCAGGACCCCCCTTTGTGTGCGCCACTGGTCAAACGACACAGCAATCAAACCATTAAGTCGTTCACAGGGGGGAAATGTACCTTGCTGATAGAAAATATTTTGTAACAAAAGAGGTCTCACGGGGAGCTCAGTTACCTCAAGTACCTTAAAACTGTTTTAAAAAAACACGTTTGCCACTCCCAAAAAAGAGGAAGATATATGACAAATTCATTTTAGTTTCTATGAAGATTTTCATATAGGAGGATACTGACAAGGTAATTGGTAACAAATGAACATATTTTCCAGAATTAGGGATTTCATGAGACTGGGGTGACTCTGTGCCCCACGTGACCTCTCCCGGGTTAAATATGCCGGGGTTATAATTTCTCATTTCGTAAATTGGCGTAGTGTGGAAAGTTGGGAAGGGGTTCCAGTTCAGGTATCGTGTTCATTGCTTGCCCGTGGATAAGATTGCAATGCCGTAATTTACATGTTAATAAACGCAAAAATCACTTCTTCAATCACTCAGATGAGAGGAAAATCTGTATTGATTTACAAAACCTGGCAATACCATATGTGTACTTTTTATCTTTCTTAATGAAATCACATACTATGTTTACATCAGTCATATGTTTAAAAAAATGAAGAAAACGATAAACATTAAAATTCCCAATCATCAATGAAGCCAAGCAGGTGAGAATTAAAAGGCAAAATAACAAGATGCGCACACGCTTCAAAAATATTTCTAAAAAATGTCAGCACATAGAATTTTGCAAAATTTAAGTTTAATATAGAGAGAATTTCTCTTAAGAAGTTTTACATTAGGAATATGTAGCTAAATGAAAAAAAAAGTGACTTACCGTAAAATCCGGCGTATAGCGTGCACCCATACTTTCAAGCTGCATTTTTTAATTTTTAGGTATGTTCGCCGAATTTTACGAAAGAACAAGAAATGGGCGTGTACAATGCTGGTATATTCTTAAGACATTTATTCGAGATAGTATCCCAGGATTTTGAAAAATGGTTTATTTTTTAGAATCAAGATCCTTTAATTTCTTTAGGGATGTGGTTTCTGTCAAACAAATAACAGTCATATCTATGTAGAAGTCTAATTTTCCTTATGCTGATATCTTTTTTTTTATTTTTGAAACTAACATTTTTTTTATACCCGGCGTATAACGCGCACCCCCTAAATTTCAACCTCATTTTTTGTGTTAAAAGTGCGTGTTATACGCTGGATTTCACGGTAATTTAATTTTTTTTGTTAACGTCCCCCTTTGAACCTCCGAGCGGGCTGATGACGACGTCTAACGCAATTTTTAATCCCGGTCGATTCGTAAGGGCGATCATGACCTCTTCAAACCACCACACTGCACCAAATGATAAAAAGAAGAGATAAAAATTATAGATACAGTGCGTAGAAAAATATAGATACGTATTACAAGTGCAATTTTAATGTATGACATTTCTGAAAAATGTATTCAATTTCACCTGCTGAAGGATGGAATATTCCCTAAAGTCCTAATGTACGGCTATATATATTCTTGTCAACAGAATAAATAAATAGGATATTTCTCATAAAAGCACTCATTTTACAATATCTAGAGAAAAACGTAAATAACGCCTTAAGATACATAATAATATACCCCATATCTTGTAAGAGTAAGAAATGGTGGCAAGAATATCAAAGGAACTCTAGTAAGATATTTATAATTTATACAGAGTTATACTTTATTCATAACTCCATACTTTGTTTTGCTTGTCCGAATAAATAGTTATCAAAATAGAAATTCTGAATCTTCTTCTAAAGTTCTTGATACTTTTGCCCATAATTAATTACGTACACGTATAGACTGTTCATTGAAGTTACTTATTCTAAATAACAAAAAAACAACGTAATTTTCTCAGTCTATTCTACTGCTCTTTAAGAACCATATTTGTCTCACTAAAACTTAAACCACTGAAATTTAAATCATTAATATATTCAAAATTGAAATGAGAAATAAAGTGTTTTTTGTCCTTGTAGATATGGATTGTATTAAAAGTATGTTTATCCTCATGACTTCTTCATATTCAGTAAACTTCAACATCTACGCATTGCACTGTAATTTATATTCTTTCATTTTATTTAAAAACCTGTAGTAGAAAGGTTAAAAACTTGCCCAGTTGATTTCTCGTTTTTCTTCTTAATGTCTCTTTCGAAACTGCAATATGGTTATTCGCGAGCGACCCCATAGTTTGAATCACTATAAAAAAACAAGGACGTCACGTAATCTATTACCTTATTCTCCGAACTTTGATCCAATGCCAATGTGTGGACGTTGAGGAGTGACAGATTTAACAAGCTTCATACCCTGTATACAGCAATATAAATTTGTCTAAGTAAAAGAATAATGTGCTAACGTGCATGAAATAACTATATTTAACTATTAGATGTACTACTAAAATTGTTACGCGTATTAATATTAATTTAAAACTATTAATTAATCTATTTTTGAATATGGTATGCAGTTGACAGAATTTAAATACACTGTTTTATGTATGTTATATGAGAAACATTTCTTTAATATGTTTTGCGTCATTTATTTAAGATGCTTCTATATATAAACTAAGTATTCAAATACATTTTTGCAACATAATTGAATCTTAGTTCCATCTTTAGTATTTCTGAATCTAATTTTTGTAAAGTCTTCAGATACCAGGGAAAATAATTCATGAGATTCAGTTGCCAAATATCTAAGATATTTAAATTTAAGAAAGTTATTCATGAATGTCTTTCATTCTGAGTTATGCAACTACATTTTATACAAGAAGATACAACTATTCAGATGCTACATTACAACACTAGTGAGATAGTTTTGGAATTAATATGCAATCAATTTAGGAACAATAAATACATTTAAATAACAAGTGATTTTAGAAATTTAGTTTGTTGCATACAAGTCTGCAAGATTAAGATACAGCTGGCCATTCAGGTTGTACTTTTATCCAGTGATGAATTTAGTAAAAAGGATCTCTTGTGGTACAAAATGCGTTATATTAACACCAAAATGTCCGGAATTTTGATAACTCTTAAATGTCCACCATTTTAGTTTCGACACCGCGATATAAAATAAATAAAGTAATTGTTTTAACTAAATGATTACTGTACTACTCTTCAGTAAGACTTCTCATTACTATTTCATGTAATTGTCATATACAATAATCCTTTACATAATGAAAGACTGATGTTGATATTATGTTCCTCGAAACTTGTTGGACCTCTGCTTTGTGACAAAACATTTCCAGTTGCAAATCTGTCAATAGTATTACTGTTATGCGGAATACATTCTGTGCTATCCCTAGCGACATATTTATCAGTTTTTACTGGAATATTATCAATTTCATCTGCATTTTTTCCAGATTCTTCGCAGTCTCATTCATTCAATCTTAAGTCTTCATCATAATCTAAATTAGAGCCAAGTCATTCTCAGAAAGACACATTAGCAATTTCATCTGGCCTTAGACCTTTTGTAAAAGCCATTGTTTTAGTGTGTCTGCTCTGCACTAAGCTTGAGAAAATTGAATGATCTTTTATTTCATGAGCAGATAAGCAAATATTATATAACGAAACACCTAGACATTCCAATTTTAGTATAATTGATTCATTTCTACGGTGAACTCAATAACGCTACATTCAATGTCAAAAAAATGTTTGATAGGACTTTGAGAAGTTTTTTTTTACTATTAGTACATACTTAATGAGCTATATTTTTTTGAAGACAGCTTTTTATAACGATAAATTCCCTTAGGGTAAAATTGACACCAGCGGACTTTCTTGGTGTATTTAGTTGTAAAACCACACCTAATTTAACTAGAACCACAAGACTTTCTCTGTGTAATTACCAGAAAAAAACGATTAAAAATTACAATAAATTTTCAATTTCCCTTCAAAAATGCAGAAAAGAGAACAAAGTAAACAGGCTCCGTTGTTCAATTGACACCAGCCGACGCTTAAGTGTTAAGAGTTTCGAGTATACCGCTATGGTAGCTGCCGTGGCCTAGTAATGACGGACATAAACTGGGGTTGGCATGTCATGAGTTCAAGTCCTAGTGCCACTACTGAGTAGAAAAACTGATGCTCGCGCGCGCGCGTTAAATCTGTTGTGGCTCAAATTCATCACGTTGCTGTGCTGTTGAGATAGGAGAGGGGAGTGCCAGCTTATGTTTCGTCATCGTCACGTGATCATGCTTCAGATTTACGAGCACCTTCACCAATAACCCACGCGTTGCTTTATGGGGCGAAGTTAAAGTTGGAGTTAACTTACTCCAAAACTTTATGCTTAGAAAAAATATCTTAAGGTATCCGAACGCGTTCGAAGTACTTTTTTTTGACAAAAACATACTACAACGTTATAAATGCCTTTCTAGGATTCACTAGGATTAAAGGGGAAATTTAAGCAATATTTTTGAAACATTTCAAAGCAATTTGAGAATAAAAGTAATAAACTTATATCAGTAAAAATATTACTAAAACTAATTAAATGCATTTATCTAAAGAAAGTACTAAAATTTTAATGTTTTATTAAAATTTTACAGTCTTAGAGCTGATCGAGTAAATGTTATCAGAAAGGGGACATTCTTTATTAGACCAGTATTTAATTAATAGGCCACATCTCAAAAAATATTCATACAATAAGAAATATTTTAATACATTCTCTAGAACATAATATAAATATCAGGTTTAAAAGGCTTCATAAAAATACATTTTTATTGTTTTGAGTTATCAGACTCGGAATGATAGATTCTGAACAATTTAAATGCCCGCTTCTGGTAAATCAAATGCCCACTTCCGGATTTTCTAATTTCATAACATTGATTGTAACTTGGCCTCTTGGTAACATAGGAATAAAACAAATTATGTCCTGTAAAGCCAAAAGATAGCTCTGTTCAGTAAAATAAAACCCCAAAAATATGTGTTTGACCGAATTTAGTCATTTCAAGCTGTTCGGATACCTTAAAAAGTAAACTAAGTTTATACTTAAAACATATTCTTTTAAAATTTAGTCCTTTAAATACTGTTCGTATGTAAAGTAGAATAGGCTCTTTAAAATTGAGGGTCAACGGACAAATGGAAATGGGTCAGTCCCAAAGCTGATAGTGCTAGACTGAATAAATTTTTTCACTGTGTGGTTTCACGACTTTGTAATCAATTAAATCTGGAAATTTAATTTCATGAATATCTGTTACAGGTTACTCATGCGTTTCAACAAATCTCTATCGACACTTTGAAATTCTTTGGTTGAAAAGAGAACAAAAACAGTACTGTACTTCAATTCCTTTTATCTTATTTTGAGGCTTGGAAAAATAATTTGTGCCACATCAATCCAAAGAAGAAGTGTCGATGAAAATTCATATAAAAGGAGACAAATTAAGTGTGCTTCATTAAACCAAGTACAAAGAAGAATGTGATTAAATTAGCTGTAAAGTATATCAATTGAGCAAGACATGGTTCTGGTTTCTACTTTTTGCAGGTAAGTCTATATTTTCTTTGATTTATTAAACTTTTTGACTTAAAGAGAATAAAAAACGATCATTATGAATCCGAAACATTGCTAAAAGATACGCTTGCAATGAAATTGAAATATCTTTGGATATCCATACAAAGTGACATTAATCCGAAGAATACTTAGGAAATCAAGGTGCAATTGTTAATCAATATGTGAGTCTTTATGTTTTTGCTGCTGGAGATAAGTTTATTCCGATGTACATTAAATATTGACTACGTTTAAGTATTCTTATAGACAGATACTTGCTTTATCGAATCATTAGAACAAAAAATAAATAATCCTTTTCACTCTTGACTTAAAACTTATAAAATTAGAACAATTGTAATTGAAGTGTCTCAGCACAATATCTTCCCCCTCTAAAGAATGCACGTGAATTGCAACAGGGGTTTGCACAATTTATTGTCTCGCATATTGGTTAATTATCCTAACACTTAATATTATCAATAGAAATCCAATTCAAACATTCATTATGGCTAGAAGGGTTCATATTCCTTGTTAAATTTCTACTTTTTTATTACTTTAAATTTATTCAAATCAGAATTTTGGACAAAGAGTTTACTTTTTAAAAGTTGTTACTATTTAAATCTTTAGTGGGCTATTGTTTCCTAAAAGTATTGCAAAAATATTTTTGGAATTCCGATTTGTTTATAAAAAAAGTTTCATTTCGTTCAGCTAGTTTAATAAAACTAATTTGATATTTAGTTCCATTTTTTTAGTAGAAAATATGTTTCTCATCACTGGATATTTTATGTTTTGCCTTTTTTTATAGCGTATTACATGGTTTTTATAAAGTACAATTTGCTAATACTAAAATCCACAACAGAAATTATGAGTTACAAAAATTTTGTATTCAAAAATGTAATAATTTATTCAGATTATATTTCATGAAACTTTAGAAAACAGGAATCAACTCTCAGTGCGACATAACTGTACTATCGTATCTTGTTCCCCATTTATGTACTTTAGATGACCCCAAACGTAAAGTTTAAATGTTTTTTGTAAAGGTTTCGCATATGATCCCCAACTTTAGTCAATTGTATGTTTGCTAAAACTATTTTCTTGCCACCGAAGAATTTTACAGATAGTCCTTTGCATTTACGACTTAAAATTCCAGAAATCAGTTATCGTACTAGACAAAGGGCAAAAAGGGCACAAACCATGGGTGAAAAAAGGCTTCCTCTGACATTTAAAAATTAATGAAGCTGGTGGGAAGTATATTTTCTACGACCTTATGAATAGTTAACATATAAAGCTTAACAAAAACATTAAATACAATGTACTATAAATAAATATATAAATTTTATTTTCTTTAAATTAACTCCAACGTTTTCAAAACTAGCTCTGAAAACAACTTGTTCTTCAACTCTTGGGAAACTACATATTTAATGTGAACATTGTGTTTCTGCTTCCCACTAAATAATTTTGCATTGATATTTACCTTTAATATTCCGAAATCATTATACAAGAAAAAACTGAAGAAAACGTTATTTGGGACAATCAATACACAAAATCAGATCTCTCTTTTCTGACAAAGGCATTTTTTCCAGCCATTTCATAAAGACTATCTTGTGATCATTTTCTTACAAAGTGTAAAATAATGCTTTTCCTTACTAGTCATCGTAATTTTAAAGTGTACCTCAATAGATTTAACCCGTGTTTTTTCCAAAATTTGTGACTGTAATGTTGCTGGAGAGCAAAGTGTGGAGCATTTTATTCTTTTTTGTTCAAAATTTAAGAAAGAAAGAAAGTGCCTGAAAGTGAAACTGATTGCTCTTAAAATAAATTGACCTAATTTTTTCAACTTGTTTCAAATAAAGTTTCGTTCATTTTATTTTGTATCTTCTTTTAATTTTATAATTTTTAGTAAATTTTTCATTTCTCTATTTTCGTAACTTCTATGTAATGGTTTTGTTTCGTAATTTTCTTTCTAATGCATTATTTGGCTTTGTAACTTATTTGTTTTTGTTTTTTTTTTATTATTTCTTAGCTTTTGTTTTAATATTTACTTTTTATTTTATCTATCTTATTTTTTTACTTACTTCTGTAAGCCCTGCGTGATGCTTGTGGTGTGCGGGAATTATTTTATCTGTGTCTTCAATTAAAGAATAATAATTTACTTTCACACACACACACACGATAGGTACTGAAAGTATACTCGTATTTCTGTCTATGAATGATGCCATTTCGAAATTACAGAAATCATATCCAGCTCAAAATGGCTACTGCTGATATTCGATTCCTTTTTTAAATTGATTGAAATGTGAACCTAATTTCAGGAATTTCCTTTGCTTTTTCCATTAAGTGTTTGTTTTATTTTCCGCATCATATTAAGACAAGTCCATTTCTAATATGAGAAGACTTTTTTCAAATGTATACACTGAGAAATTTATACTTTTTGAAAACTACTTATCATAGTGACATGTAATTGCTCTCTATTTAACAGAGCGATATTTCTTATGTGTTGAAATTTATTCGTAATGATATTTAAAACAATACTACAATTTTCATTTCTTATGTTACTTTCCTTAACGTGTTATTGCTTTTTAACGGTACTAAAACTATCAAATAATTTTATTATATATAGAAAATTCGAAAAACTTTGAAACCATTTAAAAGTATTTTTATAATATTGCATCATTGTTTACACATAATCATAGCACATCTGAACTGTAACATTAACCAAGGCAACTAGATTGTTTAATAAATGACTTCCAGCCAAAATATGCTTAGTTCATTTCAGCTACTTTTCAAGACGTATGCCTCGTTTTTTTCCTCCTAATGGGTTGCATATTGACAAATAAGCCTTTGCATACAAGGCAAGTCCCCAAATGAGAGAGCCATTTTCATTGTGGCACCATTTGATGGCGGCCCTCGCTACTAAACTTCAAAGCTTGAATTAATTTTAAGTATGTCTTCGGTAAACGTACGAGAGCTTGAACTAAACGTGAAGCACATTTTCAGACAGAAAAATGCCTCAATTTCCATAGAAATTTGCAATATCTTAGTTCATACGCCTGTTAACAATATAGCGTTTTTAAAAATATTCCATGAATATTTTCTTTTTCGTTTAAATACGTGAAGGTGTAGCCCATTTAACATTACGAGATAGGAGGAAAAACACGAAACACATTTTATACCAGAAAAATGAATCAACTCGGTTAAAAGTAGGAAGTATGATAAAAAATACTGCTCTTTAAAGGATAGTGTGAAGCCAGAATATCATATGTAATTTTTCATTTCTTTTATATTTGAAAAAATGTTCCAAATTTGGGTCCTATTCTTTAAGATTAACCGAAAACAGCCTTAAATCAAGCTCTCGTCAAAGGCTGAATATTTGTGTGATGCAATTTTGCCGGGAGTACCAAAGCTAAATTTATATTCAAAGGAAACTTTACATGTCACTCGATTATATAACATGCCTAAGATTTTCGCATCCAAAAAAAAATCTATCAACTCCACTCGGGATCGAGCCCGCAATCTTGAGCTTACGAAGCAAGCACGTCCTCTCTAAGACACAGAGTCAATTAGTGGCGTAATGAAGAAAGAGTATTAGGGATTCTTGTAAAGTCAGGTTTTGGGCCTCAAACCGGATCTTACAAAGGATTGCAAAATCATAACATAACATAGGTTTTGGGCCCTCTTGAATCCTGTTCCCCCTCCCCCGTGCTGGGGGTTATGAGGGTATACATTACGGGACTGGAGCCGACACCTATGCATAGTACAGCTGATGCATAGTGACTATGTGAATTGCAAATTCCTTACGATAGCATAATATATTTATAGAAATTGGAATGCTAAATTAGAAAACACCACCGTTATTTGCAACCATATCTGATGACTAAAGTTGCTCGGTCAAAAATGTTGTATTCATTATTATGTATCTATTTTATAGATAACAAAATCATTTGAGAAATGACTATATCGAACAAACTAAACTGTATTTCATTAAGGAACAAAAAAATATCTTTCAAAAATCATTTTAACCACTGCCCTTTATCTTTAATTATTTTAAGAATTCCTTAAAATCTTTTAATATTTAATTTAAAAAATATTAAATTTATATTTTTTCAAAAGCAGCATACGTCTATTTTTACACAGACATACTATTTCAAAATATTTAAAAAATAAATTAGGCTACCCACATTAAATTTCTAAAATACTGAACGCCTAAACATACTTTTTTTTTAATTTCACATATGTCTGCAACGCATAATGTATCTAATAATTTGTAACACTTTCTCTAGTGCCAAGATGACACATCGATGTAAAATATAACACGCCACAAAGTCTGCTACAAGTTCCAGTCCATTCATTTGTGTGAAGGAAATTCTTACAATTAATTACTGTGGTAGAATCGAGTAGTTTCGTGAAAACACAGCAGTTCAAATGTTTAACGTTTTACTTTTATTGAATATGATGTAGGATTTCGGGAGGTCCCAAAATAACTAATATATTTAAATTTTATATTAAATCTTATTTTACAGTAAGGGAATTAATTAAAAAACGTATTTGCTTGGATAATATGTTTATATATTGATAGATTAGCACGGTAAAAATGGAAGATGGTGCTTTCCTTCAAAATAGAGTTACCATTTTCGGAGAAATCAGAGAATTATACAACAAACTGCAAGTAAGAACTAAAAATTCTCGAATAACAATTTTACAACAATTTTCTCTATCTACATAAAAAAGTTTTCGTGATGCTGTAATAAATTACCACTACTTTTGCAACAGTGTCAACGTTCAAGATAACTCGCCAAGTTGGCAACCCTGTTTTTTTATGTGTTGTATACGTTGAATTGACAACCATGTGCTTCGTTTCATATAATGTCGCCAATACGGTTTGCAATAGTACATTATTGTAAGCTTTCGCAGAAAAATATCGCAACGATTGCCCGGATATTAATCGTTGCGTGAGGGGAAAGGCGTTGCCTCATACAAAGACTTATTTAACAATCAACGGAAATAAATACTTAACTTTCCAGAGAGCTGCAGGTTTCTCAATATCTGGGGACTTTATCGATGAAGTGTTGGACGATGTAACTTCAGTTATGAATTTAACTGAAGAGGAGCGCTTAAAAGCCAATTTTACGAAAAACCCAAATAAATAGAACTACATAATATCTGTAAATTAAAGTTTTATAGTTTGATAATTGAATATAAGAACACTTGTATAATTTGCAAAATTGGTGTTGGGCCACTATCAGGTGGTCATGGAATAACCCCTTTCCCTCCTACCCTTATCATTATTAATGAATAATGTAACATGTTTCCTCAAACCTAAAAAAAATTAGAATAATTTTCTTTGATATAAAATTAACTCATTATACCTATTTAGTCACGATTAATGTTGCCTTGCAGCTACAGTAAAAATATGTTGGAATTAAAGAACAATTTTGTGCTAAGAAATTACAAACTGTGAAAAGACGTGCATGACACAACCCTTTGTAATGACAAAATAATCCCAAATTCATCAAATGATTAACACAAAAATTGTGGAGTATATTAGTCTCCGTTCTTTAACAACATGTCATGAAAATTTTTACTTCTTTATCGAATTCGTATAAAGACGCTTGTATTTTATTCTATACTAAAAATTTTGAAGTAATTGAACTGTTGATTGTCTGTTCCCGGTACATGAAATTCGTCATAAAATTGCTTCTTATACAATTTTAAGACATTAATATGCATCTTATGTAATACATTAATGTAATAAATTATTAATATAATATGCATCTCATGTATGTAATTCTTGATTGTACTTAATTTAAAGTAATATCACTGTTATTTGTAATGAAATACTGTTGAGATTGACATGTTAGCATTATCTTCACTCAAAAGCACTCAATAATAAACAGATTTTTTTCGAAATAAATTAGAAAGCATTTAATTGTAAATTTCTTAGAGATTTAAAAACTTTTTATTAATCCCACTTATTGTAAATTATGTAAATTTTGTAGACGTGAAATATTTTACTCATTTTAGTGATAGAGTTCCCTATAAGGGGGATTTATTTTGTTTTTATGCTTCTTGTACGCATGTTTTAAAACCTTATATTGTAGACAGAAATAAATATTGATGTTGGTTTTTTAAGGAAAGTGTG
This sequence comes from Trichonephila clavipes, assembly GCA_019973935.1. Classification (NCBI taxonomy): domain Eukaryota; kingdom Metazoa; phylum Arthropoda; class Arachnida; order Araneae; family Nephilidae; genus Trichonephila; species Trichonephila clavipes. The sequence continues at coordinate 42,787 of BMAU01020281.1, read as the reverse complement.
CCTCTGAAATAACACCTCGAAAGTGTCTAGTAATAAGTAGAAATTCATTCAACTGTTAAATTAACTTTCAGACTCCGCAAACAGAAATCATGGGGCGGTGTCTATGATTTGCGGGTATGTACTACTGCAGAGTAAGCAACAGGTTGACAGCTTAGGTCTCTCAATATGCATCAACATATTTACTCTATAGGAGGAGAGTGATTCTGTAAAATAACAGGACGTGTATTAATCCCTGCGGTTAAGAAAATTTTAAGGAACTTGAGATTTTTATCTACAGCTGAACAAATTAAGCTCTTCAAATTCATACCTCACGGATCTTATCTGTAGAAAAATTTGAATTATATAATAATATATAACAATACACGAAATATTTGCATTGGTTATGAATTTATGTTTTAAGGTATCCAACTACGTTCGGAACCATGATTTTCAAAAGCGCATAAATGGATAATTTTCATGAACTTTAGTGTCACTTAGATTAGAATATATGCATACAATTGTTTTAAGAACATTTTGACAAAAAAGTTTATTTCGATATAATATTTTGACAAAAAAAATTAACTTAAAATAACTTTTTTCAAATGTTCTCCTTTTGTGAAAAATGCTTCTATTATAATAATATTTCGCCTGTGTATAGCTCAGACCTCTCTATAGAGGGTCAACTAGAATTTTTGATATATATATATCTTAGAAGTGAGTTTATTCATATTTTACGACAACAGAGGAGAGCAATTTTAAGAAAAAAGCCAATAATTATTTCAATAGGTGGTAACTCTGAAAATTATGTGAATTTTTTTCTAAAATTCTAGCTGAGCCTCTGTAGAGAGGTCTGAGCTATATACAGGCAAAATATTATTATAACAGAACCATATTTCACAAAAAAGGATAGCATTTGGGAAAAAGATTATTCTAAGTTAATTTTTATTCAAAGTATTATATTTAAATAAATTGTATTTGTCAAAATGTCCTTAAAACAATTTTATGCATGTATTCTAATCTGAGTGACACTAAATGTCATGAAAATTATTCATTTATACGCTTTTTTAAAATCACGGTTCCCAACATAGTTGGATACTTTAACACACATTTACAGCATATTCATTTAATGAAAAATGAATCTTTATTTATGTAACAAAATGTAATAAACATTTCTCACCCTTATATGAAATAATTCACGTTAATTTTATCTTAAAAACTTTGCATTTTTAATGGTCTTGACCTTCAGACTTTCGCGTAAATAATTAACAGTTAGTTTACCCACCTAACGGGATGTAATAGAACTTTAACACGTCAAAAATTATGTACTCAGGCTGTTTTTTTTTCAGTTTTTCTTTATGTAATAACCTTGTACGATATGTGTCCACCAATCACAAGATCCGTCTACGGAAGTCATGAGTTTAGGAACTTTCGGTCTGTGTCTGTAAAAACAGAGATTCTCTGGAAAATCGTCTACTCCTCGTCCTCGTCATGTAAAACGCGTGCTTGTTTTATCTGTGCCATGTCGCTTCTACTTTGTGTTTGAGTTGTAATTAAGTGTCGTCCATGTTTGTGTTTGCGTGAGTGATTAAGGAATCGATTAGGTTGAAAGAATGATTTTTAGTTGTTTGATGTTAGGTCCATTAGTAAAAAAAAATTTAAATATCGAGAAGAATGAGTAAAATATACCATAAAACTCGAGTCTTTTTTTTATTTGTTTTTATAGCATTTACTTTATCAAACTTATAAAAATACTTTTTTAATTTGTTTCTTGAAAAATGAAATTTTTACAACAATTTGTGCACGGAAAACGGGATACCTCTAAAACAATCCAATCAAAGTCAATGAAATTTATAACATGTACGCGCTGTGGGCTCTTTAGAGTGTAACAAAAGGCATGGTTAAATATGCCATATTTTAAATAATCACAGCACGGAAAGAAAAAAGACGCACTCTACCAAATCTAGCAACAGAAACTTATTAAATTAAAAAAAAAACAATAATCTGAAGAGCACAATAATCGGCTACTTGCACATCTTTATTAAAACAGTATTTAAGACAAATAGAAGGGAAACATTCGTTTTTAAAAAATTGTGATCTTGAATATTTTTAACTGTAACCACACAATAGGTACAATTAAGCCAATCGGTTCGTCAGCTTTTGAGATAAAGCGCGTATTTTAACTGATAATCATCCATCATAATTTTTATGTGAGTAATTGAATTAATGTGTAACCATTAAAGTAAAAATAAACGCATTTGCATATTCTTATGTAAACCTTTGTAAAATTTGATACGCACAAAGAAAAATTATTTTCAAAAAGATTTTGAAATTTTTTGTGACAAGAAAAAGACAAAGTGCATCGTCATTTTTTTCCTGTGATCAAAGTATTAAATAAAAAGTTATTTTTCCCTTTAATATCCCAATTAATGTAATTTAAAAATATATAATATTCAATTTTTTATTGATTTTGCACTGTTACTCATCATATTAGAAACTTAAATTATTTCTAGAAAAAAACAGTTATTGACATAGTTTGTAAAATCATTAAATAATTCTTTCGAATATCTCCAATATTAAACAAAGGTGCTTTCTTATACATAGCTTAAAATTACGGGGTATATCACTAAGAACTCTCGTGTTCTTATACAGATAAAGTTATAAGTGCACAATATTAATAAATATTCACTCGCTCTTAACCTTTTCGTAGCGACGCAACGTACTGATCAACAGAATGGCCACGGTAGCCCAGTGGTCAAGGTAACGGACTCGTGGCCGACGTGCGTGAGTTTGAGCCAAGCACCATGAAAGACCCGCCGTGTAGGGACGTGATGCACGTTAAATCTGTCGAGGGCTCAAACGTCCTCTCGTTAGTGTGGTACGGAAGTGAGGAGAGGGAGACAGGTGCCAGCTAAGGTGTCGTTCTCGTAACTTGACCAGGGTGTGTCTCATATGCATCCACCTATGTTTCCAGCAGCCGGGCGATGCACAGGTAAAACTCATTTCCTATTTGCTCAGCAAGATTACCCTTCTCCGTGAAAAACTGCAACGAACGGTCTACTACTCGATAGGGAGATTCGTGTCTGGTGGATATATGACACACCCGTCGCGAAAGGGTTGATAGCTTAAACAATTTATCAAATTCTCTAAGATAGCAATTGTAAAAATAAACTATTAAATTTGTATTTAATATGTATAAAATGAAAAAGAATCAGTGTTCTCTTTACAATAAAAAGTAATATAAAAAAAATTTAAGTCAATTCCTACTTAGGTCAACAAAGAAAATTTTTATTTTAATTACTTTTAAATTTTATTTTTGTTTGTCACTATTTATTCATTTTTTAATCAAGTTAATCAATTAATATATGAAAAACTGCATTAACATCGTCATCCCCCTACAAGTTTAAAAAATGTATTTGAACTTGAATGGAGGAATAGATAGTATTTTATAAACGATTGAAAATTTGAACATGATATATATGTATATATATATATATATATATATATATATATATATATATATATATATATAAAATAAAAGAAATATGTATTATATATCAAAAACAAGAAATAATAGATAAAGAACATAACAAGAAATAGCGTAATAAAAATATAAAAGCTGAACATGAAGAACAAAATTAAAGAGAAATAAAAAAAAAAAAAAAACTACAAAAAAGAAGAACCTAGCGAGTCAGAAAGCAATTTCGGACTTAGGACCGAATAAGTGGGGTTAAACTAGTTTGAAGGCGCCAACCTTCCCCCTTTGCAACTCGGTAGGAAAACCAAATAAAATAAAATAAACAAAACTTCAGAGTATGGATAACTCAGAGAGCATGATAAAACCACTCACTACTAGTATGTAACAAAATCTCCCAAACTCTTAATGCAGAAAAATCACAAAATAATTACGTAAGAAAAGTAGAAAAATGCTAAAACAATTACATAAGAAAAGTATCTTTCAAAAAATAATTTAACAAAATTTCTTTACATATATATATATATATATATATATATATATATATATATATATATATATATATATATATAGGTAGAGTATGAACTAATAGTAATTGAAAAATGAACTTAAATAAATTATAGTCATTTGCGTATCGAAGAAGTAGTGATACAGGAGCAGTTATTATTTAGATTAAAAAGTGTTGCTTTGAGACATTTTTATGCATTTGCTTACATTTTTCTGTTTAGATTAACTTGTTTTCTTCAGAGAAAAATCATGACTTTCTTCTTCCCTTTGTGAGTCAGTTTTAACATAATTTTCTTATTTGCAGTTTAAATTTATCCAGGAACAGACTTTTTGATTCCAATTTACACGTTAATTGTTCTAATGATTCCAAATTAAGCAAAATGGTAATAATTAAATGGGATTTATTCTTCCAGTGCGTTATTTATGTTTGCATCTTTAATTAATTGTATAGTGAGTTTTATTTAATACAATCGATTATATGAGTTGTAACATTCGTTACCATTCATTTTTACTTGAATGAGAAAATAGAACGATAATAGAGCTATTAATTTAAATCGAACGGTTTTCTATGAAAATAATATCTTACAGAATAACACGGAACTAAATGGGATAAAAATAGCGTATACATCGAAACTTCTTACCATAAATAACATTCATTTAAACTTGATTCGAAATCCCTTAATTACTAGGGTATTCATTAAATGCATTAATGTAATTTATTTCATTTAAGATTTGCTTCTTTTATACAAGAAACAATAATAGCTTTTTTAACCAAGATGAATATATTTGGCAACACTTCAAAGAAAATATATTTACTGTTTGATTTATTCAAAAATTTAGAGGGGTTTTTTTTTCCTTCAGGAATCACGTATTTAATTAGAAATTTTGAAATTCTAGCACACATGATAACAAAAGTTTAGAAAAATATTTCACAGAAAGAATCATAAATGGAAATTTAAATTAATCCAATTTAAGTATAATTAAAACAACACAAGATGTTAGATGGAACATTTTTTTGAAAGCATATCCTTTTCCTTTGTCGGTGTGTTACATGCGGAGACAGAAAATTTAATTTAAGTTAAATTAAAATATAAATATGAGCTTTAATTTTTATTTCGCTGTTGTCAGAAGCCCACGAGGGGCTTTATATACATTTAATTTTATTAAATTATTTTTAAAATTTTAGTTTAGAGAAGGTATTTTTAAATAAAAAGGGTTGAAACTACGTAGTAGGATTCAAAAGCAACTCCATATAAATTTTATAAAAAAATATTACCAATTAAACTTCTGAAACACAACCTCCTTCGAAGTAAGACCTTCAAGTAACAACACACTTTTGCCATGACTTGTAAGAGTAATCGAAACATTGCTGGAATCCATTTTTAGTCTCATGTCCTTTAATTCAACCTGCGATGCACTTTTAACTTCATCTGCGGATTGGTTCGTTTAACATGCCGCGACCACTATGTTGACACAGTCTATGCATCTTAAGATCCTTAGTCAGTATCCATTGGCATCTAGTCAAGGATATCCCAACTGAGTATACTATTGTTTGAATTCTGTTCTTACGTACTCCTGCAGAAACCTTTTTGATGTTTTCAACATTTGCAGGAAGTCTGCGGACGTCCAGAGCGTTTGCCATCTTCGACAATTTCCCTGCCTGCTCTTAAACGTCGATGCCACTCATAGGCTTCTGTTTGGGATAATGTATCAGTGCTGTACACCTGCTTCAAAATTTCGCAAATCTCCATAGCACTTTTTCCCAAACGAACAAAAAAAATAATATCCATTATCCTCTCAACACACACACACAAACGCAATTTCTTTCATTCACCAACGACCAAACACATCAACCTACAAAATACAACGTCTTGATGAACCACCGACCTTGTAATTTGAAACAAGCCTTTTTAGAAAAGACGAAGAAAGCAACAACACAGAAATGGTATTGTAGTCACTCTACTGCAAAAATTTTCTACGTTATTGGCTTAGTCCGGGAACTTTTGAATCCTACTAGTATAATATGTAGATGAATAATAATGTATTTATTACAATTAGATTTGGTTATATAAAAAATTTCTTGAGACTTTTGCAAAGACACAATTACATAGTACTTAATATCACATTAATTTATCTAATTGCAATATCATTCTAATCTGCGTTCCGATATTTGTTTTTAAAAATTCTCTATTACATCCACAAGAAAGATCATTTCTAACTTTTCAGTTATTGTCTTATTAAATCTATAGCTTTGTCACGATGTTACATTGCTAACTGTGTGCAATTTTACGCTCAGTAAGTATGATATGAATTTTAATTCATATGAGGAATGTTAATATGTGTCGGTTTCACTTTTTAATTGCTGAACTCTTGGCGTTTTTGTAGAATACTTAGATTTATCTAGATAGATCGATAAATTTTTAGCTAAATCTTTAAGATCTAAAGCATAGTTCAGTAGTCTTACATAAATATTCTTGATTATCGAAAAAAGCCTTTTAAATGATTCAAAGACGTTCTAAGTACAATCAGTTCAGGTTCACGTGATTATAACAATGATTCATCTTTGTATGTTATGTGAACACATCTCGCAATTTTACACAATGAAAAGGGCTTTGTTTCATTATAAGACGCTCTTTGTCACTTTGAAGGTGAATTTGCCTCTTAATTTACTTCTTCGCAAGATATCAATTTCAGAAATTCATAGATATTTGTGACTGATTTTGCTGTACTGAGTTAGTACATAACAAATTAACAAACTGAGATTTGGATCGATAACAAACCCTGAATTCACTGGATAATCCAGTCTATCTTAAACTGTGAGCCCCTTTGAGGGACGTGGTAACTCTACGAGGGGTGCGCGAGCATATTGAAAAGTCGAATTCAAAAGATTATTTTTAAAAAAAACTATTAATTTACTGAAAGTAAATAAGGAAAAAATACTTTCTGACATAATAAAAAATAAAAGAATTTACACTGATTTATTATACTTATAAATATATCAGATAATTAATTTAACAATATTAAGTTAAGAACAAGTTTAATAGTTATCATTGTCACCATGGGACTCTGTCAAATATATAAAATCACATACAAACATCAACACTTATCTTGATAATTTTTGTACGTTTTATAATAAAAAAAATCTTAACTTCCGATTCCCAATGATAACCGTTTTTAACGCAGGTGCACGTATGCGATGTAATGATTGTGTGTGGGGGGATAAAGAAGCAAATAACCCGAAAAAAGTAAATCCTTCGAAAACATTGGCAAGGTCCTTTTATTGCATTCCAAAGCCTCCGGAATAATTTTATGGAAAGCAGGTCACAGAAAAGGTCTTACTTTGGAAAGATGTATATATACGTCCCGGAAAATTGCGCCTTGGCTGACAAAGACGTTTATATACTCCGGTGGTACTTAAGAGGTTAAAGTCGTATAGCGTAGTTTTATCATCAAAGTATATTATTGAATTCAATTCAATGTTATTGTTTGAGGGGGCGCGACTAAAATTGTGATTGAATATTGGGTCGCGAATTTTGAAACTTTGAGAAGCACTGGGTTACCCTATATAAGACCATTTTTTTCAGTAAAGTAATGTTAAAATATTTTTGAGATTTAGATTAATATATTAAAGAAGTTCTTTGTTTTACTACATAAAGTTTATTTGATTTTTAAGAACTTTTTTGGTGTGAAGTGTGTTTCCCATCACCCACTGGGAGTGATTTAAAGGTAGTGGAAGTATCTTAATGTATTCTGTTGCTCTTAAAGTAAAGTGTCTTATGTTTTATATTTCTGTTTATATCGCATTACAATATATTTATAAAAAATAATTTGTAATCACACACACTAAAATATACGAAAGGAATTATTAATTAGATATATTTTGCAGTAAAAATTTTAAGAGTTTATACAAATTATATTTCCATGAAATTTCAAAAAAGCAACACGGAGGGACAAACCTTTACTTGTCTTGCTTCTCAGGAAATTTATAGGACTTTCTTTCGTTTATATGACTTGAAAACCAGGTATTAGTTCTCGTGTTAGCAGCATAAATCACAGGTGGAAAAATAGCTTCCCAAAGATATTTAAACACTAAGTTGGTGGGAAGTAGACTTAACTCGGCCATATAAAGGGTTAATATATTCATGATGTCATGTGATTCCACCTTTAATTTACATCGCCCACGCTTAAAATGTTATAGTTTTGAATTTTTTTTTGCGGAGCAAAATCTACACAGAATTTATGAATTATCTTCTAATATCGTATGGGACAACCATGTTTTAAAAAATATTAGCAACTTGAAATGTTATAGCTTCAGCAAGTTACTGTACTCCCACAGAAGAAATATTCAAGATGCATTTTCTACGGCTATCCGAAACGCGAAAGGGATGCCAGTGTTGGAATTTGAGCATGAAGTTACCTTTCGATTATGGCTAATATCTACGATATGGGGTTCGTGTTGCACAGTCTAGATAGTCAAGTTATTTACTAGATTTATGTTACATATAATTGTTATTAGAGTGTTCCTCAAATATATCGCGATGGAATTTAATTCGGGGATATCGTACATTGCTGGAAATTTCATTCGTGATTTTAGAATGTAAAGTGTATGGAATGGTTATAAATGATACCCAATTAGTTGAACATAACAATGGGCACTGATGTAGTCTACTGGATCCACATTCACATTTTGAACGTGCTAATGCTAAGATATAAAAATTTATATCTTAGCATTGAAGTGGCTTTTATTTTATACATTGTTTGGATGTTCGCATGTAATGAGCAGAAGCTCCAGCCAATCACAGATTGGCTACAAAAAGCGGGATCATTTGCATATTTTATCGCATGGTATGTACATTAACAATTTCACCCTATTTTGGATGAATCTTTCTTGGTGTGTTGTTTTTCTGGTTGTGAATTATATTTGATTTATAAAAATTAAATTCGGAATTTATTTACTATATGAAATAAGTGTGAAGCTTATCGAAGTAAAAAAATGAGAAAACATTCAGATGAACATTATTTCCTACTCTTACGATATTATTACTAAAGTGATATTTATCCGAAAAAACTCAAATGAGGTAATCAATCCATTTTTATAATATCTAGTGTGTACGTATTTCCCCCCTAATTCTTAAAAAGTCAAAAATTTTATGTGTTTTTCAAGTAACAAATTTAAAGGTATCGAAGTGCGATTCAACTTCAGTTTTCCGAAACATTTAACCCTTCTTTGAAATAATTCATGATTTATAGATAGCAATTAAATCTAGAATACAGATGTAAGAGAGGCTCAAAAAAGGGAAAACAATGCGTTATAAGTCTACATCGCTTTATTTAGAGAATAAATCAAATCTGAAAAGAGATTTCTCAAGACCAAAATATCTGAAGGGATTTTAACAACGAGAAATCCGAAAAAGAAAATAAAAATAATAGAGTTGTAAAAGAGAACAGAGTTTCATACACATGTGACAAAAGAATGTACCATTTAAAGATAAACCTTGGGATAAAAATTACTCTTTTATCTCGAGATTCTTCAAAATAATGTTTTACTGAAATACAGTTCATACTCACGAGATATCAGAATTAAACATCCGAAATGCACACAAAGGTAAGGAATAGGGAGATAAGTTCAGTGAAAAATATATTGCTGATAGTTTTATTAAAAATATTTTAGATTTCTTTAAAAAACATTCGAATGTGTCATTTATTTTGAATTTTCATAGTTTTTAATAACGAGTATGTACAAATTTGACCGGCTGATTTAATTTTTTTATTAAAAACAGTTTATTTTCTCTGCATAGATTGCCTATTGCACATTATTCTATGCATGAATTATATTTTTGTTGTGTCTGAAAGCAATTTGAATAATGATTTGGATTTCTTCTGTAGAGTAATACGTTTCAATTATTCTGGTTATATACGTCCTCGATCATGCCCGTTTGTTTCAAACGTGACGGACTAATTCTTTCCAAAACAGATTGTAACTGGGAAATATTTCTCATCAAGTAATATTTGAACTAAAATAAATTTCCTGAAGATATTTCTAAAAATTCGTCTTTATTTTTTGAATTACATAACCTTAACCTTTCTACCCTTTTTTTTCTTAAAAATTGAGTTTGGGTTGCATAATTCTATTAAACCTAGTATGGTTTTTGTTCTGTCTAGAATATGGCTACATTTTTAAACAGTTGATATTCATCAATTTGTGCCTCCATTTAAGACAACAAAGTTTATATATTTTATCACATTTTCATCAGTTATTTTGTATTTGTTTTTTTTTACCTAATTTTCTTACTTGCTTAAGCATTTTTGGGGAAGTAAAAAGTTTGAAAATAATTCAAACATTTTAATAACAAATTTATTCTGATATTTAAGTTATTCTTGGTGCATTGTTTTCATAAAAAATAGATTTACATGACATGTTTGCGTTCTATTGCTAAAGAAAACTAAACATGAAATTCATTTTACGTGTTTTTAATTGTTTTTCATCTGCCTCGTTTAGGTGTGTGTGTTCTCTTTTTTAATTTTTTTACATTTTGTAAAAATACAGTTTATTCCTTATTGTTACTTAAGTAGTTTTTTATTCAAGTATTTTTATAAAATTTACTATGACGTTAGCTGTCTAAGATCCTTTTTAAAAAATCGCTTATATTGTGTAGAGTACATTGAATGAGATTACATGCATAGACATATATAAAGTCAACAAATACATTTATTTTACCTTAATACGAAATATTGTAGAGTAAATACGTGGACAACATCTCTCAAACTCCCTTTTGTATGTTTGTGATCTATTTACTTAATTAGTAGTATTTACTTTATCTTTAGTTTCCTTAAATCAAAATTATTATACATCTCGTGTTTTTTTCATCTAAAACATTGAAACGTTTATATTAATTGATGAAATGTTGAACGGTGGGTTTTTGACATGTGTAAGAATTAAAATTCATATCCTGTTTGTAAAAAAAAACAGCAAATACAGTAGAACCTTTTTGATCCGAACTGATTGGGCTTTACGTTTTATGGATAAACATAAAGTAATACATTAAAATAGCTACATGTTTTAAAATAAAGCAACGCTAAGTGGTTGATACTTGCCCACGCACAATAAAAGAAATCATTATATTACATAATATGTATTAAGCCAAAGAAATATTTAAGATATAGGTTTTGAATACACATAAAAAGTTCATGGGTTAGAAGAAAGGTTTGAATTTTGTTGTCTTCCATTAAAGTTAATTTAATAAACAATTTACAGAGACTAATACCTCAAATCTTCATCCAATTTTTTTATATCTAGTGTAGTTTACAAACATTTATGAAATCTTTTAATTTTCCTTTATTAATTATGTATTTCTCTTTAATTATTCGCATTAAGTGAAAAAAATTATATAAAACTGAACAAATTTATTGAGGGATACTTAAAAAACTTAAAGTATCATAAGAATATATCATTGAACTTTTAATGAAAGAATTACTTGAAATGGACTCAAAAAACTTACGAAAGAGGGAAGCTTAATTTATACGGATACAAAGATCATCTCCATGAAGACATAGCAGAAAGTGGAATGGCTTAATATAGACATCTTCCCCTGAAAAATGTGTTCTTAACGTAGTCTAACTACATAGATATCCAGTAGTACAGAAACAAAAACATGGACGAAAAGTGGATCCTTGTTAGGAAATTTAATTTTATGGATGAAATTAAACTACGAATCTTTAAATTTCTACCAGTTTTGAGAAGAAATTAGCTTTTAGGAAAGGAATATCGGCTGTGTTTCCCCACCCTCGTCTTTTTCTCAGTGATTGATACTATCATTTATCGTCGAACAATCACAACAAGTTGACGTGCTAATCACCTAGTGAGTAGTGGGAATCCCTACGGTTGAAAAAAAAGATAGATAGATACAGGGAAATTTCATACCCTCTTCTTCAACATCTGAAAACAAGTGAATTCAGCCAAGATATCATGTTTTATGAGTTTTGTCAGGCCACACATTTCTCAGAATGCTGTTAAGGTATCGAACTACTTGCGACAACTTCTTTCTTAAAAAATGGAGGTATGGGTTTTTTTGTGGCTATTAGATTTATTTAGTACATTTTAGGGAGAAAAACGCTAACATTAAGAAAAGAAAAAAAATTAATACTGCTAAAAGGGGAAGAAAAAAGGGTTTTTTTTTAGAGGTATAGAACTTTAAATTGCAATAAAACAACGATGTATTATTCGATTGACATGATTTTTTTTTATTCGAAAGATAATCTTGCGGCATTACATTTTAAATATGATCAAGCAAGGCGTAGATTCGTCGCATGGGCCCAAAACGAGATTGCCGTTGTTCCCAATTTTCATAAGCGAATTTTGTTTAGCGATGAAGCGCACTTCTGAATGAATGGCTACGTCAACAAACAAAACTGCCGCATTTGGAGTGAAGCTAATCCACAAGTGTATGTCGAAACACCGTTACATCCAGAAAAACTGACTGTTTGGTGCGCTTTATGGGCTGGTGGAATCCTTCTTCAAAAACGATGAAGGCCACAACGTTACAGTCAGTGGTGATCGGTATAGAGCCATGATTACTAACTTTTTCATTCCTGAATTGAACAATCATGATGTCCAGGAGCTGTGGTTCCAACAAGACGGCGCAACATGTCACACAGCTCGTGCCATAATCGATTTATTGAAAGACACGTTTAGTGACTGCCTAATTTCACGTTTTGGACCTGTGAATTGGCCTTCAAGATTTTGTGATTTAACACCGCTAGACTATTTTCTGTGGGGCTATGTAAAGTCATTGGTCTATGCGGATAAGCCACAAACGCTTGACCATTTGGAAGACAACATTCGCCGTGTTATTGCTGATATACGGCCACAAATGTTTAAAAAGTCATCGAAAATTGGACGTCCAGATTGGACTACATCCGAGCCACTGTGGCAGTCCTATGCCAGAATTCATATTTAAAATGTAATGCCACAAGATTATCTTTCGAATAAAAAAAAATTCATGTCAGTTGAATAATACATCGTTGTTTTATTGCAATTTAAAGTTCTATATATACCTCTAAAAAAACACCCTTTAGTAGAAATTTACAAAAATTTACATAAACGGAGCTCAACTCTAAACACAAAGTATGGGAATAAATTCTCAATTTTTAAATTTTGATACATTACCTTGTTATTCAGGTTTGGAATCACCTTAAGGCTTTTTCACCATGTGTACGACAGTGTGGACTTAACGCGGAGCACATTTTTTCAAACAGAAAAAAATACCTCAATTTTTATAAAAAATTGTAACATTGTAACTCATGCATTTGTTTATAATATAGTGCAACTCAAATAAAAATGAGCAGTATGATAAAATAAGTGATTCAATACAGGATAGTGAAGGCAAAATGTAATATTAATGTTTGAGTACTTTTATATCTAAAAACATATTCCAAATTTGGGTCCTATTTTATAACATTAGCCGAAGACAGTCTTAAGGATAAGAGATATTTTAAATTTTATAAAATCTAGAGCACTTTATCTTAGTTAATATATGAAATTGCTAAAACAAATAGTGAATATGGTCTGTAAATTTCGTCATAAAACAGTGAGTGTTAAATATGTAATTTAAAACACTTCTACTATTTCATAGAACATACACAAAAATTCAGTTAATTATTTTCAAACCCTTTTAAGCAATCGCTGTCCCCGTTTGAGCATTTTTTAAATAACACATTTCGAGTAAAACTCATTTTAAAATTTGACTTCTTGCTTAAAATTGAGGCACCTGCTTTTATTAAAACAATTGTAGTTTATGTTCTAGTGAAAGGAAAATAAAACACTTGGTAGTTTTATAAATCTAATAAGACGGCTTATAAAATAAAATTATGAAAAAATTGTCAATTTTTGACAAAATTCACGATTTAAGGTAGTCGGATACCTTGATAAGGAGTGAATTTTTAAACCCAGCTGGTCTTTTAAGATAATATTCACTTCGCTTCAAGTATCGCGCCCCGTTCTGCAAAAGCTAAGAAGGAATTTCAATTAATGATACTTAAGGAAAAGCTTATGGCTTAGGTAAAAACAATAAAACCAATTTTCAATGAGACTGTCTTTTTCAAAGTTGCATTTTGGTAATACACGTTTTGAAAGTCCAAAATCAAAAGTAATGCAAATAAATGACGTTCACTTACGCCCACTGGGCTTCAGAATAATCATGGAACTCAAAGAATTTTTTCTTAACTTTGTTCTAAATCTTTAAGTGATCAATTGTAGACAAGGTTCTCATACAAGGTTTCTTTTCGAAAATTGGGATTGATAGTTCATCTAATTGCTTTTTTTTCTCTGTGAAGTTGGAATTCTGTTTTAAATGAATTGAAATTGTGATACCATACAAGGGTTAAATCTGAAAATTGGGATTGTTAGTTCAACTCTTTTATTTTCTCTTTAAAATAGGAATCCTCTTTATCCACTTTCCACTTCTATCTACTGTTAGCCCTTAGTTTCCCTTCCTTAAGTGGGAGTTTGATAAGTTACAATCTCCTTACAAGTAACTACTGTAGAGTTTTATAGAAAAAAGGAATATAAGAAAATATATCTCTACATTTTCCTTTTCATTCTTTATATCAAGCTTTAGATTTGCCAGTTTTAGGAATGACTTTTCCTTTTAACTAATAGGAATGTTTATTAAGAAAAAGCAAATAAATCCAAATACATAAAATATTTGCTTTTTTTTAAAGTGAATCAACAAGAACTGAGTTTAAACTTGAAACCAACGTTCTTGCAAGTTTTCTGATATAGATGTGATTATAAACAAATATATTTTGTTCTTATGTATATATATATAAGGTAGTACCATAAAGCAGCTTAACCCTAATTCGCTAGCCTGATTCAGTGACAGCTTGAGAAATCATAATAGGTCTCCTTTTTATCCATTTTAGTCCGAAAACTTTTACTGTATCTTCATATGTTGTCCAATTTCTTTTTTCTTTGGCCTTGTAGGTTATACAACTCTATCACATTGTATATTATTTTATTATACTTTATACATATATATATATATATATATATATATATATATATATATATCCATTTCTTAGAATATTAATAGTTTATTATTATAAATGTATCCTTTTCCCTAGTTAGATGTATTAATAGTTAGCTCCTTATTCCAAATTACTTATACGCTTACTTTTATTTTAATCATAATAATTTATTTATATACATATATATATATATATATATATATATATATATAATATATATACATATATATTTAAACGCTATTATTTGTATATAAATTCTAATATATCTTCTGTAAACTCTGATATCTGGTTCACATTACAATTTCTGTTATTTTTGTGTGCTTCAGCTATATATATATTAATTATTCATGTCTCTATAGCAGAGAATACGAGGGTAACTCTGAAACTTTTCAGATACGCGCAGGCAAGAAGTTACAAAACCAAATTAACTATTTAATTTGAAAATACTAGGCACTTTAAAACATCAGATGACTCTTTACTGACTTACTTAAAGTTGTTTAGCGCAGAATAAATTTTCGACACAAGACAAAATGGAGTTGATGCGAGAATATTATCGTGCATCTATGATTTGAAAGCTTAGATTAAATCAAGAAGAATACGTTCAATGGCTGCAATTAGCATTTGGTAATGGATCTCCATGTCGTGCTACTGTATTCATATGGTTTAAAGAATTGTGTAGAGGTCGCAATTCTCTTCAGAATGAAGAACACACAAAAATGCCAAGAACGGCACTAATGCCGGATATGTGTGAGTGTCATATGAAAAACGTTAATGAATGATAATCTCTGTACCTACCAAATGATACAAAAGGAACTTAACCTTTAATCCGCATTCCTAAACAAAATTATTCCTGAAAAATTACATGAAAAAAGTAGCTTGCCGTTGGGCTCTCCATAATCTAATTTAGCATCAAAAGAGGAATGTGTCAGAATCAATAAAAAATCCTTTAAATTTCTAAATGGTGGATGCCCCGCATCATTTCTAAAATTGTAACGTGTGATGAAACGTACATGCCATTTTTTGGCATTCCAGCACGTCAAGAAAGCAAAGTATGTGTCGTTGAAGAAGATCCCACGTTGACAATGGTGAAACGTGAACGAGCAATGAAAAGAGTAATGTATGCCATTTTCTTCAGAAGTACGGGTTTGATCAGAACCATCAAGTTAGAAGGACAGAAGACAGTAACAGCAAACTAGAATACCACTAAATGTCACCCAGAAATACTCTAATAAGTGAATCTTAAGGGACTAGTGCTTCACCATGACAACGCATCTTCCCAAACAGAAGGATTGACAGCTGAGTTTCTTAAGCAAAAACAAATTAAAGGATAGAGCATCCACCTTATTCTCCAGATCTACCTATGTGTGACTTTTTTGTTATTTTTTAATCTAAGAAAGAACTTACGTAGAAGTCATTTTCATCCAGAAAATAAATTGTTGCTATAAAGGCATTTTTCATCAATTCCAAGAAATTAATGGTTTCAGGCATTTATTATGTGGGAAATTATTCGACCAAAGTACATTGATGTTGAAGGAGACTACTTTAAACACTTAAAAAAATTTTTAAGTGTAACTTTAAAAACCTAGGATTATCTAAAAAATTTGAGTGATTCCCCGTATTAACAATATATATATTCTTTACAATTATATTTCTAATAGTTCTCAGTTATATACAATTTGTGTTATTAACTTATTGACATTAAGCTTTTTTTAAACTAAGTATACAATTATTAAATAGATGGTGCCACATGTTTAATAAACCAATAATATTATTTAAATATTTCTAGGATTCATTTATATTTTCCACTAATAATTATATTAGTATATATTTATGATTTTTGAAAAGTATATATATATATATATATATATATATATATATATATATATATATATATATATATATATATATATATATATATATATATATATAAATTTTATATTATTCCATCATAATTTAACTTTATGCGGAACTGTTTTCTCTCTTTTGTATTTGGCGGGAAACATAACCATTTGTTACACTCCCGAAGTAAGTCTTACTATCTACGTTTTGCATCTAATTTAAATCTATATTGTGAATACTAGTTGGCTAAAATTTTATAATTATATTTTATTAGTTAAGTGATTTTATTATAATATTTAAATAACTCTAAACGTTATTCTTTTTTTTCCTCTTGATACGTAGTATGACAAACTACAGGTGAAGGTTGGCTAACCCTAAAACTTGTTTAAACCTGCAACACTGGTTCCTAAGGCCAGGAGTTTGTTATTTAACTGCTGGGCCTATTTCTTCCTATTTAGTATAGTTATCTTAGGTTCTATAACTATCTGTGTATTTTTATTTTGGATTTTATATATATATATATATATATATATATATATATATATATAAAGTTTCATCATTTCAATCATATAGGGAAAATAATACCGTTTTTCGATAGACTGATATTTTTTGTTGCATAAATGATTAGTTATGGTTAATTTAATTTAGGCTGAATATCAAATACAAAAATATTACGAAACATAAAGGATATTTTTCTTTAATGTACGAAATGACTAAGGACACTTTCTTCTTACTCAGTTTTTGCAATTAATTTTCCATCATTAAACCTATATGCATAAGTAAATAGTTCATTTCGATTGAGTTTCATTTCGGAATCAGCATTAAGTAAATTTTATTTCAAATTTCTATCTTTTTTATGAACTTTTCCTAATTATTTCTCTTAAAGCAGTCGTATTTTCCTTGCGATCCCTGGAAATTTAATAGGTGATCCGCAAATTTTAATTTTTGAAAATGATTGAATGATTTGAGATTATTATTTACAATTAAAAATCACTGACAGGAGTTATTTTTCTCAACAAGAATCCCATTAACTAGATTAAGAATCAACTTATATATTTCAGTAAAAATTAGGATTTTCCATTGATAAAACAAGAACCATCAACTGAATCTATGTTAAGATGCGTATATGAATGGGAAGATCTGGTCGGAATTTTTGGTTAAAAATTTACGCGGATTATACCCTTAAATTTCTGCTTAAGCTATAAAAATCGTAATACCGTTCGTTACGACGTACTTGTGCTAAAATTCATTTTCAATATGTATCGGAATGAAACAAGTTACAGAAGTAATTTGGATGTTGGGCATGAAATACGTTTACAAATAAGAACGGAATCCGACTTTATTTTATTCGAAATACTTTTAATATCAAGTGTAATACTTTCCTTTCGTCGTCTTTACATAAATTACATATAAGGTGCTGATTTATTGCAAGTATTGTATTAAAGTCTATTTTAGGGTTAGCCATGAGATACCCCAAAATAAATCGCAGTTGTTAGTGTTCCGCGAGACAGATTAATTTTCTTCTTTTTTGTAAATGTGTTTTCTTTGCGATATAATGATATGCGATGGAACAGTCGTTTTAAGTATGATTCTAATTGGGTATAAATAATTTTTGGCAAAATAAGTGTTACTATATATAATAAAGGAATTCAATGGTCTCTACCAGTAATTTTCAATCATTGTGTGGTGGCACTAAATTCTCGAAGTGTACCGCCAAATTCTTAAAGTGCTCCGCTAAATTTTTTGAAAATTATTGATGATACTTAGAGAAAAAAATCTGGAACCGAAACATTTAGCCATTATATAGAAATAAACTGTTCTTAAAATTGTTATAGATAAACTTGACAACACAAGAGGAGAGTGCTATTCATTAAAAAAAATCGATTGGGTTCATAATTTATTAGTGATAATGGATACATCTGTACATGAATTAAGGTATCCGACTACGTTCGGAACTTTGATTTAAAAAAAACGCATAAATGGATAATTTTCATGATATTTAGTGTCACCTAGATTAGAATACATGCATAAAATTGTTTTGAGGACATTTTGACAAAAAAAAAGTTATTTAAATACAATATTTCGGCAAAAAATTAACTTAGAATAACCTTTTTTACAATCTTCTCCTTTTGTGAAAAATGGTTCTATTGTAATAATATTTTGTCTGTATATAGATCAGACCTCTCTACAGAGGCTCAACTAGAAGTTTTAAAAAATTCACATTATTTTCAGAGTTACCACCAATTGAAATAATTATTGGCGTTTTTTTCTTAAAATTGCTCCCCTCCATTTTCGTAAAATATGAATAAACCCACTTCTAAGCTATATATTTCAAAAATTCTAGTTGCGCCTCTGAACAGAGGTCTGAGCTATATACAGGCAAAATATCATTCTAATAGAAGCATTTTTCACAAAAGGAGAATATTTGGAAAAAAAAGATTATTCGAAGTTAATTATTTGCCAAATTATTGTATTTAAATAATTTTTTTTGTCAAAATGTCCTTAAAATAAATTTATGCATACATTCTAATCTAAGTGACACTAAATATCAGGAAAATTATCCATTTATGCGCTTATGAAAATTACGTTTCCGAACGTATTTGGATCCCTTAACTTTGAATGAAGAGTATAAACTATATATATATATATATATATATATATATAAGAGGATAAACTATATATATATATATATATATATATATATATATATAATTTCTCCGTAATAATCAACATTTAATTTTAAAACATTCGGAAGAGTAAATTAATTTATTTTGGAATAAATTTAGAGGCAATTGTCTCATTATATCCAAAAACCTTTTAAAAATACTGTTACAAATTTCTATACCTTATTTGTGTAAATTCGAATTTTTAGCATTAACAAATATAAATGGAAATAAATGTAGAATTTTAAATGTCGATGATGAAACGAGAGTGACATTATTCTTACGATCAAATGTAAACGAAATTATCAAAAATCATGAAGCTCAAATTTCTCATTAAATGCAATTATATAGTTAATTTGTAATTAACTACTCAAAAAATATGCTGTTGCCTTGTCGAATATATTATTTTATTCAACATTGAAAATTATTATCATAAATGGTTTAACATAATGTATTACAGGCAAGTAAATTTCTTTTCAATTTATTTTATTGTTACTGTGCTACCAAATTTTGAAATTATACTTAAGACGCATTAATTTGTTAATACTTTGATGTAATTAATTTCACTTTAAACCTAAAGTTTTGTAAAACATTGCCCCACTAGTTGTATGCAATTTGGAGTAGAATATGAAGCACGGAAAAATAACACATTGTCAAGTGTAATTTTAAATTTATATATATATATATATATATATATATATATATATATATATATATATATATGGATAAATAAACAGCATTTTGTGTATTTTCCCAATGTACCTGAGCTGTTATGGGTTAACATTTCTATTTCTAAACTTCCAAAGTCTCCTTTTTCGACTTCTAAAGCTAAGATCAATTATGTGCAGGAAACACGGGTGAGAGTGAAAAAAGAAAATAAAAAGTTGCTTCACAACCCTAAAAATCCAGGTAAAAATCCCTTCGGCTAAATGAAACGTATGCAAAAGTTACAAGGAAAAAGGTACAACAAACAATTGGAGAAGAAATTGACATATTCCTTCCGCCGAATATAAATTTCCTTTTCAATTTGGTAAAAAAAAAAAAAAAAAAATAACAAAAAACTAGCAGAATCATCCATCACGCTATGTCACGCGCAGCGGAAATCGTCGTTTTGACATTAGTTTGTGAAACAGCACAAAAAGTGTTTCTTTTTTTTATTTGGCAGAGACACGATGGTACATACAGTAATATGTGCGCATGCCATTTGCTCAAGCGCTGTTTTAAAAAATTTGGTTAGAGTAAAAAATAGAACGTATATTATTTTATGTTGGAAGGATGTCTTAATGTGTGTTGTACGCCCATTCAAACATTTTCATTCCTGTTTTATTTGCTGTTTTGTATTGCAATGGTCCGTATTTGTTTTTGTTCGAGTATAGGATTTATTTTCTAATTTTTAAAAACTTAATCTAACAATTGAATCTAATCTTTTTAAACTAAACTGTATTTACTTATCTATACACATGTATCTGAATGCTTGCATGTATTTATATAAAGTTGTGGCTTCGGTAGCATAGGGGTTATGGTCATGAACTCGTCAGAAGTTCGAATATTTTTTCACTGAAGACCCACCTTGTAGAGGCAGCTGGTGCACGATAAATCTGTAAAGGCTCAAAAGTCCTCTTTTTGGTGTATTGCGGTTGTTAGGAGAGGGTAGCACCAGCTCATATGCCGTCGTTCTCATTACCTGATTTCATTGATTAAAGTAAGGTGAAACGAATCTGTACGGAACCTTTCCACTAATCTTCTTAGGCGTCTTTTTGGAGAATATAAATTCGCGTATAATTCCAATCAACTCCAAGAAGATAAACGGGATATGCAAATTAGATAAGGTATTTAAGTCGAGCGTTGTAAGCTAGCAGTCATGATGAGGAAGGCTATTGAGCCAGCAACAGTAACCTCAATCTTAGAGGATTCCAGGATATTAAGATAGTGAAGACATCGTGCCTCTATTCTACTGAAGAACGAGAAAGCTTATATAACCAGCGGTAAATATAATTTATGTATGCTTAAAATAAGCGTTAGTTTAGTCAAATTAGTCAAAGTTAATGAAAGTTAATAATTCGAGTACGTGTATTTCTCAGACCTCCTATTTCGGTAGACCTTATTTGATCTTGAACGTAATTATTAATTAGTTGCATAATTCGTAATTTAATTTAGTATAGAGGTAAATCCCTTTATTTGACGTAACATAAAAGTATTATATGTTATTAGAGGGGTTTTTTTTTGAGACTTGAAATAATAAATAATAATTATTATTACGCAAAATGGCTCTTGGTGGTTCTTTGCCTCAAATTAATCTTGGTGTCCAGGGTGAGACCCAGGGGGTCTCCACAGAGGTTTGTTGCCAATATCCCTCGTGTTGCTTTACAATGCGACCTATACGATTACGCATATATAAGCATGTATATAGTATGTAGGTATACGTGTATTCATATGTATGTAGACATGAATGAACACACGCATGTATTTACACACATGCAGGTATGTACTATATGTAAACACATGTAGGTATGTTCTTATATGTGTACAAGTGTATAAATATATATATATATATATATATATATATATATATATATATATATATATAACCGTTGCACGGCAGCCATCCATGAGCATAAAATAGAAAATAAAGATGAAACAAAGCGCAACACAGAAAAAAAGAAGCGAAAATTAATTGCACGGGAACTTTAATTACTTGGCGTGGTATAAAGAGCAGGCAATGATGCTTCCAGACAACAACTTTAATAGATATGGGACCCAGTGCGATTCAATTGTCAAAAATCTGTCAAACAATGAAATCTAATTTTCTTTGCCTAAATTATTTTTTATGTACATTTTTATGTACATCTTTAGATATTACATCGTATTGACTTGCAAAAAACAGAAATGTAATCCAAAATTAATCATTAACTAATATATAGCATTGTTCAGTTGAACAATTATACTCAAAAAGTTTTAAAATTGCGCCATTGATGACGCATATCGCAATATTTATGTTGGATTCAGTGCCAAAAATATTATAAAACATGATATTTAATCATTAAACGTACAAAATAGCTATATGAGAATTTTGGAATAGTTAAATGCAATATCCACTTAGATAGATAATTATATGAGATAGTTTCGAGGAATATCTATTTCCAGAATTCGTAATAAGGCTGCTAATGGTATGCAATGCGGAGAATTGTATTAAATCGCATTTCATGCAATCAATAGTTTTAATAATGTTTCCAGGTATTATTCAGAGTGGATATGCTATATTTGTTTATTTATTATATAGGGAAGTTTCTCCTTTAAATGCTAGAGTTTCTAACCTAGTTCCTCTAGGAAGAAGTATCCTTAACAAGGGTATTAGGTCAACATATGCTTCATATCTCCGAACATAATAACAAAATAAACCATACCGATTGATTCGAGAAATTAGGTTACCAATTTTAAAAGCCTATAACTATGAATGGTAAGTTTTTATCGCTTTGCGGCCAGTTATATTTTAAAAATAAAATATTTAAATTACCAATCTAACTATTTTTATTAGTGGGATTAAATTATAGCTCCAAAATTAGATCCTCAAACCCAAAATGAAATTTCACTACTTTTGAAAAATGTATGCTCAAATTCTGTTATAAATAAAGCATTTAAAAACCAGGAAATATATTTTTCTAACGTATTGTTATCTAAACTTTGAAATGAAATAAGATTTGTCTCGCAATCGAAAGCTCCAGGAAAAAAAATGTGAATGAAAGGAAGTCCTTAATTAAAAAGAAAAAAAAGCTGAAAAGAAATATCGCTGTAGTAAATCTTCTGCTTCCAAAGAACTTTGGAAAAGAAACTACAGGTATCGCAATTGACAATTTGACGTCAGATAAAGAAAATTGGTAATAAAAAGGTGAATAAACTAATCTGTCAGCAAAATGTCTTCTTGGCCAATATATTTAATGTTACACAAAGGCATATGCAAAACATGAATAACTTCGGATAAATCATTGTTTCATCTGCCATTTACAACTGGAGAAACGAAGATATATATTTCACGCGAAAAGCGTCGCAAAGGCGCAGCTCTTTGTGAAAAAGCACGTTAACCGTCAGGTGGTATGGTATGGATGGAAATGTCCTCTCAAGTCTTAACAAAACCCTTTTTTGTGTAAAACTAAAGGATAAAATTGATGCCACATACTCTCAGCAAAAATGTTTGAATCATATGATCAAAGAAAGTAAACGTCTTTACCTTCGAGGAAACTTTGTTTTTCACCAAGATTCTAAACTGAGTCATACTGTAAAATTTACTATAAAATGGCTAAAAAATAAAAATAAATATGTTTTTTCCTTATGAGAAATAGCTATCATCACCACGACACTGTGCTCCTTACGGATATTTTATATGGGAGTACTTAATTAAACAATTAAATAGATGTTAAGTAAGAACAGTTGAAGGGCTTCAAGAAGCAATTAAAGTGGAAGTTAAAAACATTTCCCCAAAAATATTTGACAAAGCTCTTGTGGCTTCGTTAAATGTTTACTTAAAGTGTACTATACTAAATGAAATATCACTGAAAATTTTAATTAAGTAACTTTATTCAATATATAAAACAATTATGATGCTCTGAAAATTGTAACATTATTTTTGAATCAACCGTGACCTATATAAATACTCCTTTACACTTATATATCAGAAATCTAAACTCCATACGTGCATAATTATAAATTATACCTGCACTTCATCCAAGTGAATTGAAAAATAACAATCAAAATTGACTGAATAAAATGAACTTTAATTAGGTTAGAATTAAGTTAATATTTTGAACATTTTAAGTAGTTTGAGGAAACAAAACTGTAAGGAAAGAATGATTAACAAATAATATAGTCATGTAAAATGCAGATCCGAAGTTGAAGGAAATCTGAGGTAAATCTATTAGTAAATATGTAAATATATTATCTAAAGCAAATATTTAAATACTATCTGTTATGCCACTTTGGGGAGTGATTTCCACAAAACTCTTTCTTAACGGATCTTTACTCAAGAAAAGAAACATGCTTGCCAAATTTCAATTCTATTGATCTAATATTTTCGGAAATCTCGCAATAAGCAAATCACTATGCTCTTAAATGTAAATACATACTCTCTTTTAACCTCCTTGGTAGTTAACTTCATTAAACCCCATTCTTAGTGAGTTTTTACTCAACACAGAAATATGCCGTCAGATTTCAAGTCTGTAGGCTCAATAGTCCAATCAAAACGAAAAAATTTTTATGTACTCTGCACTCCCTGCCTCTTCCTTCTTGGAAGTCAAATTCTGTAGAACTCGTATTTATTGGATCTCTACTCAACAAAAGAAAACTTCCTGTCGCATAAGTCTAATAATGCGAAAACTGATAGTTTTGTCTATTACATCTCCGGAACACAATTTGGTTGTCGATTTTTGTAAAACATATTCTTTGTGGATCTCTACTGTGTACGAAACTTATTACTTATTAAATCTACTCAACGAAAGAAAACTACCTGTCGAGTAAGTCTAATAATGCTAAAAACTGATAGTTTTGTCTATTACATCTCCGGAACACACCTTGAGTGTCGATTTTTGTAAAACATATTCTTGTTGGGTCTCTACTGTGTACGAAACGTATTACTTATTAACAGTGCACTTTAAAGCAACACGAGAGTTTCTAACGATCGACCTTGTATTTCGAACCACTATCGGAGGGCTACACTGGTCAAGGTATCGGATCATGGCAGACATGTCATCAGTTCGAGCCCAGTACCACTAAAGAATCGCCGTGTAGGGCAGCGATGCACGTTGAATCTGTAGAGAGCTGAAAGGTCCTCCCGTTGGTGTGGTGAGGTAGTTAGGAGAGGGGGTGCCAGCTCAGGTGTCGTCCACGTCACTTGACCATGGTTCAAAATTAGGTGGTCCGTCGCCAAAAGCCCTCGTGTAGCTAGCTGTACAGTGCGACGTCAATATTCACTCACTCCCTCACTCGAACCACTATCGGATAACACGAAAGAGACATATGAGCTATGGCAAACTACTCTGTAAATTTTCACAGAATATGAACGTGAGGACTGAGTATGTATCGATTCCTCTATGCGTCGGATTAATTGAAACTCCAAGACTGGAACTCACGATTCGACACAAATAATATCAGCTGTGAATTTTTTACGACCAATAATCATGCGACAATATATTATCTTTTCAGAAAGAGTAAAGAAGAAAAAATGATATTCTGAATTACATTACGTGCCATAAATTAAAACCATCGATCTTATAATCCTAGCTTCATATTAATTAAACTTTCAAAAAATCTGCATTTAGAAGAATATGTGCTTCTTTTACGTCTTACGTTTTTCATTCGGAGTATATACCGTAAACTCCGGCGTGTTATGGCGCACCTATATACATTTTCAAGCTGCATTTTTTTAATTTTTAGGTTATTCGGCGTATAACGCGTACTATTTTTACGAAAAAACATGAAGTGTATGTATGTAATGCTCTTATGTTGAGATGTCATTAATTCCAATTATTATCCTGTTTTTGAAAAAAAATATAGTATGCTTTACGTTTATAAGGAATGCCCTTTTTTTCTTCAAATAAACATTATTTCCATATATTTAGGATAATAACTTTTTTCATGCCCATTTCTTCTTTTTTTATTCAATTCCTACTATTAACTCACACTCTTTCTCTATTTATTTATTTATCTTGGTGGAATTTTCAAACATTAATAAAATACATTTTAAAGCGCTCAATTGAGCTGAAATTTTACATACATAATTGTTTTGGACGACAGTACGATAATTTAATTTTCATTAATAAAAATCAATTGATTAAAACTAATTATTTAAAGAATTACAAATACAGCCACGTTGTCATCATTTTTGGTGACTTTGCGACCCTTTTTGGCGACTTCTGGCAAAACTTGAAAAGGTTTTTTTTCTCACGTTTTAATGCATTCAGATGAACTGAAATTTTATATGCACGATTGTTTTGGATGACAATACGATACTTTAAAGATAATTAATATAAATTAATTATCACTTAATGTTGTGATTCTGTCCTATGTATATACATATTTATATTAATTGTAACTATTTAATAAAAAGAAGTTAAAAGAAACTTTTTCTTTCTTGATCTAAGCAGGAATTGACTTAATTTTTTTTATATTACTTATGTTATAATTGTGCTTTATAGGCTGTATTTTATATAATTTTTTTCTTCCAGTGTGCTTCCAATTGATAAGTAATTATTTTTCAACATTTGCTAATTTGTTTATATTGTTAGATTTACAAATTATTTTTTTTTCTGCAGTAAATGTATCTAACAACAACTACTACATCATAGTATTTGGGATCTAAAAGAAAGAAACGGAAAGGGGAAATGTACTAGCATCGTTTTTCCCAATAGATGTGTTAACTTAAAGCATTATGTTCCAGGTATTACAGTTATACAGTTATAACGTGAACGAAATAGATGAAAAACAAATAAGAAGTAGAACCCAAAATGTAGAAAAACAAGTCAATATAAAGTATGGTAGAATAAAGAGCACGACTTCAAAAGCGAAAATAGCGTGATCATAACAAATGCAAATGGATGGGTGAAACATACTCGGATGTTGATGAAATAATGTTGTTTTCTTGATGATGATGTACCCTCATTTACGGAACTGCACTTCAAATATATTACTTACAGCGGCTGGAATCACCAAGAATAAAATAGATCTAGCGGAAACTTTGGAAATAGCACAAATGAAATGTGTGAACATGTGTATAGTTCTTTGATGCATTTTTTATATTAGAGAAGAAAAGAAAGAAAATGTGATTCAGACATTTATCTTAATAATAATAATAATAATAATAATAATATATATATATATATATATTGATATATATATATATATATATCGAAAAATATTACGACATATATACTTGTTCTCTGTATATATATTATTATCATTTTGCCTCTGCGATTTTCAAAATTCAAATTAAATGCTAATATTTAATTCCATTTCCTATATACATCATTAAAATTCTGTTTTTTTGTATTTCGGTAAGCTAAGTAATGATTGCTCTCATGAAGATTAGTAAAATGTGTTAGAAATGAGGATTTTTACAATCTTACTGATCGACAAAAATATTTTTAAATGAACTATAATCCATTGCTCTAATATAATTAAAAATTACTTTAAAAAATTTCTTCGCATATTTTTTATATAATCTTAAACTTATTGGGATTTTTAAAAGCAATTTAGTTTAATTTTTCAAAATTTCAACCCATTTAAAACCTAATGATAATTTTATAATATACATTTTCATCAATAAAGAAGCACAATTACATGATCTATAAATAATAGACTGAAACACAAAACTATTAGGTATAGAATGTTAATAATGGTAATAATTTGATGAATCCGCATATTGTAGTGCTTAAATATAAATATTTCATTTGTACAATATTTTTTTAATCTTTTGGTTTACGTAAATTTGATAACATTAAGTATAGATTTATTAATTTTTTAAGCTACATCTACGAAACTCCCCTCACTTTCACAGTAAAAATATTCATGTATATAATTATGATATATGAATATTTATTTAATTCACAAAGACGTGCTTTAAAATCAATATGCAATCAATTATGTACTTGGAAATAAATTATTTAAACATTCCATTATATGGAAAAAGTAACTATCAATAATATATAACTTTCTTTTTATACTTCATTATAATGTATTTCGTAATTAGAAATTATTTAATAATTAAAGAATATAAGATGCATTGAGGTTTAACTTAAAAATATTTTTTAGTTAATCATTCATTAAAACATATTTTATCTCATGTACTTTTGGTTTTTTTATTTCTTAAGTAATCATTGAAAAATGTGTGGTTTGTTAAGAGTTAGCTAATTAGTGAATTTTAATTTTCATACGATAAATTAGAACTGGATAGCTAATTACATCTTTCACTTTTGGGGTCTGAATTAATTAGATTTTTAAACATTTAACATTAAGCTATTCAACTAGCTAAAAAGTTTCTTAAGTCTCAGATCAATATTTTTACTCTTTTATATTAATAACGCGTTTGAAGTGACTCAGTACCTCCAAAATGACCGTAATATTGTTTTTTTTTTTAATTTTTTATTTAGTCGTATTCTCTA
Organism: Trichonephila clavipes; assembly: GCA_019973935.1. Classification (NCBI taxonomy): domain Eukaryota; kingdom Metazoa; phylum Arthropoda; class Arachnida; order Araneae; family Nephilidae; genus Trichonephila; species Trichonephila clavipes. Next base: position 14,156 of record BMAU01020281.1, on the reverse strand, counting down.
AGCATTCTTATCTTTCCATTGATATCTCACTTTTGCATGTCGGCAATTCGACCACGCCCCCTTTTGGGATAAAAACCTATAAACAATGCTTTTTTATAAAAAATCGTTTAGGATGCATATCAGCATTATATATTGAATGTTTTCTTACATTTTTTTTTTTTGAAACAAATTGAGTTTTATAATTTCAGTTATTATTTCTCGTAAGTTTTTTTAATAAAAATATATTTTAAAAAAAACAATTTTTTGTCATAATTATTTTTTACCATTTCCTTGTTTTCTTAATAATACATCCATTAAGAATATTATATCAAAATGTTTTTAAAGAAAAATATCAAAATTATAATTTAATAATTATAAAAGAAGTAACAAAATTTTCTATTTTGTTGTAAACTGAATTGTTGTTTTTTTTTTTTAAAAAAAACTTTTAATTGTGGCCAAAATTTTTTGAATTTTAATGCATTAAAAATTTTTTTTAAAACTGTTATTTAATACATCCTTAAGAATAGTAAAAATTTAATAATTATAAATGCAAAAAACATTTTAAAACTGTGTGAATAGTATGTGCAAAATTCATCTCGTATCAATTTTTTGAATAGAAACATAATTTTAAATGCTAAAATATAATTTTTAAATGCATAAATAAAAAAAAAATCAAAGAACACCGATGCATCTTAAATATAATTCTAACATACATTATTCCTTGAACCTATAGAACTGCAGAATTTTTTTTATAAGATATTTATATAAGTTAATTAATATAATATTTATACAAGTTAAAGAATCTATAAAAAATACAACACAATTTGCGTTTTCAATGCACTCAATTTTATGAATTCTTTCATAGTTCTTAATATACCAGGTGATTATAATTAAAGTTTCAAAACACTATAAAAATGAACCACTGATCAGAATCACGTCTGATTTAAATGGAATATTATTGAAGAAGAAAACGAATAAGCAAAAATTAGTCCTAACGTTTATGAACATATGGCACTGTAAACGTCAGAATATGTAAATGAAAATACCTGTCATGCGCCCGACTCATTTCATTTGTTATGAAACGCCGAGTACATGAGTTTTCCTCATTTCACGTCTGAGAATTTCGCCAAGGCTGTCTCATTGAAACACTGAAAGACTGTGCTCTACTTGTAAAGCGTTTTTACAAGAATAATGACTGTGCACTAATAGCTCTGCAGAAGTTCTGAGCACTCAAGGAAATGAAAAAAAAGCTTTTTCCAATGACTGCCCAGGGTCTGGAGAAAATGATTCAAAAATTCGAAGAGACAGGTTTTTTTCATGTGCAATATGGTTAGGGAGGGAACGAGTTAATTCGATGGTAGTTGAAGAAATGTCCACTGCAGTGCAGGAGAAGTCGAGCGGACTTTTACGGAAATGAACTATAATTCCACGCAGTTGCAACCAGATTGCGCAATAAATTTAATGGGGAATAGAGGAATAGTGAAGCATCAATTGCACTGTTCATTGCGGAGAAATAGGGGAAAAAAACGCTCTTTAACTGAGATTAAATGCGGAATGGTTGTAAGTGTCCGAACCAGTATCAGCAAAACGGTTGCATTTGCGAAGTATTTGAGAACAGCATTTATTAATGTATAAATATAAGAGATTCCCAAGCAGAGAGAAAACCGAGTCTCAGTCAGGTTTGTAGCTACTGAAAATTCGCTCGGAAAGGAGAATTATGAATATTGTTCCACAGAAGAGAAACCATACTTCAAACTGCGGATTATCTTTTTCATGGTGCAACTACAAATGTCTCTGAATGAACTGTCTGTTACATATTTAAACGTATAGTTTATGGCAGCAGATGACCTGTTCGAAAAAACTTCAATTGTTAATCTTATACCAGAACAGATGTTTCCGATTCGTAATGGAGCACAAGAGTTGGACTGTAGATAACTGCATGGGCAAGGGACATGTGGTCCGAAAAATCACATTTTCAATTACATCAGGTATATGACATGGTACGAATATAGGGAAAATAGAATAAAAGTACGATCCTCCATCTACATTGCCACAATTCTTCAAGTTGGTGGAGGCAATATTATCACACATCAAGTACATCGTCTTATATTAATAAAGTACCCTACCAAAGATGGATACTTTTGACAGGAAAATGCTTCCTGTTATATAGCTGACATTGCCCTCAAATAGTTCAAAGCGCATGACAGAAACTATTCCTTGCTTTGTTGGCCGCCACAATCGCCGTATCTCAATACAAAATTTTTGAAATGAGATCAAAAGGAGAATCTGACAACTCTCCTCTTCAAACTCTTCTTACCACTATACTAACACCTCATTGAGTTAATGCCCAGAAGAATCCATGTTGTATTGAGGATAAAAGGGGGTTCAATATTGTACTGAAGGGGTGGTCATATTAATTCTGCCAATGAATGTAATTTTAGTATTACTCAGATGAAAAAAATTAGATTCAAGAGTTACTAAAAGTAAAATCCAGACTAATATCTACATCAGTGATTCCCAAAGTGGTCTATATAGACCCCCAGCGGTCTATGACGTCGTGCAAGGGGTCCATGTCAGCGAAAAAATAATTTGGGGGTCCAGGAAGTGTAAATGGGGATCTACAATAGTGGCTCTTATTAAACCAGATCGTAACTTTAATTTTAAAAGGAAATTTAATCAAGTGTAAACCAGACCTACCTATTTTAACATATTTATCAACTAAATTTAATGAGGTTCATTTTTCAGTTACAAGGCGACAGCATACATTTTATTAAAACAAGAACCCTATTTCAGCCATTCTTGCTTGGATGGCCGCGGTAGCCGAGTGGTATAGGCATCGGATCGTGGCTGGCTTTGTCACGAGTTCGAGCCCAGTACCACTAAAGACCCGCCGTGTAGGGCAGCGATGCACGCTAAATCTGTCGAGAGCTGAAACGTCCTCCCGTTGGTGTGATGTGGTAGTTAGGAGAGGGGGGTGCCAGCTCAGGTGTCGTTCACGTCACTTGACCATGGTTCAAAATTACGTGGTCCGTCGCCAAAAGCCCTCGTGTAGCTAAACAGTGCGACGTTACTCTTCACTCACTCACTCAGTCATTCTTGCCAGAATTAAGTTAAAAGAGTATAATTTTGGATGTTTCAAATTTTCTCAGTTGTCAAGGCGATCTGCAAAGAAAAAGACGTTTTAACCAACGTTCAGCATTTAAATGCCCTTTTTTAAGATTTTGAAACTAGGTTTGAGAATATTTTGACTATATGGTAATACTACGGTAGGCAATGAATTCATATGGTAACTTTAAAAAAAAATGTCAGATTACAAGAATTAAGCACTAACGAAGATTTTAAATTTATGTTTAGAAACGGATGTCAACAGTTTTGGTTTTAAAAAGGTATACCTGTTATTTATTCCATATTATGGAATGTTTTGAGAATTTTTTTCATTATTTTCCCGATGGAAAGCGCACCGAAACTCCTTCTCAATCTCAAAAACAAAGGCAAAAAGATGAAGAAGAAATGACTTGGACTATTAATCGAGGAAATATTTAGGGTTGAATCTGACAAGATTGATGCCAAATGTTAAAAATTTGTTATTGCATCCCCAAATTCCTCCCTCCCCCACCACACTAAAAGCATTCGTTTGTTGCTCAATTATTTTATCTAATAGTTATTTTATGCATTAATTAAATTTTAATTTTATTAATTAACACATGTGTGTTCGTAAGTTTTAAATGCTATACTTCACCACAGTTAAAAATTTAAATCTTTTAAATTAAGTAGCTCTATACATATGCTGTCAAAAACACATTTATCTTCATGAATTTGCAAAAACTTAATATTAAGTAAGTAGGGGTCTACCCCAAACCGAAAAATCTGTCAAGGGGGTCTATGAGACAAAAAAGTTTAGGAACCTCTGATCTACATAAAAAGACAAAGACATCACTATAATTTAATATCACGCGTAAGCAAAAGTTGCAAAAAAATATGCACAACACATAATAAAGAACAAACTGACTTATTTTCCCTCCTTTAATTCTAAAGCTCTTCATTTCCACCTACGTTGCGAAACAAACATGTAGAATCCTCCATTATTTGAGGTAGCACGTAACTAAGTTCTCAATTGCACATTATGCTACTACATTTTTCTTTGATACGAGCTTGATTTTCCGCTATTAGCATTTTGGACGAAATTTGTTTTGTGAGTTCAGGTTAGGAATATCAATTTTAAGTCCAACATTAGAGGGATTGAAGTTAAGTGCAAGGTTATTTTAATCTTAAATACACGACGATAAGTGTCGGCGTTGGCTGTTATATCAAACTATATCAATATGTTTCAAAAATTCAAAATCATTCGGATACTTAACAATTAAAATTTAACACGTACATTTAAAAAAATTAAGTCAACTCCTATTTAGGTTAACAAAGAAAAAATTTATCTTAGTTACTTTTTATTAAATAGTTACAATTAATATAAATATCTGTATAAAAATATGGCAGAATAATTACATGTATTTGTCACATATTAAGTGAAAAAATAGAAAGCTATTTTCTTTGCAATTTTTATATTTTTCTTTCTATATATGGTGTTGGACTATTTCTTTGTTTGTTACTATTTATGCCTAAATTAAATCTAATTATTCTAATAAAATAGTATATTAGAAAAGAAAGCACATTCTCAGAAATGAGGGCTTCCCCGTGGGTTCAAATTCATGACCTTCGAATTAGAAATCCAACGAGCTAACTATTGCGTTACAGGGAAACAACGAACAATTTTCCTTTTTGTATATGCTGCTGGACTATTATTTTTGTTTGTTACGATTTATTCAGTTTTTAATTTAATTAATGAATTAATGTTTGAAAAACTGTATTTACATTAAGAGTTATCTACTACAAATGTTAAAATATGCATATGAATTTGAATGGATGAATAGAAAGTATTTTATTAACGATTGAAAACTGAAATGAAAAAAACGTTTGAATACTGAAATAACTCTTTTAGACCTACGCCTATTTAAGGATTTCATCACCATTTTAATGACATCTTTCAGATACATAAACATGTTAACCAAATTTCATTTATGTAACACAAGTCTTTCATGGTGTTGGTTTTTTTTCTCCCGTCAGTGGATATGATTAAGCTTCATGAAATATAAGATGATAAATATTGCCTGCGTTTTTTGTTACAATTATGTTTTAAATTATGCTTTTTCGTGATTTGCATTAGCTAAATTGTCAATGGACTCTCATCCATGTGGGGGGGGGATTACAGAAAAATTTTAATCAAAGCGATTGCAAATAATTTGAATAGATTTGCTTTTATCAATTAGTTCTTTAGAAGACATTTTTACAAGGCATTATTTTGTGTCATTTATTCTACTTAACATTATATTCAGCAAATTTAATCAAGAAACGAATTTATGAATAATATAGCCCAATCAAATTAAATATTTACATTTCTTCCAAATGATTATTTTATGTAAAGAGTTATGATTTTTTTCGTTCATCTCAAACAGATTTAGACATTTTTAATAAAACATCTAATTTACTATATAAGGAGTAACTGTATGGACAACATTATTTAAACTTTAAGTAATCAAATTAAACTATAAATACTGTTCTTTATAATATCATTTACACGTTCACTAAATTTCTCTACTTTTCACTTGAACAATTCCACATTAAATAAAGATTGTCCATTTTTCATATGAAATATTGAATTTTCAATCAGGTAATTCCTTGGCTTTCAAGAAACACCTACTTTTTATCCCATATTCACTGAGTGCTTGTAGTACAGAGAAATCTTGGTGAACTGTCACCTGTTTCCAAAAAATTAAAACTGCTGATTAAATTTACAGAGTTTATTTTTATCATATGTGAATATTTATAATTCCGCTAAAGGTTCTCTAGATGTTAAACATGGTTTAGTTATGCAAGCATTGCAGCCTTGCCACAAATATTCTGCAAATTTGGTTGTTTATATTTATTCTCCTATGATAATTGCTATTGCCACGACATATTTAAATATGTGCTGAGTGTTAAACACGTATGACTTGAACAAATAAATTTTGCTCCTTACCTTGAGGGGAAGTTTAGGTTCTCCAAAGTTTCAGTACATTACTTCATGATATTTCAGTTGAGAATTATTCTCTGTATGGATCCATGAATCGGTATTTTCCTATACTTTATCGCCCGAAGACCTTTAGTTCAAAATATACATTAATACATATCATTGTGCTCGAATATTAATGTTTCATATTTTAAGAAATAAAATATATCGTGTTATTCATATTTGCATAGAATTTTGTATTATTGAAGTAAATGAAACACACAACGAAATTCACTTAGATTATGATTATCCATTTATTATCATTCAAAAACACAAGTAATATTAAAAATTAAATGAATTCCTACTTACATCAAGAAAGAAAAACTTTAATTTAGCTACTTTTTATTAAATAGTTACAATTAATATAAATATGTATATACATATGACAGAATCAGAACATATTAAGTGGAAATTAATTTTTATTAATTATCATTAAAATATCGTTTTGTCATCCAAAACAATCGTGCATATAAAATTTCAGTTCATCTGAATGCATTAAAACGTGAGGAAAAAAAACCTTTTCAAGTTTTGATACAAGTCGCCAAAAATGATGCCACGGTGCCAATTTGTAATTCTTTAAATAATTAGTTTTAATCAATTAATTTTCATTCGTTATAGTTAAATTATTGCATTGCCATCCAAAATAATCATGCATTTAAAATTTCAGCTCAATTGAGCGCTTTAAAATATATTTTATTAACGATTCAAATGTCCACCAAGATAAATAAATAAATATAGAGAGAGTGTGAGCTATAATAGTAGGAATTGAATAAACCTCAGTTTTTGTTGTTGTTTTTTAACAAATATTCCGGAATATTGAATTATGTTTGAATTTGTTTACTTTTCATAATTTTTTTTAAAATTACGAATAGCATGCACGAGTCAAGAATGATTTACTTTGTAGTTGAAGTTACTTATGGTTCTAAAAAGAACAGATACGACCTTGAGAAATGTTCGGAGTATATTTTAGATTCATTTACCTGACTAATAAATGTCAGACTTTACAGACAAAAATTCTTGAGTGCTATCCTGATTTATAGAGAGAACATCATCGCAGTGGGCTTCATACGTTTTCAAATCTCGGGACCCCTAGAACTAGAAGGTGTTTTCATGGAACCCCTAGAATTTTGAAAGTAGTTTCGTGGAACGCTATGCCACGCATAAACTTAGAAGGACATACCTTAAAATAATATTTAACCCCTTCAGGACTAGTGGACGGAGAAAGAAGCGATTCCCCAGACCCGTACTTTCGGAGAGGATACACACGCACGGGACCGGGTGAATTTTCCTGCTAAGCCTAATTTCATTTAAAAATTCATATAAAGTTCTAAATGTAATCAAATATGCTAAATTTTACAATTTACTTCACTATATTTAAAAAAGCAATTGCAAATTTTTAAGAAAATGTTTTCATTTTTATAAAAAAAACAATCGCATACACTTTCAAAAAAAATTGACAAAAATCCCATATATTTGCATACGGATATACAAAATATTAGAAAGATAAACCAACTTATTCAAAATATAAACAGAAATCTTAAGAGCAATAGATCACGAACCATATTAAATGTCCGATTATCTTGAAAAATCTAAACATGAGCAATTGTTTATATTCATAAATATCTCGGATCTAATTAAAAAAAAAAACACGGAGCCGAAAACGCACATTGAAGTTCAAAGTTTTGTGAAACATTGTTCGAAAAAAAAATGGTTTTTAACCGCCATCTAGTGTGTGCTTGTAAAAATTAATATAAAAACGTTCCTAACTCTGATCACACCGGTGCGATCTTGAGGGAAAGCTCAATCCCATATATGATACCGTGGGCCGTGGAGGGAGAAACGCGTGATTATATGTATGTGATCATGGTCCTGAAAGGGTTAAAATCGATCAACATGTTATAGGTACTTCATGTGAAGGTGTTAAATAAATATTGTAATTATTATTTTTAAAAAAAAGAATCTTCATTTAATATAATTTACTCGTTAATAGTAGTCAATGCTTATCCATGGATCATTTACCCATGCACTATGTTTAGTAACTGAGTCATATGCTTCCATTTATACACAAAAACTGTTGAATAATAGATATATTGAAATTATCTGAAGTCGCATTACATGTTCTGAGCTCAATTTTTTTCTATACTTTGTTCTTGTAGCCACTCACTTTAAGAAATGTTTTTCACTTATACACATTGTTCTGAATGACATTAAAATATTTAAAGCTGTGTGAGAAATACTGTGCATTTTGGATGAATTTGCAACACGCAATTTAGGAGCTGTCCTTGCTTAAATGTAGATTTTTAACATCGAATATATTGATATGTCGATAAGTTACTCTCTCTCTCTCTTTTATTGTAGCTGTTTTTCCATAAATACAAAAAGGAGTATTTCCCCTTAGAACAGTATTTAGTTTTACAAGACATTGTACCAAAGAGTATAAAACCATTTCCTTTAAGATGAGATAGCAAACAATAAAATATTCCCAATCTAGTAGGAAAGATATATATATAAAGATTGAACACACATTTTAGTATCATTTTATTATATAATAATAAAAGTTTCAAAAGTTTTGAAAAATGAAGCTTTTCTGTATAAATAAAATATTCAGTTTCTTAATGGCAGGAATGTGCTTTTAAACCCTTGTAGTTATACATACTTCATATAGAACGTGAACCCTTTTGTATACACATTTATTAGTTTATTTTCGATTTTTTAGTATGACTCGTGGAACTCCTGGGCATGCCTCATGGAAAATACAGCTTGAAGACCACTGCCGCATAGTAACCAAAAAGATACTTTAGACCTCTCAATGTGTACCGAGTTGTTTAGTCAACGAGAGAATTTATTAAAAAATGATTTAACGCATAAAGGCTCGAATGCTTATCAAAATTTACTAAAATAGAATTATCTAAGTACTACTCTAATAAAATCCATCTACTCTAATAATCTACTCTAATAATCCATAATCCACTGCTGTGTTTCGGACAGTATTCTCGAATTATTTAAAGCAGAACATAAATTTAAAAAAGCCAATTAAATTAAAAATTAAGAGTTGCAATATTACTATGTATATATTCTAAAGTTAAGAGAGAAAAAAAGAGTAATTGAACAAAGTATTAGTTTTTTTAATTAAATCATTAATTTGTGGAATAATGCAAAGCTAGTGGAAGAATTAGTTTTCCAAATATAAATGTGATATAATTTAAGTAAAATTTATTTAGCCTTGGTTATAAATACACTGGCTAATTAGAGGAACATTAAATAAATGTTTTTGATATCTACCGATATATATTTCTATTAATATTTATTTTCTCCATAGAGAGAAAAGGTAGAACAAAATCCAAGTGCAAAGTTAAGTATTTTGAAAGACATTTACTAATTCTAAAATGGTTTCATTTAAATATTTTATACTTTGCTTAGGAATTTATATTGCTAAAAAGATGGAATTTTGAAAATTGGAAAAAACGATTTATGCAAATATTTAACAAAACTGAATCATAAACTAGGAAAAAGAAATGTAAAGTAAGTCGAAACTTTAATAATTAAAGCAATGCCAGGATTAATCTATTTTTTTAATTTTCGATTCCAGAAAACATTCTACTTTTCTTCGAAACCCTGTTCATCAGATCCACAAAGGAAAATGAATTTCTTTCTTTCGCGGTTCTAATTTTAGAACATTTTTTTAATCCATTCTGAAGGGAAATTAAAGATTAGAATTTTGTGGAAAAGCTTAAGATCTTGTTTCAATGTAAAATTAAATTTTATTCAAGAATCAGAACAACATGGATTAAAAAAACCATTTTGCAAAGATTTTTCTGAAAAAGTCTGATTGAAAAAGAATTTAGAATTCTTAGAATTTGACAAGAATGTAAACTATAACCTTTAGAAAAGTAATATAACAATTGTACTTTAACGAAATCTTATTTTTTTGTAATATGTTTAGTATGATGAATTCATATTTCCATAAGTACATCTTATTATAAGATATTTGAGATATATATAAAATCATTTAATGGTAATCTTAGTCATTAGTAATCTTATTTGTTACATATAATTTTGCAATTTAGGAATTGAAGGATTATGTATCTGTGTATTCCACGTATTCTGCATCCTAATATTTCCCTAAATTGGTTTAAACGTGTAATGCCTATTTTATGTGGTATATTAGTATCACACTAGAGCCATGAATCGATCTGATCATTAGATTCTCTATAAAAAGCAAAGTTTAATCAATATAATGTTATGAATATTGATTTAATATAATTAATGTAAATCATTTTCAGAAAGAATAACAGTTAATTTTTTTATATTAAGTAAAATGTAAAATCACCAAGGAAAAAAATATGGCATTTAATTCTTTTTACTCTCTAGAAGTATGTACACCAGTCAGGCTCGTCACATTTTATCCTGTTCAGCTTCCATGTTTCAAAATTTTTACACTTTATTTTTATTAATTGATAATTATAGCCATATATATTTTTGAAGTAAGAAAATTTTATTTGGAATCCTTTTCAACATGAAATTATTTGCATTTTTATTGATGCAAAAATTCTCAGAAAACAGGATGTAGAAGTATATGCATTCAAAATGAGTATTTATCTAAAATACTGATATGGGATTCATTATCGATACATGGATTCATTCTAATATTTTTATAACTATAAACTTTTCAAATTGTTGAGTAAAAAAATTACTAAAAATAGTGTTACTTACAAAGACGTATCAAACCTTATTTTTTAAGAAACTATTTTATTTTAAAACAATACACATCATCCATGCAGTTGAATAACACTAAAACTATAAAAAAGAGAAGAGAAAAATCAGAACAAAATTAATTTCAACGTCATTCGTGTTTTAAAATAATTAACCAAACTCTTAAGGAACTATTTCAAGATTGCAGAGAGAAGAAACATTTTTTTGAAGATGTTAATAAACAAATACAATATATGTAGAAAATATTTAAAAAAATAAAAAGAAAGAAAAACTTTAAATTTATAAAAAATATGAGCTTGAAAACAATGTTCATCAAATTATTGCGGAATAAGGCTACAACTCGTTTTTCTTTACAATATGATGTTAAAAATTTCCAGCCAAACAGTCAAATCCCGATTAACTTATCCATCGAATCGAGCATTTTGTTTTTTCGTTAACTATAATTAATTCGTTTTATCGGACTCCAAATAAAATACGAATCTTTGCACTTACCATTTAGGAAATCTATAAGAAAGTACACAAAAAATATCCAATGTTAGAAACTATACACTTTTTTATTCAACAGCTAAAAGTATTATTATTGAAATATTACGCACCAGTTAATTGGAAATATTAAAATACTGACTAATAGATAGATGTTTGAGAATTCAATTCCTGATTCGAAAGAGTTCTTTTTCGACTTTACGCATAGAGGAAAATACAGCCTCATTTACATCCTGCTGCATAAAAGAGGGGAATATTTTTACAGTTTCTAAACAACGTAACACATTAGAAAATCGTTGGTTTAATTATCAGAATGCGTAAATCCATCTAAGGTGCTAATTTGATATCGAAATGCTACACGCCAAGTTGTTGTTTATGTTCGCCAAGAAGGGCAATAACATTATAATATGGTTACCTTGATATTTGTATCGTGAGGTCATGTGTATTGTCATTTGTATCGTTTGGCGCGTAGCACTCCTATATCAAATTAGTTTCTTTTGTGGAGTTACGCATTCTGATAATTAGGCCAACAAAATGCAGATTGATAGGAGTTTAATTATAAGTTTATTCATTTTAATCTCTATTCATTGGCTCGTACACATCATCAGTTTTCACAACCTCAGTTGTTCAGGTAGGTCAGTGTTTCTCAAACTGTGGGGCGTGCACCCCTGGGGGGCGCGGTAACCCTGCGAGGGGGGCGCGAGTATATTGAAAATAAAAGGTTTAAACAATAATTTTTTGGAATGAAGTAAAACAAGATGCTTTCTGACATAATAAAAAATACACATTTACACTGTTTTAATTTATTTTTATCATCTGGTGATCATCAAAAATAAAAGATTCCACTTCAAACGCTCATTAGCCATCTTTGATCCTATAACAAATTAAACAAATATTTTGTTTGCTTTGCGGTTAATATGAGAACGATGAGAGATTTTTTTTTACGTTTCTTTTAACGACATCAAACGATGAGAGATTTTTTATTACGTTTCTTTTAACATGAAATATTACTTTAGCTGACCTTCGAACTTACTGGTATGGTTATCTCCGTCTTTTTCTTAGGGAAATTGTAAATATATATAATACATATATTTCAGTTTCATCTTTTTTCCATGTGAAAGAGTTTTATGATATATGTGTAAGCATGAGTACTCTGAAACATATAATGCATAATGAAAAACGTTTTACGCAATGATTTTTTAGAACATGCTACACTTTCCCCATGAGCAATTTTGTAGTTTTGATTGCTGCGTTGTACGACTTATTATGGTTTATAAATATAAATAAGCAGAATATTAAAAAAAATGAGCATCTGTGATCCCTATTAAAGGAAGTTGAAACTGATCAAGCAATTGAAGAACCTACTGAAATAATGCATATATTAATCAAGATAACGAAAGTAAATATTAGAAAAGCGTGAGACATGAAACGTTTGAGTTGATTTGAGTTTAGCTGGAAAATAACGTTCCTGTGTTGTTAGCGAAAAGTGTCTGTGATTTATGTCATTTATTAAGGGCATTATTTATTTGGAACATTTTCTTTAGTTTTATTGGATTTTTTCTCAAATTTTCTAAGAAAAATTGAAAAGTCCTTGAAAGTAGGTAAGTATATTTTCTCTCTTAATTAAATTATTCACTGGAATTGTGATTTTTATAGTGTATAGTAAAAATAACTGTAAAATAAATTATAGTTTTAAAACAAACTAAAAAACACGTTTTTATAGTGTATCGAACTAAACAGCAAAATAAATAAATAAATATTACTTAAAAGTAGGATATACAAAATTTAATACTTATCTTGTTAGTTTGTACGGTTTATAATTATGATCGTATTGTAGCTTTAGCGTCAAAGTGCATTATTATTGCATTCAGTACATTATTAATGTATAAGGGGGGCGCGATAAAAATTGTAATTGAAAAGGGGGGCGTCAGTAGTGAAAGTTCGAGAACCACTGAGGTAGGTAATCCAAAAAAATTGAAATTAAGTTATAATAGTTTAGAATTTTTATATACAAATATTGAGTCTCCATTTATTTACTCTGATCCATTAAATTATTTCCTTTTATCTCAGCATATTTCGAATCCAAGCAGTTTCGATGTTCAAATGAATTTTTATTTATTTTTCATGAAATTTCATTTTTAATGAAAAGTTTGGAAGAATAGTATCAAATTTAAAATCGCCATCTCTATTTTCCATCACTTTTGAGCTAGACATCAGAAAAGGCCTTCCTGACATTAACTCTTAAAATTCTTTTCAGAAAATTATTCGATCATTTTGCGGATTCATTTACTAAACTAATTCTTGTTCCACATCATTTTTAGTACTTTTTTTTTTAAGTTTGAAATCAATAAGCTTACTTTAAAACTGTTAAAAATCTAATGTTCAAGGTAGATCTTAATATTTTTAGTATAAAACACATGCAATCTTTTTAAAGACATTACGATTGAAATTTAGGTTTAACAAAATATATATAGGTTAGCGGCAAAGTATGAAATCCGGCGTTATATAAAATGCCTATGCATTGTATATAATGCCTAAAACTAGCCGGCAATGTATGAAATTATTCCTTTTTCATACATTGTCTAGGTATTCTATAGAATACCTAATGAGAAACTGGAAAAGTATGAAATATATCTGCGATTCGTATCGAATATTGCGTGGCAAGGCGCGAAAATTTTAACGCGTGCCTCAGGCTCAGAATTTGTTGATTCCGCATTGTGGTTTGTTCGGAAGTGTCAAAATATACTCAATTTCTCTTAAACTCGTTCAACAAAAAATTGTTTTTGTTGAACATTGTGACGGATTCATGCGTCTTTTTTTAACATGTCCTTTGGGTTCTTTGGGCCAGAATTAGCTAGCAGCTCTTTTCAGCAATACGTAA